>OX940811.1:29366399-29966399 GCA_954870605.1 Acer campestre | reverse complement strand
TCTCTCTCTAGGGTTTGAGTTTCTCACTCTAAGGTCTGATTTTGAGCTCTCTTAAACGAGCAAGGAAGAAGATGATACTTAAATAGGACCCCTAGATGAAATGATGTCGTTTTGGCCTTTGGAAAACGAAAAGTCACGCACGACCGCTGCCAAAGCCGCAGCTGTCCGGCAGCTGTCCGGCAGCGGTCCGGCAGCTGTCCGGCAGCTGTTCGCCCAAACACTTGCGAAATCAGGCAGCTGTCCGGCAGCGGTCAGGCAGCTGTCCGGCAGCGGTCCGGCAGCTGTCCGGCAGCTGTTTTCCCTGTCAAGCCAAAACGCTGCGGAAAAATGGCAGCGGTCCGGAAGCGGTTCGGGAGCGGTTTTCTCTGTCCGAAAAACGCTTTCCTAGCGCTGGGAAGAAAATCACAGCGGTCCAGGAGCGGTTTGAGGTAAAAATTAACCTCTAGAAAAGGCTTCATGCAAAATCCAAGGCCAAAAATCATGGCAAAGAATGAATACACAATGATAAGGTGATCATGCATGAAAACGAATATGCAACAACACAAATCACACAACAAAGTATATAGAGCATAAGATCATGAAATGTGTGTGTGTGTGTGCAACTAAATCTCTTCAAGAATCAAGTCAAGTGATATACCTTTAGAAGCTCTTGATCTTGAAGTCACCGGGATGCTTGGAAGCTTGCCTTGATAATCATCAAGATGACCTAAGCTACCCACAACACAATCATCCCCAATATGTGGTTTGTCTACGAAATAAGCCAATCAACAATGGGAATCCTTACACATTCATATAGGATCTACATGCAAAATAAGTCATTTTCATTCCCAAGCTTATGAAAATAAGTCTTAGGTTCAAAATTATGCATGTATCATCAGTGCTAGGCTCAACATCAATACTAGGCGTATAAAAATCATTCATATCCTCATAGGCTAAAAATACACATTCAACATCAGTCTTAGGCTCAAAATAATACATGCATCATCCATCCTTCGGCCCTAGGCTTATGATAATCATTTCTAGGCTCAACATATACATTCAACATTAAACCTACGCTCTACATGCAAAATAAGTCATCCTTTAGTCTGCAAACGTTTTTCTTCCCTCCCAAAAAACATTTCTAGTGTAGTTCACATCAATCAATCAATAAATGCTTGCCCTTCAAACATAACACACACCCTTCAAACATAACACACACCCTTCAAATACATATACAAACACATCAAAAACACAAACACGAGAACAATCTACCATCCCAAAACACAAACAACAACAAACCCCAATAAAAAACACAAATTTGAACAAATTAAAGTAGTTTTAACAAATTAGCACCTTGAAATTGTCTCACTCTCCTTGCGATTTGTCTAGGGTTTGGGGTGCTTCATTCAATGACAACAGCGACGGAGACGAGGATGACGACGACCTTGTTTCTCCTTCCTCTCTCTGCATCACGGTATTCTGGGTTCTTGTTGTTTGGGTTTGAGTTTTGAGTATTGTTCGTCGTTTGGGCTTGTGCGTCACTGTATTTCAGGCCTTTCTCTACGACACTATTTTTGAACAGCAAAGGCGATGGTGACTTCCTCTCTCTGTTTCTGGGTTCAAGTTGTTTGGGTTTGCAATTTGCACACAGAGCAGAGCACAGACTTCTTTTCTTCTTCTTTTAATCTGATTTTGATTCGTGATGTTAACTGTGAGTTTTGTGGGAAATCATATTGGGGAGAGTAATTTAGTAAATTTGAACAAGTTTTATTGAATAAAATATTTAAGGAGGATATTCAGGGAAATTCCAGGTGATGGGTTTTAAAGGGCAATGAGGTAAATGGGTTGGCAAAAAGGCAAAAATAGGCTATATATGCAATTTTTTTTCCCAATGGGCTATTTCCTAGAAAGTGAACATTAGGAAAGGCTATTTCTTTCAATTTCCCAATATATATATAAATGAAATTTGAACTCATTGTGTTAGGTGTAAATGGTTTGCAGGAGCTGTCGAAATCGAATACAGTGATATGTTTTCGTATTTTGTTTTTACAAGCGGTGTCTAAACCTAACTGAATCAAAATTTACTATAACCTGATGAAATTGGTATTGCTCTACAAATGATCATGTCACCGAGACTACAAATCGGCCAAAATGAAACTTTAATATTCTTCTTGCACCAACAAAATTAGGGTTAACCGACTACCACAATCCACCGAAATCATTAATTGCTCAATTAGGTACTTCTACACCTATATTTTTTAGATTGGAATCTGAACACAATTGTGTCTCCATTAGGGTTTCTAGATTGATCGAAATCAATTATTGATAATGTTCTCACACTTATTTGTTTATTAGACGAAATATCAATGCATTTGAGTCAAGGTCTACCGAAACCAAGTTTGACTAGTTTTACCAAGTTTGACTAGTTTTAGTTTTATCTTGTTAGGTACTCCTACTCTCCTAGTCCCACATTTGTTTTTTAACGAGTACGGAGAGAGATGTGTAACAACTGAGTCTCAATAATCGGTTGACCTAACAAGTACAACTCACAATGGCTGAGCTTTTTTTACCTAAAAATGTTGGAAAAGTATAATTAGACTTCCTAAAGTGTTTTTTTTTTTTTTCCAAATTAGGAATATGATCTTTTGTCATTACTATTTTTTATAAACAAAAAAAAAAAAAAAAAAAAATCTGTATGTATTCTTCTTACAGTTTATATCTTAAAAGATAAATTATTTCTTACTATTAAAATAAACTTAAAACACATGCCTTATCAATAAATTAACATTTCGTTCCAACTTTATATTGTTAAATAGCAAATGGCTTTTGAACTACAATAATTAATTTTTTTTTTTAATTCTAAAATAGTGATTTGTTTACACCATTGTTATTACATTATTTAAAATTACTTTTTCAAAAGGAATTGCATTTTCGACCATGTAGCGGTTGATTTCATTAGGTATTACCTAATTGTCTCGAAAAAAAAAAAACATTATATATATATAAACTTTGTCACTATCTCCTTTACTGCTAATTCTATGTCTTTTAAGAAAATGTGTGTCTTATGTTGAACAGGCTTCTTACTGAAGATCGCTTTTGCAGGTTTAGGTTCTAGTTGACTTCTCGTTGTATTATTTGTTAGGTTAGTAGTGAATCGGTCATCGGTCATCGGTCATTTATTGTATATGTTTTTTATCCCCATTCCTCCAATCAATTACTTGTTTCTCGAGTCTTATAGGGTTTTAATTTGTGTGTTTAAGCATTTTCAGGTTGTTGGATCCAAGTGATGTATTTGAAGTATTTCAGAGGAAAAGAGCAATTTTAGATGATTCAAGGGACTTTTATGCAATTTTCCATCAGCCACCATGAAAACCACTATGAATTTTAGTAGTGGCATCCAAAGCGCTCTCAAGAACAATGAAAACCGCTGCCATAATCGCTGTGGCTTTGGCATGGCAGGTGTAGTCGCAGCGGTTGCCCCTGACAGTGCAAATGATCCGTGTTGCAAGGGGCATATCTCTCAGATCCGATTGAACTGTGTGTTCTGCTAACTATGGATTTGAAGCTCTGGAAGTCTAGATTCCAACTCAATTTACGGCTTATCAATCCGAATTTTCTAGAAGAGGTTATGCCCGTTTTAGTGTCTGAAGGTCAGATCAGTCAGTTATTAAATCCGCGAATACTTTCGGGATTTGTTTCACAAGTTGTCAGAACGGGAAATATTACCTTCTTGGACATGTGTGAGAGTCTTTGAAAGAAATTAGACATCTAATCCTTATCCTCCTTCAATAAGCAATCAATTTGGATGGATTAGGAAAGAAATAGAATCCCAAAAAGGTAGAGTTCTAAAGAGGAAGTGATTTCCTTGTTGTTTAAGGACTTGACTTAACATCTACACCTATTTAAGACCCTTTGAACCCTAATTTCGGGGAGAGCCATCCAAGGGAGGTCCCAAGCCACCAAAGAGGCTGTCCCCCATCGCCATCATCCATCTTTACACATCGGGGGTTTGCAAGATGAAGAAAACTCATCATTGAAGATTTGAAGAATTCATTGAAAGCCTCAATGGGTTTTATCTTTTCTATCTCTTGTCTTTTTATTTCCGCTATGTATAACTAACTCCATACTAGGGAATCAATGTGAACCTCTATGAATGCTATTTGTTATAATTGACTATATTTTCCTAATTCAAGTTTTGATTCATTCGATTCATTATATATCATGATTATTTATTCTTGTTGATGCATAGGTTATGCTAGGCTTGAATTTAAGGTTTTTGATAATTTAAAGGTTGAGATGCAAGTGGGTTTCACCATTCTCAGCCAATATTCAATTGAATGGATAAAATTTATCGTAGAAAGATATTGCACGTAAATTTTGGTTCTCTTGTTCTTATGCTTAATGGATTCTCAATCATAGTTTATACACAGGTTTTGAGGTAGACTATGGTTGAGAATGCTTAGTTTGTGCTTTGTGGGTTTTTGGTTATAGTTTATACGCAGGTTTTAAGGTAGACTATAATTGAGAACACTTGGTTTGTGGTTAATGGATTTTCTATTATAGTTTATACGTAGGGTTTGAGGTAGATTGTAGTGGAGAATACTTGATTCATTCTAGGTACCAATCATACATAATTTAAGAACGAACCCTTAACTTGATTAAAATATTTTATAAAAGTCAATTTGAAGCATTGAGTAAACGTAGTTGGGAAGCATTGATGACCTCGTTCTCTCACCTCTTAATCACATTCACATATTTTTGTTAATTGCTTTCTTAGTTTAATCTAGTTTTAATCTCCAATCAATCAATCAATCAATCAATCAATCAATCTCAAATATCTTGGTTACTGTTACTTGCTTAGCTTTAAATAGAATTAGTTTTAGTCGATAAATCACTTTTCCTCGTGGGAACGATCCCTACTTGTCGCTGTACTTATCTCACGATTCGTGCAGTTGCGAGTTAGGTTTTTATAACGTGATTTTTTATCCATCAAGTTTTTGGTGTCTCTACTGGGGATTAGTTGAATTTATTGGTTATTTCTAGTTTTAGTTTTAGTTAATAGTTTTAGTTTAATTTTTCTTTTTCTTTTCTTTTTTCTTTTCTTTCTTTTCAGGAACAATGGACTTCTATGAGCAACTTGCTTATGATGAGGAAAGCAAAGTAAGAGTTGTGGTTTGCACGCACTGTGGAATGGTTGGGCATTATATGTGGAGCTATCCTTCAAGAGAACAAGCCCAAGCAATGAATTCTTACAATATGTGGCTTGTGCATGAACCTTTTGAACATTCCTACAATCCGTGGCCTATCAATGAACTGTATGGAAATTCCCACAATCAGTGGTCGAGTTATGAACCATATGACAATACCTACAATTCGGAGTGGAGGAATCATAAAGACTTCTCATGGAGCCACAATGAAGTCAATACCTATGAGCAGCCGGTCTCACCATCAATGGAAGATATACTCCTATGAATGGAGCAATGAATGGAGCAGATGCAACAATATAACGAGGTACAATTTCAGAATATTCATGCTTCACTGAGGAAGATAGAGGTGAGAATTAGGCAATTGGCTGAACTAGAGCAAGAAGATGTTGCCACCATCCCTTTATACGGTGAGATTGTTGATAACATAGTGAGTCATGAATTTTCTGATGATTTTTCTAGTGTTGCAGATGAAGATGAGGACACAGAAGTTGAAAAAGAGGAGATAGAAGAAAAAGCAAAGGAAGCGGATGATGCCCCTTTCGAGGCACCGCTCTTATACAAGAAACTCAAGACTCATGTCCCTCCCATTATTTTTCTGAGCCGCCTGCACAAAAGCAACTGGAATAAGTGATTTTCTGAACTTATTTCACCACACATTATAGTGAACATTTATTTGCCTTTGCTTATTGTGTGTAGGAACATGCCGGCGTGTGAAAATTTCTTCCAAGACCTAATCACCTATAGGCGCAAATTTGAGACATTGGAGTTTGGTTAATTCATCCTTGCACCTGTCTTGCCGAGACGTTAAATTAAGTACTTGGTGGGAGGCAACTCACCTAGGTAATTTCTTTTTAATTTTTGTTTCAGTTTTTAGTTTTCTTTCTTTTGTTTAGTGTTTCGAGTTCTTGCCTTCCATACATTTTCTTTGTTCATGGTCCATGCTTTTAATGTTATACAAACATTGAGGACAATGTTTAGATTAGGTTTGGGGGTGTGAATTCATGTTTGTTTTATTCTTTGTCAAATCTGCGAAAAAAGTGCCCTGTTTTGAAAATTTTTGAGGCAAACGTTTTGTTAAAACTGTATTCATTGGTGAGGAAATAAATTTTTCTGTCTGCTTTGGGTTCTTCAATTTTTCGATATGAATCCAGTAGTATAAAGACCGTAAATATCTGGGTGGTGGTTTAAAAGTTATGATTGTTTCTTCGACCAAAGTTCATGGGCGATGCCCTGTTTGTGAATTCTACACGTTAATGTTTTTCGATGTCTGTTTTCTCACTTTTTCGATTCAAATTTTGGAATGTTTTCTAAATGAAAAGTTTGATTTTGCATGTCTAGTATCTTGTGCTAAATTTTGGTTAACTTTTGTTTATTTGAGAGATATGTATTAATGAACAGACGTAGGTCAATTTCGAAAGTCACCAGTTTTAGAATTTTTGTCCTCCATGTTGAGATACTTCTTTTGTGTGCTTTAAGAGCCGTAATATATGCTTTATTCACTGAGTTTAAACTAACTTCTTGCCACTTAGAGTAGTGCATTGCATTTTTTAAAACTTATGACATGCTCTTGATATGATAGTGGATAGGAAGCTTAGTTGGATTGTCATGATTAATAGTAGAGACTACTCTTGTGAGTTCACTGAACCAAAAAGAGGACATAAATGACATACTATGAGGGTCCTATTGTTTCTACTCTTTAAATACTCAGTAGGTTCTTAGCATTAGATTTGATCTCTATAGGTTGTACATTGAGTATTAAAGAACAATTCTCATAAAAAAAGATATCACATGTGGACTTTGCTCTTGCTTCGGTTGAACCATTAGAAGTGATATAGGCAATGTGTGCTTGAACTCACTTAAAAGGCCTTAAATATTTCCTACCTTATGTGTGTGCTCCATAGCCCTGTTTGAAGCCAAACACAATGAGCCTTTTTCTTTCATCACCCACATTAACTTAACCCCAATAAACCATAATTTAGCCATACCTTATAGCTTGGGATCATATAGAAGAAGTGATGAAGATGATTGAAGGGAGTTCGAAATGGGTGACTAGTGATGTGCATGTACCAAGAAAAAAAGCAAGAAGACAAACACCAAAGTGGTCTCAAGAAGAAATATATTGAAAAATTGTTGTATTAATAAAAAAAAAAAAGAGAAAAAAGAGAATAAAATGTTAGTGGTTGCAATAAAATTCAAATTGCAAAGCTTGTATCTACTCAAAAGGAGTTTGACAAAGAGAGAGGTGAATTTTGAAGAATTGAACAACAACAAGTGGCATCATCCCACTTGTAAAGGAGACCAAGAGACTTGTGCAAAGCTGAAAAGGTAATGGAAGACTCTCATGGTATGATCCTAGGTTTTTGAATTCCAATTTTCTGTTTTTTTCTTAACCTTCACCTAATGGCCACGTTACAACCAAAGAAAAGACCTAATTGATCTTTTGGGGATGCTAGCTCGAGAGTAAGGTAAACATGTGCTCTATCTTGTTCTTAATGTTTGATTCTTTTCATGAGATCTTTTGCTTACAAATCAAGCATTCTTTCAATGATATATTCATATGCGATAATAACTTGAAATTTCTTGTGCATAAATTCCATTCGCATATGCTTGATGAGTGTTTTTGCCTAGGTTCTGTGTGAAAATATGAGCGATATCTTGTGAGAGTTAAAGTCAAGGCGAATTATATCTATGGTGTTTGACGAATGAGTCATTGAAGCTAGAATATCTTAAGCTTGGGCTTTACATTAAAACTAGCAATGCATTCAGTTTTGTGACTTAATTTTAGTCTTTACTTATTGGCTCTAGCATGCATTGGCTTTGAATGGTACATGTGAGTTTGTATCTTGATTATTTGGTTCTTCGTAGAAATATGTTTGTGGGTAGCATAGCTGTAAACCCTCAGGAGACAAAACTCCTCCTACTAGGGACACCTAGAGGTTTAAAAGCTTGTAGCATATGCTCAATGCTATCGTGTTCCCTACGACAGTGGCTTAGTTTAAATTTTTTGTTTATAGGTTTTTAGGTTATGTTTTTATTTAGTTTTGCTCGAGGACTAGCAAAAGATAGGTTTGGGGATATTTGATATGTTTTTTATCCTCATTCCTCCAATCAATTGCTTATTTCTCAAGTCTTTTAGGGTTTTAATTTGTGTGTTTGAGCATTTTCAGGTTGTTGGATCCAAGTGATGTATTTGAAGTATTTCAGAGGAAAAGAGCAATTTTAGATGATTCAAGGGACTTTTATGCAATTTGCCACCAACCACCATGAAAACCACTGTGAATTTCAGCAGCGGTGCCCAAAGCGCTCTCAAGAATAGTGAAGACCACTGCCATAACCACTGTGGCTTTGGCAGTGGTAGTCGTAGCGGTTGCCCCTGATAGTGCAGATGATCCGTGTTGTGAGGGGAATATCTCTCAGATCCGATTGAATTGTATGTCTTGCTACCTATGGATTTGAAGCCCCAAAAGTCTAGTTTCTAACCTAATTTACGGCTTATCAATCCGAATTTTCTAGAAGAAGTTATGCCCGTTGTAGTGCCCGAAGGTCAGATCAATCAGTTATTAAATCCGTGAATATTTTCTGGATTTGTTTCACAAGTTGTTGGAACGGGAAATATTACCTTCTTGAACATGTGTAAGAGTCTTTGAAAGAAATTAGACATCTAATCCTCATACTCCTTCAATAAGCAGTCAATTTGGATGGATAAGGAAAGAAATAGAATCCCAAAAAGGTAGAGCTCTAAAGGGGAAGTGATTTCCTTGTTGTTTAAGGACTTGACTTAACATCTACACATATTTAAGCCCCTTTGAACCCTAATTTCGAGGAGAGCCATCCAAGGGAGGTTCCAAGTCACCAAAGGGGCCATCCCCTATCACCATCATCCATCTTTACACATCGGGGGTTTGCAAGATGAAGAAGACTCATCATTGAAGATTTGAAGAATTCATTGAAGGCCTCAATGAGTTTTATCTTTTTTATCTTTGTCTTTTTATTTCCGCTATGTGTAACTAACTCCATACTAGGGAATCAATGTGAACATCTATGAATGCTATTTGTTAGAATTGACTATATTTTCCTAATTCAAGTTTTGATTCATTCGATTCATTCTATATCATGATTATTTATTCTTGTTGATGCATGGGTTATGCTTGGCTTGAATTTAGGGTTTTTGATAATTTAAAGGTTGAGATGCGAGTGGGTTTCACCATTCTCAGCCAATATTCAATTGAATGAATAAAATTTATCGTAGCAGGATATTGCACGTAAATTTTGGTTCTCTTGTTCTTGTGCTTAATGGGTTCTTAGTCATAGTTTATACACAGGTTTTGAGGTAGACTGTGGTTGAGAATGCTTGGTTTGTGCTTTGTGGGTTTTTGGTTATAGTTTATACGCAGGTTTTGAGGTAGACTGTAATTGAGAACGCTTGGTTTCTGGTTAATGGATTTTTTGTTATAGTTTATACGCAGGGTTTGAGGTAGACTGTAGTGGAGAATACTTGATTCATTCCAGGACCACATGGTACCAATCATACATAATTTAAGAACGAACCCTTAACTTGATTAAAATCTTTTATAAAAGTCAATTCGAAGCATTGAGTAAACGTAGCTGGGGAGCATTGATGACCTAGTTCTCCTACCTCTTAATCACATTCACATATTCTTGTTAACTGCTTTCTTAGTTTAATCTAGTTTTAATCTCCAATCAATCAATCAATCAATCTCAAATCTCTTGGTTACTGTTACTTGCTTAGCTTTAATTAGAATTAGTTTTGGTCGATAAATCATTTTTCCTTGTGGGAACGATCCCTATTTATCGCTGTACTTATCTCACGATTCGTGCACTTGCGAGTTAGGTTTTTATAACATGATTTTTTATCCATCAATCGGTAGAACATCTTTTTCTCCATTGTCCCTTAGTGGTTGCTCTTTGGGAGGCTGTTTTCTCATCTTTTCAATGACGTGTCTCTACCGAAACTTGGTGATCCTTCTTCTTACAAGCCATGTCAGCTTCCTTTAGTGAGCAGGTTAGAATTTTATGGAAGGCGGATATCCATGCAATGATTTAGGGGGTGTAGACTACTTGTAATCAGTGGATCTTTGAAGGGAAGTCGGTAGACTTTAGATTCGTCCTCTCTCTAGTTTGGTGTGTGATTTAGAGGCTAATTGCCTGGAGATTGGTTATATACTTAATTGTATGGACGACCTTTTGATTCTTCATCAATTTGGTCTTTGGGGTTGCTCTTTTAAAGCCCCAGTGATCAAGAGTGTGGTTTGGTCACCTCCGGCTCCTGGTTGGATCAAAGTGAATATAGATGGTGTTGTTATGGGCTCTCTAGAGGTTGGTGGTTGTGGTGATATCTTTCGAAACTGTAGAGCCTTAGTGAAGGGTTGCTTTGCTATTCCTCTTGGTCAGGTTTTCGTATTTGAGATCAAGCTTCTGGAGGCGTCGTTGGACATTAATTTTACTTTGAAGTATGGATGACATCGGATCTAGCTTAAGAGCGATTTTTCTTATGTGGTTCAACTTCTTTCTTCTCATTTTGATATGTTGCTTAAAGGGTTCGTCAGGTGTGGCAGCGCTGCATCTTCTAGATCTCACATATGGATTTTCAAGTTTCCCATACTTTTAGGGAGGGGAATCAGGTTGTAGATGTGCTTTCTAAACATGCTTTGAAGCTTCAGGCTAATTCTTAGTGGTTCTCCACCCCACTGTTCTGTTCTTCTTTAGTTAGCAACGACTTCATGAGTCGGGATGTTGGGGTTTTTGCCCTAAAGCTTGTAATTTGTAAATGTGAATTGAACATTAATAAAAGAAGTAGTTTATTCATTCTATATACATGTCTCATACATCTATATCATGTGTACTTAACATCCAAGATTGTCAGATGTAATCTCTAACTGAGTATATGAGTGTCATATACAGAGGTATTTAGTTTGAGATAAGCAATCTAAAGAGTCTGTAGATAGCAAATAGAGTTTGGTACTTTATTTGTGGCTAATCTATAGCTGCGGTCCGTTCAGTAATGTACAATGGTCTTAACCTAGACTATTTATATGGTGATATGAGAATGGAGACACCTTATATGATGTGATCATATAGGATTGGGCCATGATCCATATGAATCTCTCACCAAGATCTGTTACAAGATGAGATTCATATATATCAACAAATGATGGCTATATATGGGTGCTCTTAATCCTGAGTGTCTTATCGACTCCTTCAGGTTAGATCATGGTTTTTGATATACCAAGGATAAGATCGGAGTTGCATTCCCGGTCAATAACTCTGTATATTGGAATCGCGGTTTGGCCTGTGGCTAGGAAGGTTTGCACACAATAGTGGAATCCACTCCTTCGTGTGAGAAGTAGATAGTAGTTCCCTTAAAGGTTGATTTGGGGCTTGAACAATATGAGCGCTCTCCTAATTACGTAAGGAATGTAGGATTTATTGTTCATTAGAGAATCATGAGATGATTAAAGCATTGCCATGCATATACATATCGATTAGATTAGGTGTGCCTACACATATATATGTTGATATGTCATACATGCATTATAGCCATCTATATTATGTGTTTATTATTTTTTATTTATTTTTAATTTGATTAAAATGGGTAATTCACATAATTGGCTACAAATTAATGGGATTAGTTTTTAGGAGTAAAAACTTGGTAATTCTCATTAATCACTAATCTTTTTATTAAAGATTTTAATTACTTTGATTAGTAGGGTCCTTTATATATATTAGGATTAATTTGATTAATCCCCTAATAATAAGTGGACCTAATAATGTGTTTAGTTTTAATATTTAAAACTTGGTAAATACACATTTAATAATTCTAGTCTTAGTAAATAGTTTACATAGATTAGAATTATCACTAATAAAATAGATTTTTAAGAGTTAAAAATCGAATTAGTTTATTAGTTATTAGAATAGGATTCTAATAATTTGTGATTAATGCACTCGACGCTTAGATTGAAATTAGCCGTTTAATCTAGTTTAATTTAGGTGCATTAATATTATTAGAAAACCCTTATTATAAAATAGTGAGTGGGAGAGGGAGAGGGATATATGATATTATATCCCGCGGTCTCCATCATTAGTTCAACACCAGTGAGATTTGAGTGAGGCCTCGTGACGGCTTTGTTTTCGTCCTCCCTAAGGAGGGTTTCCATAAGAATCAATACCAAGGTTGACTTCCTAATAGAGAGGATTTCTGAGGGGATTTCGGGATTGACCGACCTTAAGGCGGCAATTCTCGAGTTAAACTCATGAGATCTGAAATGATGGTTTATGCTCACAAGGATTTAATTAAATTGGTTAATTAAAAACCTGACTAAATAAACGATGGTTGAATGATATTGGAATAAGAGTTATTCTGGTATATTATTTGATTGAGAAGGTCTCGATCCAACATGCAAGAATTTGACTGACCCTAAGGCGGCACTTACTTATGGTATGTTAGATTGTCGTGGCATAGAAACATTGTTTTCTTAGGGTTGTTCTTGTTCATTAAACATTTTCATGCATCATATTTAATTTTATGCCGAACATTCGCACATGTTTTGAATGTATGACTAAATGAATTCTTAATATATGTTTTCTCAGCCATGTCATCTGCAATATTACAAGTCATAGCCAATGACAATTAACTAGTGATAACTACACTAAATGGAAACACAATATCAATGCAATTTTGGTCACTAAAGACCTTAAGTTTGTGCTTACGGAGGAATGTCCTCTAGCGCCTACTACCCATGCCCCACAAAGAGTTCATGAGGTATACGAGAAATTGGTCTCATCTGATGAGAAAGCTCGAACATATATGTTAACTAGTATGATAGATGTGCTTGTCACAAAGCACGAAGCAATGACTTCCGCATTCGAAATAATGGAGTCATTGCAGGCTATGTTCGGGCAAACCTCTAAACAAAAGCGGGACGAAGCTGTTTGTTCCACTATGCTCGCTTGAATGAAGAAGGGTACATCAGTTCGGGAACATGTCCTGAACATGATGTCCTACTTCAATACGGCAGAGATCAATGGCAGGGCCATTGATGAACCCAGTCAAGTGAGCATCATACTGACGACTCTTTCAAAGAGTTTCGATCAGTTTAAAAGCAACTATGGAATGAACAAGTTGAGGTTCAGTCTGACTCAGTTGCTTAATGAGCTCACTATCTTTGAGTCCATGACTAAGGAAAACAAAGATAAGACCGGTGAAGCAAATGTTGCTGAACCATCTTCTTTTGAATCAAAAAAGAGGAAAAGGTCTGTTGGGAAGGCTAAGGGTAAGCCCAAACCCAAGAAATCCCAAAGCAAGAAAAAAAAAGCAAAAAGTAAATGTGATTTACTTGTTCTTGAATCATATCATGTATAGTGGAAGATGATTCTTCACCCTGGATAGTTGATTCGGGGGGGCACTAACCATGTTTGTTCTTCTATGCAATAGATTGAATCTTGGACACAACTTGAGGAGGGCTTTCTCTATGCATGTTGGGTCAAGCGATGTCTTGTAAGCCCGAGTAGTGGGTGTAGTTAGACTATACTTTGGAAGTTGTTTTATTATTTTGGATAATGTATATTTAATTCCTGGATTTACTCGAAATTTGATTTCAGTTTCAAAGTTATTGGAACAATTATATTCTATTTCTTCCAATAACAAAATAAGTCTGTTATTATTGGAAAGAATGGTTTGAATATATGTTCAGGATTAAACAAAAATAACTTGTATGTTTTAAGGCTGTTAATACATACTATACTGCTCAATGCTGAATTATTTAAAGTTGAAAAACCTAAAACAAAATGACAAAAGATTTCTCCAGAAACATATCTCTGGCATCTAAGGCTTGGTCATATTAACCTTGGCCGGATAAATAGACTAGTGAAAAAGCGGACCTTTAAGTGAGTTAAAGGTTGGCACATTACTTGTCTGTGAATCCTGTTTAGAAGATAAAATGATCAAGAGACCTTTTACTGGAAAATGGCTAAGAGCTAAAGAACCACTAGAGCTTATACATTCAAACGTCTGTGGACCGACGAATGTTAAAGCTAGGGGTGGTTATGAGTATTATGTCACCTTTATAGATGACTACTCGAGATACGAATATGTCTACCTAATGCAATGGAAGTTGAAAACTTTTTAAAAGTTTAAAGAATTCCGAGCTAAAGTTGAGAATCAGTTAGGAAAGACTATCAAGACTCTACGATTAGATCATGGAGATAAGTACCTTGACTAAGAGTTTAAAGACTTCATGGTCAAGTATAGGATAGTGTCCCAACTTATAGCTCCTGGTACACCTCTACAGAATGGTGTCGCGGAGAGGAGAAATAGAACCCTAATGGAAATGGTGAGATATATGATTGGTTTCTCATCATTACCAAATTCCTTTTGGGGATATGCGTTACAAACAGTAGTATACATTTTGAATGTAGTGCCATCCAAATCTGTTCCTAAGACTCCTCCAGAGTTGTGGAATGGTCATAAAGTTAGTTTGCGACATTTCCACGTATGGGGGTATCCAGCACATGTGCTGAAGAACAGAAGTGGAAAGCTAGAACCCAAGTCTGTGATCTGCTTGTTTGTAGGATACTCCAAGGAGACCAAAGGTGGATACTTCTATAGTCCTGAAGATAACAAAGTGTTTGTATCGACAAATGCAACGTTTCTTGAGGATAACTATATTAGTGATCATAAGCCTCGTTCTAAAATTGTATTGAATGATTTGGAGCCTAGTGAGACCAGTTCTCAGTCAACAAGAGTTGTTGATCCATTAACATCTGAGAGTTAGATAATTCCTAGTCAGGATACCCCACCAACTAGACGTAGTGAGAGGATTATGAGACAGCCTGAATGCTATTTAGGTGTAAGTGAGGGACAATATGTTATCTCTGCTGATAGTATGGATGATCCATTGACATTTAAGAATGCAATGGAAGATTCTGATAAAAAGGAATGGCTTAAAGCCATGAATCTCGAGACGGAGTCCATGTACTCTAACTCAGTCTGGGAACTTGTAGACTTACCGGATGGAGTGAAACCCATAGGGTGTAAATGGATCTACAAGAGAAAGAGAGGAGTAGACGAGAAGGTAGAGACCTTCAAGGCAAGGCTAGTGGCCAAGGGTTATACCCAAAAAGAGGGGGTCGATTATGAAGAGACCTTCTCGCCAGTAGCCATGTTTAAGTTTATTCAGATTCTCTTATCCGTTGCTACCTATTTTAATTACAAAATTTGGCAAATGGACGTTAAGACAAAATTCTTGAATGGTAATCTTGATGAGAGCATCTATATGATGCAACTAGAGGGATTCGTGTCTCCAGATCAAGAGCAAAAAGTTTACAAGTTGCAAAGATCTATTTATGGACTTAAGCAAGCATCTAGATCTTGGAACATAAAATTTGATGATGTGATCAAAACCTATGGCTTCGAGTAAAACGTTGATGAGCCTTGTGTATACAAGCGCATCATTGACAAGAAGGTAGTTTTCTTAGTTCTTTACTGGATGATATCCTACTCGTTAGGAATGATATAAGGGTATTATTGGAAGTAAAGGGCTGGCTGGCTAGCCAATTCCAAATGAAAGATTTGGAAGAGGCAAGTTATGTTCTAGAGATCCAACTTATAAGGGATCGTAAGAATAAACTCATAGCATTGTCTCAGGCATCATATATCGACAAGATTCTTATGCGATTTTGATACAAAACTCCAAGAAAGGTAATTTACCTTCTAGGCATGGAGTTCACTTGTCTAAAGAATAGTATCCTAAGACTCCTCAAGAAGTTGAGGATATGAGACGTGTTCCCTATGCGTTAGCAGTATGTAGTCTCATGTATGCTATGTTATGCATGAGACTGGACATTTGCTTCGCAGTGGGAGTAGCCAGCAGATACTAGTCTAACCTAGGATTGGATCATTAGGTTGCTGTCAAGACTATTCTCTAGTATCTTCGGAGAATGAGAAACTATATGCTAGTATATTCATGACAGGATTTGATCTCGTTAGGATGTACGGATTGCCGATCCATTTACGAAGACCTTACTGGCTAAAGTGTTTACAGGTCACCTATAGAGTCTAGGTTTACAAGACATGTCTCACATGCTTTAGTACAAGTGGGAGATTGTTGGGGGTTTTTGCCCTAAAGCTTGTAATTTGTAAATGTAAATTGAACATTAATAAAAGAAGTAGTTTATTCATTCTATATACATGTCTCATACATCTATATCATATGTACTTAACATCCAAGATTACCAAATGTAATCTCTAATTGAGTATATAAGTGTCATATACATAGGTATTTAGTTTGAGATAAGCAACCTAAAAAGTCCATAGATAGCAAAATAGAGTTGAGGTACTTTATTTGTGGTTAATCTACAGCTGCGGTCCATTTCGTATTGTACGATGGTCTTAACCTAGACTATTCATATGGTGATATGAGAATGGAGGCACCTTATATGATGTGATCATATAGGACTAGGCCATGTTCCATATGAATCTCTCACCAAGATATGTTACAAGATGAGATTCATATATATCAACAAATGATGGCTATATATGGGTGATCTTAATCCTGAGTGTCTTATCAACTCCTTCAAGTTAGATCTTGGTTTTTGATATACCATGAGTGAGATTGGAGTTGCATTCCCAGTCAATAACTCCGTATGTTGGAATCGCGGTTTGGCTTATGGCTGGGAAGGTTTGCACACAATAGTGGAATCCACTCATTCTTGTGAGAAGTAGATAGTAGTTCTCTTAAGGGTTGATTCGGGGCTTGAGCAATATGAGCGCTCTCCTAATTCCGTAAGGAATGTAAGATTTATTGTTCATTAGAGAATCAATGGTACTTAATGGAAAGATATAATTAGAGGGGTATAACAAACATTATGACCCAGCTCTAATTATGAACTACTTGTGGAGGATTATACCATATATAATAGCTATATCGATAGACACCGAATGTCATTGGTTTGTGTAAAACCGTCTACAGTTGAGAGAGTGCAGCTTCGGGTTTTTTGTAGAATAACACCGAAGTTAATAATTATGAAATATTGATTAAAGAGTTTAATTAATTATTTCTAAGGATTATTGGAGCTCAAAATACTGTGGGTCCATTAGGTCACCTTGCTAGCCTGATTGATTAAGGTAATAAGAGTCACAGTTTTTTTTTTTTTTTTTTTTTTAATTAATTGGATTGTCCAATTAATTGTGTTATGAAAGTGACACATGTTTATTCAGAAATTAATTGAATAATGAGATTATTTAATTAATGAATATTAATGATTATGTTAATTAAATAATTATATTATTTAATTGTGTAATTAATCATTAGATGGAGGGTGTTGATTGATATTTAATTTTGAATGAAGAAAAGATAATTTGATTATTTTATTTTCATTAAATTAAATATTTAAATTTGAATTTAAAAGAGTTTGAATTCAAATCAAATCAAATAAATTAATATTAATTAATATCTTTAAAGATATCAGATATCGTAAAAAATTTAATTAATTAGTTTATTTTTAATATATATATATGATATATGTTTTTAAAAATAAATAAAATAAAATAAAACTTGAAAACGTGAGAAGAAGAAAAATGAAACAGGGGTGCGGCTAAACAAGAAACAAAAAGAAAAAAAAAATATTTTTAAAAGCTTTCTTCTTGGGTGGCCGAACCTAACATATACAAACAACAAGCATTGTTTTTTATGTGTTTTTCTTCAACCTCCATTCATCCTCTTTGTTCCTGAGTACCGTGACGCGCCCACACGCCGTTACCAATCCCAAGTCATAGCTAGGAAGATCTTGTGGTTCAAGTTAGGAAGCTGATCGAAAAGAAGATGGAGCCTACAAATGTTGGTATGAATTGTTTTCATCTCCTTCTTATTGTATTTGATTATTACTATACAAATGGGTTAGTTTATGATTGCATTAAAAAAATTTAAAACATTTCCATTGCGAAATCTGTAACTCTAGGTTCCAATACGGGAGTCTTTTCATTTTTCTTGATGCTTTCTTTTTCTTTTTAGTGTGGCATGCGTGCCTCTTTTTGTTAAGGTTGTTTTCCCTGTGGTTTTTTGTGCTTTGTTGCTTTTTGTCACTCTTTACTTTTCTTTTATCTTATATATATATATAGATATATAGATACTGCCTAGGGATTTTTTTTTCAAGATATGATTACTTGTGATGCTTTATTAACAGAATTCAAGCCCCAAGGATATAGGTTTCAAGGGTAGCTTAATTGTATTATATGAGTAATTAAAGAGGAAATGGGCTCAAAAATTAAATAACACTTTTTGGAGGAGGGCTTGTGCAAATAGCACCACATTAATAAGTCTTGCTTTAATAGCACCAAAATAGGTGGTGAGACCAAAATACCCCCACTTACTCTTTTCCTTTGTATTTTTTCTCTCGAAAATTGGAGACTTATTTGCAGTTTCGAGACTTATTAGGTTAAATTCGAGACTTATTCATGAGTTTTCGAGACTTATTGATGCGTTTCGAGACTTAATTCAAGTTTGTTTGAAACTTATTCTGTTCAACCTCCATCAATAATGACAGTGACAAGCCGACGACGTCGCCAGTTGACTCTGGAGATAGTCAGATTTAGAAGATCGGATGACATCGAGTTCGTTGGCGCCATCGGTTTCGTCATATTCGCGATGGATCATCGCAAATCTGACGATGAAGGTTCGGAGACGATTCAGGTTTGACTTCGTTTCTCTCTCCATACAACTCGAAACTAAAAATGGATAGTTCTGTTACAAAGGGTGGCGCACGACGGGCGTTTTACCGGTGGTTTTGTTGATCAACTCGCCGGTCGGCAGTGGCACCTTCATTGAAGCTCCATCAATGGAGGTTTTGGATAAAAAGAAGAAGAAAGAAGGTAAAGGACACATAAGAGAAAACAAAAGAAGTTGGGGGTATTTTTGTCCAAATTCCACTCTTGGTGCTATTAAAACAAGAGTTATTAAAGTGTGATAATTATACAAGTCAAAATTTTAAAAGTGCTATATACCCTTATTTCCTCAAGAAGGAAATTATAACAATAAAAATCATAATTATAATAAATATTTTTTAAAAAAAGGTAAAAAAATAAATAAATATATAAATAAGATGAAGTGTTAACAAATAAATAAAGCAGCTAGCTTAAAGTGAAGCCAAGCAAAGTGGATAACAAAAAAAATAAAATAAAATAAAATAAAAATCAACCCTTTTCACTCTCTTAGTTGGTATAAAATTCTAATTTTTTTTTATTAGTAATAAATGGACAGTATGATACACCTAATAAGGATGATTTTCTTACATTATTAATTGCCTAATAATCTCTTTTTGTTATGCTTTTAATTAAGGAAGTAAATATTCGACAATTCGGGGTAATTACCTTAGTAGGCTTGGCACTGTCAAAGTGACCATTAAGATTTTCTTCTCTGTCTTATTTCGTCAAAGACCTAAGATTGAATTAGAACATCAATTAAGAGAGTATAAAGCAAGTGTTTGGACGATTTGAATTAAAAATTTCAGAAATTTGTTAAATTTGTGGTTGGAAACTTTATTTTTGCATATTTCAAATGTAATTACAAAAATTTGTTGTTGATTGATTATTTAGTGCTTTTTTTCAATATAAATTCAATAACGATTACATTATGTTTTACCATATCCGCATATCGTACAGGCAGTAAACTAGTTAATTTAAAGAGTAACCCCACTTCAATAATTTCAACGATAAATTTATATAATTTAATGTGAAATCACAATAACATATTCTTTTTCATTTTTATGGATCACGATTTGAAATTAGACCTGACACGGTTCCGGTTCGGTTCGGTTCCGAACCGGCAAAACCGGCGGTTCCAAATCGGATTTTTTTTTTTAAATTACAAAATATTATATTTTATTTATAAAATTTTTTTAAAAAAAAAATGTTAGAAAGGACAATGTAGAGTATTGGGCCATAGCCCATAACCCTTGTCCAAGTAAATTATGTTTTCCCTTCCCTTATCCTCTTTTTTATATAGGTTAGGCATATCATTCACTTCTTATTTATCCGATGTGAGATGTATTAATTTATTTAGCATCTTTGAAGGGGATTTTGATAGGGAGGTCAAGTTTAAGCAACCCCAGATTATGTACTAGGCTCCAACTCTTGTCTGTCTTGTGAAGAACAGTGTGTTAAAAAAGAGTTTTAATATAAATGATGATTAGGTACATGTTTTCATACTTCGTTTTCATATTTCTCTTCTCTAATGTAGTTGACAAATGAGAAGTGGGTTGTTGTTATATCTTGATTGTGATTATTGTATTAATCTCTTTCAATGTGTTTTTAAGTGTGCACCTTAATTTTATCAAAAAAAAAAAAAAAAAAGTGTGCACCTTAGTTATACTGCACAGTACACACCCTTTGATTCGAAAGGAAATGTTAAAAAGGCATCTTCTTTTTATATTAATTTGGTTAACAAAATTATAAGAGAATAATATTGATAAAGAATTCATGAAGGTGACTCTTTAGTTTGCAGTGAGTGTAATCTTGAATCCTCAAACGTTGACAAATTGTGCAACACTGCAATAGCGTTAAGAATAAAACTAATTTTCGTTATCACCTGTGCAAATTGTTTCAAGGCGGAGCATTTGTAATTTTGTATAAGAGATTAAGAGCTTAAAAGGAACAATAAACTATTCTCTTTTAAGATCTTTATGTTTAAATGATAAATCAAATAAAATACTAATTTACTATGAAAAAAATAAAATATTGAATGTTGAGAAGCAATTGTCAGTTGTGCAATAAGTAAAGAGGAACTAGAAGAATAAAAGTGGTATGAGGTTAACCATAGTTGTATTCAATCCCACATTCCACATCAGATAAATAAGAATAATGAAGAGATGCCTAACGTATATAAAAGAGAGGAGAATGGAAGGGAAAACTTACTTACCTAGACAAGGGTTATGGACCATGGTTCAATACTCTTCAATGTTATTTTTTTAATGAATTTAATTTATTTTTTTTATAAAAAAAAAAAAAAAAAAAAAAAAAAACCTTGGAACTGCAGGTTCAAAACGGAACCGTCGGTTCCAGTCCGGTTTGAACCGGCTGGTTCCGTAAACCTTGGAACCAAAACCAGCCTCCCCCAGTTTCGGTTCCGAAACCGAAACCAGAAAAACAGTTCCGATTCTGGTTCCACGGTTCGAACCGGAACCTTGTCAGGTCTACTTGAAATGAGATCAATATCTTTAAAATATGTGACATGGTCCTAAAAAATAACAATTTTTTTAAGAAAAAAAAAAAAACAATGAAATTTTACCAGAAAATTAAATTTTCCAAGCAAAATCAGTGTCATTTTCTTTAATTGTAAGAAAACGAAAAAAAAAAAAACTGATCATTTTTTCTTTCTTTCTTGTCTACGACTACACGTGGGTCTACAAGTATTATATGATTAAGACTCAATAACAGCTATTAAAAACATTCACTTATTCAACATAAAATAATAATAATAATAATATATTAATTAATAAATCAGAAAAATTAGCTGGGTCCATACAATTTTCTATCTTCTTTTTGTTTTTTGGTTCAATTTTAAATTATTCCAAGGAAGTTGATTTCCCAACTGCTTGTGATTAAGACAGTAAACTCCTACCACCAAATGATTAATATTTAAAAGAAAAGAATCAGTAATAGTAAATCACGTCATTTGTGTTGTTTCCTTTTGAGATAATTACCTCGGTGGCTATCGAATTGACGGCACACTATCAAAATGGTGACTTAATTGAAAAGTTGTTCCACTATCAAAATGACTTTTTTTGACGAACTTTATGACACTAATGATCATTCCATCAAATTCCATCTAATTTCAGCAAATGAGTGGTATTTTGGTAAATAAAGGGATGACATTAATTTATTTTAGATTTTTTTAGAAATCAATTTTTTCAATTAGTGACACTTTAATAAATAAGTGAATGACATTAATTTATTTTAGATGTTTTTTGGAAATAAATTTTTTCTTTTTTTGAAAAGAATAATTATACTTAGTGTACGTATATATATATATGTATATATATACGTACACTAAATATAATTATCCTTTTCAAAAAACAAAAGAAATGGTTTAGATCAATACATGTGTCTTTTATTTGTTTTTTAGATTTTTTAGCCTTAACCTTTTTAAAACAGCTATATATATTTGATATATTCTATACATATATACACACTAAATATAATTATTTGTTTCAAAAAACGAAAGAAAAAATTGATTTAAAAAAAATATAAAATTAATTAATGTCATCCCTTTATTTATCAAAATGTCACTCATTGAATAGAATTAGATGGAATTAAATGGGATTGGATGGAATGAGTGTCACAAAGTTCGTCAAAAATGGTCATTTGGAATAACTTTCCAATTCAGTGACCATTTTGATAGTATGTCATCAATTCGATGGCCACCGGGTAATTATCCCTTAAATTTTTTGTTTTTGAAAAATTTGTGTTGTTAATTAATATGGATTTTTTATAATTAATATGGGATTTATTTATTAAATGGGTTTTCGTTAGTTAGAGATTCATGTTTCTTCACCAGCAATTTTTGGTCCAATAAAATTTGATGAAATTGACATTTCAATTGTCTGATTGTCTCCTCCACTCCAAATAAATCAATTAAAAAAAACAAAAAAAAAAACATATGCATTTGATGAAATACTATTAAGTGATGATTACCTTTTCAACCATCCAAATCCAATTAAATGTTTATAAAATTTTGTAAGATATATTTTTATAAATCAAATCGGTCAAATGTTTATATGATTACGTCTATGATATTCCGTTACGAATTCACGATACCTTTTAAGAACAAGAAAGATCTTATTTAGTGAACTTGATTAGTATATACAACAAAAATTGGTTTACATATACAAATGATTTGAAAAGTATTAATAATCTAAAGTAATATAATTTGAAAACTATTAAAAAAAAAAAAGAAAAAAAAAAGTAGAGTTTAGAACACAATTGTGTATATTTGATCTTAAATAAAAGTGATCGTTTGCCAACCAAAGATCAAAAGAAACGTTTAAGATATTTATTTTATCATTAACAATTACAAATAGAAGATAATCAAACCAATACAACAATTTTTATGATTAATAAATGACTAATTAAGTAATTATAAATGTTTGAATAAAAAGACTCCAAAAAAGCCAGCTAGCTAATGGTTGGGTACCATGAAGCCAGCCAGCAGCCACCAATACCATGGCCCACCTCTTTAGGGACCATATTTTGCTTGATTGGATTTGATTGATATGTTAGAGTTCTGAGTTTCAATGTAATAAAATAAGTTTTATTTTATATTAGGATGGATTTCTATATAATGAAATAAATTTTTTTAAACTAAAGTTGTGAAATTCAATAATGGGGAAGTTTTAAATACTAGAATTACCGAATTGTACAATACTATTTCAGTACTATGACAAATTCCAAAAGTTAAATATAATGGTTACGTGTATATGTTTAATTACAAAATTATCAAATTTGTAATTTTTCATAAATAAATAAAAAATCATAAAAAATAAAAAACAAAGGTAAGGTCATCAATGTTGATCGTTGATGACTTGATGAAGCTCAAGAACATTGAATGATTCTTTTTTTATATATTTAATTTTTAATTCAATTTTTTCACATGGTGGAAAACCGTGAAGCACATGTCTTGTCAATTATGACAATATCATTGAACTCCTGTTTGTTTGTTCGTTTTTTATTTTTATTTTTTATAATTATTATAATTGTGATTATAGCTCATCTAGAAACAAAAGATACTTTGTAGTTTGCATAATTTTTCATGATCTTTTATATTATTGTTAAGATTCCATAATTTATAAAATAAATCAATTCCTTATTTGGTTTGTCAATATCATTAGATATTGTAGGGGGTCGACCTATAATCGATGTGGATCGTGTTACGTTTCGTTAGGCCCAATGCAACTTGGGTTGGGTTGTTGGTGATGTGGTCGATTGACTAATATTCCTGCAAAATAACTTGGTCGATCGACCTGGCAATGTGTTGTATATTGAACCTGTAACAAAGAAATCAAGAACAAAACAGATGAAAAAGAAAATAAACGAAAAAGGAAAGGAGGATAAAATTGTTAGCCTTAGTTATGCTTGGGCTGAGCAACGATTGTGATGATCGTAAATATTGGATTCTGGTGACCGTGATTTCTTTTAGGCAGAGTTTCAGTACGCTTTAGTAAGCTTGTTTTTTCATATCCCCCTTTTCTAAGAGAATGCTTTTCTATTTATAGGCAAAACCTGGTTACCGTTTGAAACAGATAGGTAGAATCGTGGGCGGATTGTGGGCGAGATTCTGGGAGAGATTTTCTCCCCCAGAATCTCGCTACTTAACACTGACTTGGTCTTCAGACGACCAAATCAATCTGTTGCAGTTCCTGCTGGGCTATCTCAAGTTTGGGCCAAGGTAACATAAGTCTGGGCTTTGCTCCTTTAGGCCTATGGGCCATTTTTGGCTACCATAGTTTGTCCCCCACTCTCTAAAGAGAGTCCAATGAAGTAGAGAGTGATTTGCACCGTGTCGACTATTGTCGAGCGACCAAACTTGGCGACCTAACTTGAATCGACCTGATCTGTAACTGCCTACCTGACATGGTTTCTTGAGGTCGATTGAGCACTCCAGCTGGAATCAATTTGTAATGAATTGTGTCGAAACACCAACTTAGGTTGATACGAACCACGCTGTTTATTGAAACAGAAGATGTCGTACTACTAACGTCGTTCGACGGATGTTCTATAATGAGGGCAAACCAAAAGTCAAATCAAAAAGACATCTGCTGCTTCAAAAACCCTAGAATGACGTCAGAAGCATTTAATTTTGGCGTGCTTGTCTTGCCCGAGGAGGGGTTTTAAATTTCAAAAACTCATCATGAGCAGTTGCGTGCGTGCGTGGGTTATTGGTAACTGAAAGGTTACATTCACTTCAGGCGTGGACATGTGGCGAAAGGGTTGCAAAGGGTTTAGTTTATAAATATCTCCTCCCTTCTTCTTCAAGCCACTTTTGCACAAACCACTCTAATTCTCAGAGCCTCTCAGAGCCTTGCTTCAGTGAACTCATAGTTCTTCGTGGATTTCACACCGGACTTTTTTAGAGATTTCTTTTGCTTTCAAGGTATTTATTTTCATTTGCTTTTCCTGTGATACTTGGTTATTTGAAACAAGAAGTATAATATGCAAATAATGTAAAGATTTACTTGCCTGAAGTTTTCTTGAAGTTCTGGTTTTGTTTTTGCTGTTCTTCGTTGTTCTTGTTGTATTCCGGTTTGTTTCCTCTGTTTGATCTTCCTTGCTATGTTGGATTGTTAGTGTACTTGTTTGTGGGAGAACTCTTTCGTTCGACCTTTAGGATGTTAGAGATTGTAGGCTCATATTCAATTTTTCGCTCGACCTTTAGGATGCTAGAGACTAAGTTAAAATTTGATTTGCTGTCACTTCAAAACTCTTAGAAACCTTAGGTTGTGATTGTAGTGCGTTAGTTTCTGACTTGTGCATTTTTTGCCTTGTCAGCTTTAGGTGTCATCATGTCGAACGACGATGTGAACCTGTCGAGCGACGACACTGTTTCTGACCCTCAATATAATTGGACTACAAGTGACGGGGAAGATAGTGTCGATGGAGTTGGTAGCAGCAGGGTAGATGTAAGTCGACAGATTACCGTAGAGGATCCGTCGAGTGTAGTTACAGTAAACACGAAAGGCATCTTAGAACAAGGTGGCGTACGTGCCGTTGCGACGGTAGTCGACCATCCTGAGTATATAGATGTAGATGAGGCGACGACCTCTGGTCGACCGTTAGGAGTCCTTGAGCAGAGTCCAGCAAGTCTGATTTCAGAAGAGAACTTATGTGCGTTGAGGGAGATTTATAGCATCCCAAAGGATGTCGAGCTACGTGCACCTAAGGAATATGAACGGGCTGACTGGGATATACCAGGGTGGACGTGTTTCTACGAGTACACCCTTCGTTTAGGGTTTAGATTCCCTGTCCCCCAGTTGGTGCGACGGATGCTGCTGTACTACGACCTTGCTCCTGGTCAGCTGATGTCAAACACGTGGAGGATATTGCTGAGCTTGGGTGTTCTCAGCGAAAGGTACAATCTACCTTTTGGGATGGGATGTCTCCTCCACAATTATTACTTGAAGGAGCACATACACGACCGGGGTCGTTATATGCTAATACCTAGGAGTAAAGAACAGCAATTAGTTATTGATACGACGACGAACGACCGATATTGGAAGAACACTTACTTTTTTGCCAAAGGTCCTCCAATCGATGGTCCTTGGTCGACGGGTAATGGGTCGTATCAATACAGACAGACTTGGAATAGGTTTGGTGAGTGTCATTCGACAATTGTCGTTTCGTTTTTTTATTTACCTTAGATTACCTTTGCTGATTCTCAGCTCATTTTGTAGAAATAAAAGGCAAAGGGAGTAAACCGTTGTGCGACGTTGCTCCTGCTCGCACCGAAGCGATGCTTGCTATTCCTGAAAAAGATAGAAGTTGTAAAGTGTTATTGACAGAAGTTAAACTTAGGCCTAGCAGTCTATGAAGATGGTCGACTCTAAATAGGTCGCGAAGGCCTTATCCTAGTGTGAAGGACTTCGTGTTGTATGTCTGGATTAGGAGGAGTTTCGAAATTCTCCAATATCAAATGAAATTCTTGTCGCCTGTATCTGACAATGAACGTCGTTTCGCAGTGACGTCGATGGCGAGCGCAAGACTGAACCTTCCCAGTGATGCTGACTCTCTGAAGAAATTCAGAGATGAAATGGCCAGAAAAAGGGCAGCGGCGGCTAAGAAAAGCAAGGCAGACGACATGTCGAAGGAAGGTGCTTCAGCGCCTTCTGGGCATGTATACGTCTCATCTCCCGAACAGTCGCCGTCCAAGAAGAAACAGAAGAGGAGTACTGCGGCTGAGAAGGGGAAAAGAGTCGAGTCGACCTCCCGGCAGCCGACTCCTGCCTCGCTTTCTAGGTCGCCAACTGAGTCCTCCTCTGGATTGTCATCATTCTCAGCGCCGGCGGCACTTTTGAAGAAGTCGACTGACTTTATCTTGCCAGCGAATGAGAAGTTCTTGAAAACCAAGAAGACGGAGGAAGTGCTTGATACGACAATCCTCGCAGCTTTTCAGGTAAGTTTGTATTTTGATTTCTATTGGTATTTATAATGTATGTTTGACACGACTCTTTGCTGCTTTGTAGGCTTTGCAGGGGTCGTTGCAACTGAATGAAAGATTCAAGGTGATGAGCGACAGGTGTGGAAAGCAGAAGAAGTCGATCGACGTTATAAAAATGGAAAAGGGAAAGGGCGACAAGACTGTCGAGGAGCTCCAGCAAAAGAACATGGCTCTTGAGAAAGAGCTGCTGGAGGTGAAGGCAGCGAGGGATCGGTATGCCCAGGAGTCGACCAAGGCTCGTGCGAAGGTTGACGAGCAAAAGGGGCTTGTCGTCGCTTTGGAGGACCGACTGACGACCATTGCGTCGACTGCTATTTGCAAAGCGAAGGCGGAGCTCTTCCAAGAATATCTCTCTGGTCATCACAACAAATGGGATGTCGCCATGATGCAAGAGATGATCGAGCTATACGAAGAGATGAAGAAGATGGAAGAGTCGTCGCCTGGGCAAGACGACGAGCAAGCACTAGTTGAAAATGCACTCCCTGAAGGTGCCAATACCATCAACCTGCCTCTGACTGACCAGCTTCTTGTCGACTCAACCCTTGCTGATCCTCCTGCAAATCCATCGACTGCTGCTCCTACTGCAAATTCATCATTTTGTCGGGTTGTCCTATCTCCAGTCGGATAAGGTTCTGACCTTCTGTCGTTCGACTGCCTATCCACTCGGTCGTTTCTGCGGCTGGAATAATTGTTGGCTCTACTTACGTAGTTAGCTTCATCTTTTTCCCATTTTATTTGGGCCCACGCTTTGGTCAACACATCCTCCATTGTCCTGCATGGATACTTGGTTAATTCTTTATAGAGGTCAGAGTCAAACCTGAGGCCCTTTCTGAAGGGATAAATCGCAGTCGCCTGATTGCAGTGAGGGATTTGGACCTTCTCTCTGTTGAAACGACCTACATAAGTCCTTAGATTTTCGCCGTGTTTCTGGATTATAGTGTATAGGTCGTCCGACTGTTTTTCCAGCTTGCGGCTACTTGCGAATTGTTCCACGAAGGTATCTGTAAGCTGCGCAAATGAATTAATAGAATTATTAGGCAGGTTAGTGTACCATTGTAGAGCTGGACCATTGAGACTAGATCAGAAGGCTTTGCACATGCATGCCTCCCGAAGGTCGCGTGGAATCGCTGTAGTAAACATTCTCTGTTTATTCTGTGCTATGTGGTCGTCCGGATCAGTCATTCCCTCATATTGCTTCATGTTTGGGAAGCTGAACTTTTTTGGCATCTCGACAAGCGCTATTGCGTCGACAAAGGGTGAGTCTACAAAGCTATTCATGTTGCTCCTTTTAATCGGAGCTGGAACGCCAGGAATCCTTTGTATGAGGGCTTCCATTTCTGCAAAGCTGCGAGAAAATTCTAAATTAACAAGGGAAGATTGGTCCGGATTAGATTTTACCAGACCTGGTGTCGACTGGAACGACACGGGTGTCCCCAAGACATTCTCAGGTTGCCTGCCAGTAATTGGATCTTGATCGTTGTCGTTTCTAGCGGGCAAGTTGTTGAGGTCGATGTCGACTCGGGTTTTCTGGGGTGTTTGCTGGGTTTGCCCGACATTTGGATTCACATCAGGTATCGATGGACCTGTCGGAGCGTCTCGACCTCGTCGATCGACCTCTTGTTCAGCGTTGAGGACAGGAACTGGATGCCCCACATCTTCGCTGTCGGGTACAACGCCATCAACCATAGCTCGCAATTCCTTATTAGTCGCTCGAATTGCGGCGTTTTCAGCTTCTAAAGCTCACAATTTCTCTGCATTTGCCGCTGTTTGAGCGACCAATGCAGCGATCTGCTCTTCAATGGTTGGGGTGGTTCCTTCACCAGACATCGTTGCTCGTTTGAAAGTCAAAGAGTTTCGGTTGATACTTGTAAAGTTACGACGGGTCCCACGGTGGGCGCCAAATTGTAGGGGGTCGACTTACAATCGATGTGGATCGGGTTACATTTCGTTAGGCCCAATGCAACTTGGGTTGGGTTGTTGGTGATGTGGTCGATTGACTAATATCCCTGCAAAATAACTTGGTCGATCGACCTGGCAATGTGCTGTATATTGAACCTGCAACAAAGAAATCAAGAACAAAACAGATGAAAAAGAAAATAAACGAAAAAGGAAAGGAGGATAAAATTGTTAGCCTTAGTTATGCTTGGGCTGAGCAACGATTGTGATGATCGTAAATATTGGATTCTGGTGACCGTGGTTTCTTTCAGGCAGAGTTTCAGTACGCTTTAGTAAGCTTGTTTTTTCATATCCCCCTTTTCTAAGAGAATGGTTTTCTATTTATAGGCAAAACCTGGTTACCGTTTGAAACAGATAGGTAGAATCGTGGGCGGATTGTGAGCGAGATTCTGGGAGAGATTTTCTCCCCCAGAATCTCGCTACTTAACACTCATGGCTGACTTGGTCTTCAGACGACCAAATCAATCTGTTGCAGTTCCTGCTGGGCTATCTCAAGTTTGGGCCAAGGTAACTTAAGTCTGGGCTTTGCTCCTTTGGGCCTATGGGCCATTTTTGGCTACCATAGATATAAAATTATAATTAGGATTCTATAGAAATATATCTCTCAATTCTAACTGTACTTCTCTTAAGTCTAACTATGCTGAGCTCCTTAAGGATGATATCTGGCTCATCGGGAAAGGCTTCAAGAGAGATTTTTAGCGTGATAATTGGCTTGTGGTGCCTATTGTGGATCTTCTTGGTATTTCTGATTTCGTGGTCATACATCTTCATGCTAAGGTTTCGAACTTCATTTAGGATGGTAGATGGGTTTTGGAAGATCGTTTTCGTGCTAAATTCCCGGATCTCTGTTTTCAGATTGAGAAAATTGTTATTTCTCTAGTGGCTGATTATTTGGTGTAGCCTCTGATCGAACCAAAATTGGTATTATTTTGGCTCTCATTTCCTTCTCTTTTCACTTGATTTTCAGTCAATATCCCGTGATTTAATGGTAAGAATTAAGTGTTTTTAGGTATTTCTAAAGATTAAGGGCATTGGAGTAATTTTGAAGAAGTAGGGGTAAAGGTGTAATTATTGAAGAAAGATTGAAGAAATTGTGGTTTTGTAAGAGAGCAAGGGAGCGTTTCATAATTTTCCAAGCAAATCAGGCAAGCACGCCACGTCACTTAGTGATGCTGTGCATTTTGGAGGTGGGTTTGGGCTTTTCAGTGCTCCCCAGCCTACTTTGAAGCGCACCCCTAATGAAGACAAAGAGCCTAAACTCGCATGCTGACCCGGCTCAACGCAGCAGCCCACTTGTCTTCATCTTCTTCCTCACGTCCACATTCACGTCCATGTCCATGTCCATGGACATGGACGACCAACCAGGCAGTAAACCCTAGCTTTTTCAGTTACTTGAAAGAGGCCATTTTGCACCTGTTTTCGGTCGATTTTCGATGCAAAAGAACAACGAGCTCAACGCAAACTCGATGAGGTCTTTTTCAGCTCACCAAACTGTCGAAATCTCCAAGCCATAATCTTTTCTTCTCTCCGGCATCAACTCTCCTCTGTCGCCATTGTTCTAGCCGCGACACCACCGCGAAAAGTGCCCTGCAATTGTCGCGGTTCAACCTTTGCCATCGCCACAGCAACTTCACAATGACAAGGAGTGGATTTCGCACCTGATTGTGTTGCCCCCAAATGTCTTTGGAAACCACCACGAAACTTAAATCAATGACCAATTCTGATTTGCTGGACATTTACGAAATTACTCCCTTTGAGGGACTAAATGGTAATTTGCCATGCTAGAGGGGTGTTTTGGTAATTGACCACCCGAGCCCTAATTTGAATACACTATAAATTCATCATTGTTTTTCCTTTCAAAAACACTTGATCAATCAAAACATCCATTCTTCCACCATTCCTAATCCCACCATTTCTCCTCTCTAATTTCATCAACAAACAACTAGATTACTTCACCCAAATCACTCCTCTCTTCCCATCTTCTCCACACATCTCCTTTGTCACTTTCCATTTGACTCCACCTATCTAGATATATCCTCATCACCCAATCTTTGAACAAGATTCAAGCAAGGAAGCTCAAGGAAGGATTAAGCTTACAAGAGAGACCCAATGGTGATTTTTCTATATTTTGCTTCCATTATTTGCTTGTTATTATGTGTAATTAAACCCCCATTTTAGGGGGATGATTTGAGAGACTTTTGGACATTGAGTATTTATTAAAGCTTTGAAAATCATGTTTTCACAATTAGAGTTTATTTACTTTTTAATTACATCTTGCACTTATGTGATTGATTGAGTTATTGACACACTTGTTGATTGCAGTATATTGTAGGATTTATTTGCCATAAAATTGATTGAGTTATTGACACACTTGATTGATTGTAGCACATAGTGAATAGGATAGGTTTTGGAGGGTAGATCAACCACAATTGCCTAGGCCTTTGATTGTCACTAACCTATCCCACCTTAACCCCCTTTCCTTAATCGGTTAGATATTTTGGTGGAAAGTTGTTCGTAGTGACAACCTAAACAACAATTTCGAATGAGATCGATCCTTGATTGTATAGATTGTACGTTAATGAAGTTATGCATGAATTGCTCATAGTCCATTAACTACTCTATCATTTCCCTAGAATTCCTATTAATTGCTTAAATCATTCTCTTATCTAGGTTGTTGATATTGGATTCCTATCTATTCTTACTTTTATTTTACATGTATGTTTGATGGTTTCTTAAACCATACACCATTCAAACTACCATGATTTACTTTATTGCATTTTAGATTAGTTAATTAATTCAACTAATTACTCTAATTCCCTGTGAAACGAATCCTTACTTACCATTTTACTAATTCTACATAATAAGTGGATTTTCAAGTGGTTAAACTTGGTTTTCAAAACGATCACATAAAAACGTATTTTGTTAAGTACAAAACGACCTTATCAGCCTCATTCTAGGGACGGTAGGGTTTCTTGTAAGATAGCTTATTCTAGGTTGTTTCATGATATTCCTCAGGTCCCATGGTGGAGGGATGTTTGGTCTCGCTTTATCTCTTCTTCCCATTCTATCCTATCATTGTGTCTTCTTCTTAATAGATTAACCACCGAAGACCGCTTATGCAGATCCGGTTTTCAATTAGCCTATAGATGTAGTGTTTGTGGTGCTATCTCAGAGACTGTGGACCATCTTTTTCTTCAGTGCCCTCTTGCTACTACTTTTTGGGAGGCGATTTTTTTTTCTTTTTAGAGGTGTGTCTCTGCTGACACACAGGGCTCTTTTTCTGTCAAGACATGTATGTTTCTTTCAATGATCAGATTAGGATTTTATGGAATGATCAGAATAGGATTTTATGGAAAGTTGTTATTCATGTTGTGGTTTGGAGTGTGTGGTATTCTCGTAATCAGTGGATTTTTTATAGGACGTCTGTTGATTTCAGTGCTACTTTTTCTCTTATTTGACATTCGGTCTATGATACAAACCATTTGGGGATCAGTTGTATGTGTAACTGTGTTGATGATTTGCTGATTCTTCGTCTGTTTGGCCTCAGTGGTCGTCCTGGTAAGGCTCTGGTTATTATGAGTGTTGTCTTGTCGCCTCCAGCTCTGGTGTGGATCAAGGTTAATATGGATGAGGCTGCTTTAGGTTCTTTAAGTGTGGGGGGTGGTGGGGGTGTTTTCTGAACTTGCAAATCTTTTGTTAAAGCTTGTTTTGTGGTCCCCATTGGTTAGGTTTTTGCTTTTGAGGCTGAGCTCCTTGCTGCTTCTTTAGCCATCAATTATGCATGGAAGTTGGGTTGGCATAGGGTTTGTCTCGAGAGTGACTCTTCTTATGTGGTTCAACTTCTTTTCGATAGGTCCGATAAGGTTACCTGGCGTGTTCGTCAAGTTTGGCAACGTTGTATTTATCAGATCTCGCAAATGGAGTTCTAGGTTTCTCACATCTTCAGGGAAGGTAACCAGGTGGCGGATGCTCTCTCTAAGCACGCTTTGGATGTTCCTTCTGATTTATGGTGGTCCTCAACTCCTTCATTCTGTTCTCGATTAATTGGTAATAATTGTATAGGTAGAGAATCCTTCAGGTTTTCTTAGTTTTGTTTTTTCTTGTTTGGCCTGCATGCCTTTGGGTTTTTTGGGGTTGTATCCTTTGTTTTGTTTTATTTTTTGGATTCTTTTGTTTCTTTTTTCCTTTATTTATATTTTTATGGATACGGCCTAGGGGTTTTTCAGCATATGATCTCTTGTGATTCTTTTCCCCCCTTAGGTCAGTCTAATTTCATCAAAAAAAAATAAAATAAAAAATCTGTCAATTCCATTTAAAAACAATTTGAGACCATAATATATATATATATATGGTCTCGTTCACATTAATGTACATTGATGTAACTATATCAGTACCAATGTATATGGATCACTGATTATGGAGAAATTTTGACAAGTGCATACACTTTGAGTCAAAGTATGTAAATCTAATGGTCCACATCCAACGCACCAATGAAGTTAGATTAGTGCACATTGACTTGAATATTTTTGTATGAGAGAGAAATGATTTTATTGGATGGGTGTATATCCATTAGCCTTTTCTGTATATGGTCTCAAATTGGTTTTAGATGGAATTGAGAGAAATATTTCTATACACACACACACGCACACATATATATATGAGTAATTATCAAGTGAGGTATACCTTACTTTAATTTCGGTAAAAACCTTGATGAAATCACATCAATTTTTATGAAAACACACACACACACACACACGAGTAATTATCAAGTGAGATATACCTTACTTTAATTTCAGTAAAAACCTTGATGAAATCACATCGATTTTTATAATTTTCAATTAGCATATTTTTGTAGATGATAAGTTTATTGAAACATACCTATGAATAAAATTTAAGAATTCTTCAAGTACTATAACTATTTTTTTTTTTTTTTTTTTTGAATTTTCACACACACACACACACACATGATATGTTCATTGAAATATACTTATGAATTAAATTTAAGAATTTTTCAAATGCTATAACTATTTTATTTTATTTTATTTTTTTGAATTTTCACACACACACACACACACATGAGTAATTATCAAGTGAGATATACCCTTACTTTAATTTTGATAAAAACCTTAATGAAATCACATCGATTTTTACGAATTTGGATCTGAATTTTTTTGTTGATGACAAGTTCATTCAAACATACTTGTGAATAAAATTTAAGAATTTTTCAAGTGCTATAACTATTTATTTATTTTTAATTTTCATATATTTCTCTCATTTTTCCGATGCATTTATATTTAACTAAATCTGGATAAATAGTTTTAGTGCATGAAAAATTCTCAAATTTTATTCATATGTAGATTTCATTAAACTTATCATCTATATAAAAAAAAGAAAAAATTCATAAAAATCGATATGATTTCATCAAGGTCCTTACTGAAATTAAAGTAAGGTATATCTCACTTAATAATAGTGGTGTCAAAATGTGCCAGGCCTGGAGGGCTCGGCACGGCCGGCCCGCCCAGACTGGCGGGCCGTTCCTGGCACGGCCTGCTTGTAGAGCGGGCCGGGCCAGGCCAGGCACGACCCACAGAATGGCCCGGGTTGGGCCAAGTTTTACGGCCTGACGGGCCGGCCCGGAACGGGCCAACAGGCCGGCGGGCCAAGCCCACCAAGTCGAACGTTATTTTTTTTATTTTATTTTTTACCGTTGAAAGTTGAAGTAGTTTATTATTATTTTTTTAAATTTTGACCGTAGCTGACGTCAGCAAACGGTCACATTTTTAAAAAATCTGCAAAATTTCATTTTGACCCCTCATCTCTTCTATTTTATATTTTTACCCACATTTCAAATTTTTCTATAAATATCCCCACCCATTCCTATTTCCCCACTTTCTCTCAAATCTCAATCTCTCATTCTCTCATTCTCTCATTCTCTCCATAACTCCATTCTCCAAGTCTCCAACTCTCCATTATTCTCTCTAATCTCTATTTTCTAATAATTTCATTCTTACAGTCTTACTATCTCTCTCTCTCTCTCTCTCTAGTCTCTACTCTCACTCTCTCTCTATTCTCTACACTAATAATCTACCATTATAAATTTATAATATTATATTACTAATATTATTCTCTAATCACTCCACCAAAGCTTGAAGGTATGTTTTTCCTTTAAATGTTATTAATTAATTTTATTCTTTAGTTTTTAAATTTTATATTTATACTTAATATATTTATGCTTAGTTATTAATTTTGATATTTATTCTTATGTTTTATACTTTTATATGTATTTAATATTAATGGGGTTTTTATGGTTAGTAACTTGGTATATTTATGAGTTAATATTTGTATGCTTTGTTATAAATTCTAATATTAAATCTTAGAATCTTTGATTTAAGTTAATTTATCATTTTATGAATTTATGTCTAGTAATTAATTTTAATATTTGTATATTTTAATTATTTTTTTAGTTAGTAAATTGATGATTTTATGTTTAGTAATTGATTTTAATGTTTATGCCTTTATGGTTAGTAAATTTATGATGTTATGTTTATTAATTAATTTGAATATTTTTAATTTTTTATGCTTAGTAATTTAGTATAATTATGATTAAATGCTTAGTAATTAATTTGAATCTTTGTATGCTTAGTATATTTATGATTAAATTGTTAGTAATTAATTTGAATATTTGTATGCTTATTATATTTATGTTTAAATGCTTAGTAATTAATTTCAATGTTTGTATGCTTATTATATTTATGATTTTATGCTTAGTAATTAATTTTAATGTTTATGGTAGTAAATTGATGATTTTAATATTTATGTTTAAATGCTTAGTAATTAATTTTAATGTTTATGGTAGTAAATTGATGATTTTAATATTTATGTTTAAATGCTTAGTAATTAATTTTAATGTTTATGGTAGTAAATTGATGATTTTAATATTTATGTTTAAATGCTTAGTATATTTATGTTTAAATGCTTAGTAATTAATTTTAATGTTTATGGTAGTAAATTGATGATGTTTGTATGCTTATTATATTTATGATTTTATGCTTAGTAATTAATTTTAATGTTTATGGTAGTAAATTGATGATTTTAATATTTATGTTTAAATGCTTAGTAATTAATTTTAATATTTGTATGCTTAGTAATTAAGTATATTTATGATTTTATGATCTTATGCTTAGTTTAATAGTTTTTAATGACTAATGAGTTAATATTTGTGTTGTAGGAAATGGAATATCATCCTCAATTTGTGGACGGTCTTAATATGGAGGACTGTTTTTTTGACCTTTCCTGGCCTGCGGGTACGACACCGGGACCTTCTGCTTCTGGCGCAACACCGACGTCATCACGTGTCCCCAAACCTAAAAGGCACACATCAAACGTATGGCAGTGTTTTGATATAGTACAGAAGACTATGCCAGACGGTCAAGTCATGGACAGAGCTCAATGTAAGTTTTGTCCTAAGCACTATGTCACTTCTGCGGGAGGGACTGGTCATTTACGAAGGCATATGGACAAATGCATGCCTGCACACGGACAGGTAGACACTACAACCCAGACACAATTACAACGGCACCCAGACGGGTCCGTTTCAACATGGCGTTACGACCCCATGGTTGCTAGAGAGTGCATGGCACGTTACATTGCATGCACTGATCAACCGATTAGTTTCGGTGATAATGTTTTTTACGAAGAATTTATTCAAACTGCATACAACCCCCAATTTAAACCTGTTTCTAGAAACACTATTAGGAACGATTTGATAAAATTGTAAAGATTCTCATTTGTTGATTGGCTTGTTTCGTGGACAAACCACATGTTGGGGTTGATGTAAGGGTAGCTTAGGTATTGGTGATCATCCATGGCCCTTTCAAGACCTCAAGAGAAGAAGCACCAAAGGTAAATTCTAGTGCTTACATGCTTTGAAGAGATCATAGTTGCACACACACACAACTCATGCATAAATCTTATTCTTGTATATTGTGTGTTTTATATGAGTGCTTGCATGTTCTTGAACATCTCTTCTAGCATATTTTATTTGATTGCATCTAGGTCATTAAAATGCCATAACATGTTTAGGCATTAGGATGCAAAGTCATGAATTGTATTCATGCTTGTTTGAATTGATTGCATCTTGTTTTATGATAATGCCATGACATGATAGGCATTAGGATGCATTCAATTCCCACACTTGCACTTCATGTTTGATTAGCTTTAAGTGTGGTGTAATTCGTTTCCGTTTGAGTGATCGGAAACGTCCGTGCTTGCACGATGGTGTGCATATCTTAGCACGATGGTTGACCACTTGAGAAGGTCTCATTCTTCTCTTGGATAAGTGGTAGATTCGGTTTGGTTATTTGGAGTGAAGTGTCTAAGTTCAAAATATTGGATTTCAATGATTTAAATGTTTTTCAAAACTGACATTTGTATGGTCTTGTGACCATAACTTCTTACAAAAAGTTTCAAATTGAGTTTTGTAAAATTCTGGACAAACTAGACACTCATACCTTTCCAACGGTATATTATTCGTAATATTTTATAACCGTTTGGATTGCTTTTGAAATCTCCAAAGTAACCACTAAAACAGGACATCACAGCTGTTATCCGTATCTGACCTTTGGTCACTCAATTGACCATAAATTTCTCTATAGACATCAAAATGTCATTCCATAAATTGGAGTATAAAGTAGACTTCCATACCGTTCCAACGATATATCATATGAAAGGTTTCGATGTCGTTTGGTCATGTTTCGGTGCGCACAAAGTTGAGTTATGCGCTGTCGCATTTTCTGCGGCCAGTGGCCGCACAATATGGGCGCCGAATGTGTCAGGTGCATTTCTGCGCCCTTGATTATGCTGCCACGGAAGCAGAATAGGCCGCCGAATTGGCCTAGTGGTGTCAAAATGTGCCGGGCCTGGAGGGCCCGGCACGGCCGGCCCGCCCAGATTGGTGGGCCGGGCCAGGCACGGCCTGCTTGTAGCGCGGGCCGGGCCAGGCACGGCCCACGGTGTGGCCCGGGCCGGGTCACATATTACGGCCTGGCGGGCCGGCCCGGAACGGGCCGGACAACAGGCCGGCGGGCCAAGCCCGCCAGGCCAAAGGTTAATTTTTTATTTTATTTTATTTTTTTTTACCGTTGAAGTTAAAAAAAAAAAAAAAAATTTAATATGGCACGGGCCAACCCGGCCCGGCCCGCCGGCCCGGCACATGTGGCACGTGCCGGGCCTACCATTCATGAAAACGGGCCGGCCCGGCCCGGCACGGCCAATTCTTGTGCCGTGCCAAGCCAAGCCCGTTTTCATAAATGGGCTCATTAGGCACGGCACATGTGGGCCGGGCCGGCCCATATTGACACCACTAAATTGGCCCGTAAAGTTGGGACAATTTTGTCTTTTCACCCAACATTTTTACTCTCTATAAATATATCCTTATCTTTGGTTCAAAACACAAGTCTTTCATCCCAAGAACCCTAGAGAGATATTTAGAGAGACTTGAGAGAAAAAGCTTAAAGATCACATCTTTATTTCTCTCAACCCATTTCCACATGCATAAATCATCATCTAAGCATCATCTAGGTTCATCTAGTGTTTGCTAATGCATGGGTCTTCTTCAACACACATGGTATGATTTGTTGAACACTAATCTCATCTAATTTTAGTGTTTTTACTTATCAATTTTATCTCTTTTATCACTTGTATGTTCTTGAGTAATTTCTACATACATGATTGAGATTATGTGTTGATTGGGTTTATATTTTACATAGCTTATTTGATTAGGTCATTATTGCCTAAAAGCTATGCCATAAACATTCATGTGCATCAAAGATCATCTAAGCATTTTCTATCATAGTTAGTTTGCTTAGTTGCATGGGTTTTGGTCATCACACTTCCCTTGGTATGTTCTTCACTTTTATCATTGATATTTGGTGTTGTATTTATCAAGGCACCTCTTTTATTATTTGAATGATCTTAGATTAATATCTTATATTCAAAATAGAGATTGTTTGTGATGACATGATTGAATGTTTGTGGGTTATATTTTATAGCAACATCTAGGTTATTTAATCTATGATTTGCTAAGCTATTTGACATGTCATTTAGCCATTGATATCTAGGGTTGCATTTATTGCCATCTAATCATCCTAGATAAGCATATAGAGTTGCCTAGCTCTCATTGCATTTGTTGAGTATTTATATATATTCACATAGGTTGTAATCTCTTCATTGAGAAGTAAGTCTTGCGTGTAGCTTCCGGGATTAGGTTGCTTAGATCGCAAGCAATTGAAGTCTTGTGTGATAGACCGGGATTAGGTCGTACACCGGGATTAGGTGGTCACATGAGCAAATTGGACTAGGTTCACTTATACCGGGATTAGGTAGGTGTGTGTGATTATTGATCGGGATTAGATCATTCAACCGGGATTAGGTTGTAATCATTTCACATTTAGTGGATTCGAGGTTCGAGTGTGGCGCACTATAATAGCCCGTGGTTTTTCCCTGTTGAGGGTTTCCACGTAAAAATCAAGTGTCGTTTTATAATTCCGCACCTTATTACACTTGATTATTGTTTTGTGAATTGGGGTTATATTTGTAATATTGACTAATCCGAAAATTTGGTAATAACGGATTAACAACCCTTTCACAAACCCTCTATGTCATTCTTAAAAGACACCCACGCGTATAATGGTAAAATTTGTGAACTTTCAAAAATGTTTTCAAACCCAACGAGATAAGTTGAAGGCTGAATTACATTAGCTAACTGTCTCTATTGCATTAACTTTCGATATTTGGAACGCATGTTCCAAACCGGACTATTTAACTGTCATGGGACATTATTTAGACTCTGATTGGAATTTACAAAAAAAAGTTCTTGGTTTTCGTCCTATGGAGTATGCACATACCGCATTAAATATTTTTAATGTCATTACATCCGTTTTAGAAACTTATGAAATAACCGATCGCATCATTTCTATCACATTAGATAATGCATCTGCAAATACTAGCTCTATTGCATTGTTTTTTGAAAAAAATATCCCGCAACATGGGGGTTATTTTTTCCATCAACGGTGTGCATGTCATATCATAAATTTAGTTGTACAGTCTGGTATGAAGTTAGTAAGCGATCGTATAGATCGCATCAGAGATGCCCTTGCTTGGATCTCCAGTTCTACTCCAAGATTGAATGAATTTGGTAGATACTGTAAAACCTTCGGTCTACGACCCCGAAGATTCCTAACAGATATGCCGGTAAGGTGGAACTCTACTTACTTAATGCTTTTAAATGCTTTAGAATATGAGACACCTATTTCTGGTTTTTATAACTTGAAAATGTCTCAAGTTGGCAGTCCAATACTCACCGCAGATGATTGGCATGTAGCAAAGGTATTTGTTGAATTTTAAAGGTTTTTTATGATTCCACTGTAATTCTTTCTGGGGTCTATTACCCCACATCTTCCCTGGCAATCCATCATGTTGTGGAAATGTCTGAATTATTAAACAATTATAGGGAAGATGAAATCTTAAGCCCTGCAGTTGTTGCCATGGAAAAAACGTTTACAAAATATTGGTCTACAGTTCCTTTACTTTATGCTTTAGGTGTTATAATAGATCCTAAGGTTAAGTTATCTGGTCTTGAAACATTGCTAGATTATCTTGGTAATATTTTGAGCATAGATTATTCTACACAGATTACTGACATTCGAACCCAGTTGTTCGAAGTTTTTAGTTCTTATGAGCACAGGTATGGCAACGTTGCGCAGCAACCATTAGAAGTATCAGACACACTCCCGAATCAGACAAGTTGGAACATTCTAAAACGTCGAAAAAAAGTAGGCGCATCAAGTTCTTCTTCAGGAGCTAGTGCAACCTCCGGTGCCGAACTGAAAAGCTACATTGACGCTCAATACGACGACAGGTTTGACAGAGACAGAGAGAAGGGATTTGATCTGTTGGTATGGTGGAAGACCTACAGCTATAAATATCCGGTCCTGTCACACCTAGCACGTGACATACTGGTTATCCCTGTTTCCACTGTTTCCTCAGAACAGGTTTTCAGCACGACTGGAAGAATTGTTGAAGAAAGAAGAAGTTCGATGACTCTAGAGATGGTGGAGGTATTGGCATGCGTTCGGGATTGGGAGCATGCTCGAAAGAGGTTGCAAAATGAAACGGTAGATGAAGAATTTGTTCAAAATTTCAGTAATTTATATGTCGAAGAGAGTTCCGGCAGTAACCAAATTTAGGATTTTTAGGTTATACATTTACATTAACTTGTAATACGATTGCACTCTTTTTCCCTTACCAAGTTTTTATCCCACTGGGTTTTTCTTGGTAAAGTTTTTAATGAGGCAATCATGTAAATATGTAATACTGAGACTCCGAAATAAATAAATAATTCTTCATTTCATAGTTTCATAATTTCATGATTTCATCTATTTTTATTTTCTTTAAGCTTTTAGCTTGATTTCATCTAAAATAATAAGTCTTTCTATTTTTCTACATTTTTTTAACCGATTAAACTAATAAATAAGTTAGACAAATTACAATTACAAATATTTAAACAATATTATAAATTTATAATGTAACAATTTAAACAATATTATAAATTTATAATGTAATAAAGAAACAAACTAACAAATAAAATAACAAATTAACAATTGATGAATTGAATTTGAATACTTGATAACTTGATTTGAAATTTTGAATTAAAAATTTAAAATATTGGAAAAAAAAAATTCAAAAAGGAAAATAATTTTTTTGTAAAAAAAAAAAAAAACGGTCGGCCTGCCGGGTCGACCCGGACCGGCCTGCCAGGCCGGCGGGCTCGGCCCGACAGGCCGACCGTTTTCACTTTTTTATTATTATTTTTTTAAAAATTTTGACCGTTGCTGACGTCAACTGACGTCAGCAAACGGTCAGATTTTTCCAATTAACTTAAAAATTTCAGTTTCCCCCCTCATCTCTTCTATTTTATATTTTTACCCCATTTCAAATTTTTCTATAAATACCCCCACCCATTCCAATTTCCATACACTTTCACTTTCTCTCAATCTCTCATTCTCTCAATCTCTCAAATCTCTCAATCTCTTAAATCTCAATTCTCTACACTAGTCACTAGTTCTAGTATTACTATCAACTAAATAACTAATCTACTATTCTAAATTTATAATACTATATTATTTTCAATTATTCTCTAATCTCTCCACCAAGGCACCAACTCACCATTCACCAAGGCACCAAAGCTCAAAGCCTCAAAGGTATGTTTTTGTTTTAAATGTTATTAATTAATTTTATGTTTTAGTTTTTAAATTTTATATTTATACATAATATATATATATATATGCTTAGTTATTAATTTTGATATTAATTCTTATGTTTTATGTATATTTAATATTTATGGCTTTATGCTTAGTATATTTATGAATTAATATTTTTAATTTTTTATGCTTTGTTAATTGTTATAAATTTTAATATTTTAATGCTTAGTATATTTATGATTAAATTTAAATGCTTAGTAATAAATAATATATTAAATATTAATAAGTAGTATATTACTATATTTATAATTTATGATTAAATTTAAATGCTTAGTATATTACTATATTGTAGGAAATGGATCATCATCATCCTCAACTTTCGACGGAAACGGTAGCGGGACCTTCTGGTTCCGGCGTAACACAGACACCACGTCAGCCCGGTATTCCTTCAAATTCAAAAATATGGCAGTGTTTTGACAAAGAAGAAATACCAAACCCAGATGGTGGGGTCACAACAAAATATCGTTGTAAGTTTTGTAAACTCTTATTTGCCAGTTCTGGTACAGGGGGAACCGGTCATTTGAGAAGGCATATGAGCAAATGCATGACTGGACACGGACAGGTCAACACTATATTACTATAATTATAACCCGGACATAGCTACAACAGAACAGAGACGGGCCCGTTACGACTCTATGTATGCAGTATACTATAGAGTTAGAGAGTAGAGAGTAGAGATTGCACTCTTTTTCCTTTACCAAGTTTTTATCCCACTGGGTTTTTCTTGGAAAGGTTTTTAATGAGGCAAGTAGGCAACCATGTAATAATGATAATCCGAAATAAATAAATAATTTTTCATTTCATAATTCATATTTTCATGTATTTTTTATTTTCTTTAATATTTAATCTTTATTATCTTTATTTATTTTAATAATAAATCTATCTATTTTTTTAAATACACTTAATAAATAAAATAGACAAATTATAATTAAAATAACATAATTTAAATTATTTAAACAATTAAATTAATTGAATTAATTATTAATATATCTAATATTCTAATTATCTAAATGAAAAAATATATATATATGTGGCACGTGCCGGCCCGGCACATACGGCACGTGCTAGAAGCACGTGCCGTGCCTCATATTCATGGAAATGGGCCGGCCCGGCCCGGCCCGGTAAATTCCTGTGCCGTGCCAGGCCAAGCCCGTTTTCATGAACGGGCTCATTTGGCCCGGCACATGTGGGCCGGCCGGCCCACATTGACACCACTACTTAATAATTACTCTTTATATATAATGTTCATATTATGGTTGCATTTGATTTTTTGTTTAAAGACTGAACAGTGCTAAAATTTGCTAAAGATTGAATAGTGACTAAAAACTTAAAACTGAAAAACATGTTTGTTTGTTTCCTTTTTGTTTTTTTAAGTTACAAACATCTGAAAATAAATACTTTTACATCTACTCTTTTAACTATTATTTGTTACATATTTATATTTTAACATATTAAAGACAAATTTAATAATTTGAAAAAAATTATTTAGTTATTGATAATATTTTAAATTTATATAAATTATTGCATCCAATGAAATTAAATACAAGTGAAATCATTCAAACCTTTTATAATCACATTGCCAATAAATTCGTAAAACAAATCATGTAATTTATAAATAGATATATTAAAGATTCGAATTTGAAGTTAACCGGTATTATCAGTTATCATATAATCTCATGATTTAAAAGTTGCTGACACCTCTCATGCCACATCATTTGGGACGGAATTTGGGAAAAAAAAAAATTGGGATGTCTAACATTTCTCTTTGGTATGGGGTAATCAAAATAATGTGATTTCTAGGAAAGTGAAACTCAGGAAAGTGATTCCTAGGAAAGTTGTATACATGTGTTTGGTTGTGTATGAGAATATTATTTTGGATTCCTGGGAATATTAGATAATTGTGTTTGGTTGCGTATGCGAATGTTTTTGTCTTTAGATATAAAAATATACCAAAATTAATTTATTTTTTTTAAAAAAAAAATGCTAACCCTAAACTCATCCCAAACTAAAAACTCATCCAAATTCCACCGCCGACATCTAACACCCACCCTTTTTTTTCTTTCTTATTTTCTCTACAAATTTTGCCATCTTCATTCTTTCCTCTCAAGTTTTCCTCATATTCTCTTATCATTACACATCTCTCTCTAGTAAATCCATCACTTTCGAATCCCCTTTCTTCTTTTTAAATTCATCTCTCTCTGTCGTGACTATCGTCAAAGCTCGTTGTCGCCAAGAAGCTCACCGTCAAAGCTCGTCATCGTCAGCGTCATCATCATCGAGAAGCTCGAAGAAGAAGAAGAAGAAGAAGAAATGAAATTGAGGATTTTTGGTGTTAATTTTGGAAAAGTGATCAGTGAAGAGCGAAGAAGAAGAAATGAAATTGGGGATTTTTGGTGTGAATTTTTATCTAGGGTATTATAATCAATGAAATGAAATTGGGGGGGTTTTGATGTTAATTTTCAAAGCATCAGTGAAGAATGAAGAAGAAGAAGAAAAAAAATATATTTTTTTTTATGAGGTGGATCTCACAGTGTGAATTAAATGGAGGGGCATCTGAAACCCACCTGTTGGGGTGGGAATCAGATTAGCCCATTGAAGGGTAATGTGATTCCCATGGAATTCACTTTCCTGGGAATCCAAAAACACAAACCTGCTACCAAACATGAGAATGTTGTTAGATTCTCATTCTCATGCCAAGATGCCATCATACCAAATGGTCGCTTATATATATTTATCAGTTTTTAAGGGGATCAAGCCCTTATAAACTAATTTATAGAATTCATTATCGTGTACTAACCACTGGACTTATCTTTAGTTATATTCCTCCTGTCATTCCTGCTGGACAAACTATATGTTATAATGCTTGTCCTTCAGTTAAGCTGATAATTCCCACACCAGTTAAATGGGAAGATATCAACTTCCCTGAAACTTGGTTAAAGGAACATGCAGACAATCCGACTTATCGACCACCTATGAGGAATCTCATAGATTGTATCTCAGACCATGATGGGACTCTTCAAATCTCTTTTAAAGACCGATCTCTATCATCTAGAGAGCCTTCAATACGAATTCCAAATTGTGATGATGAACTTCAATCAGCAAGAAACTCCCTATCTAGCCTATCCAGACTTAATATCAGAAACCAAATTCCCAACCTGGTAGAACAATACCAATATAGACCCAATCCAAACACTAGAAATCAATTACCTAGCCTTGAAAACAGATATAAGCCAGGTACTAATGAATTATATGAACCCATAAACCTGGTACTTAGACAAAAACGTCCACCTATTCCCACTACTATTGAAATACTTGCTGAAATACCCACTCATATCTCCAGAGTCCATAAAACTCTAGAACAAGTTGCTCTTCCTATCCATACATATGACTAAGAAGGACCAAGCTCTCCCACTCCATCATAGGTCCTCACAGAAATACCCGACACAGAACCACAAATTAGAACTATAAATGTCCTTGATAACAGCCCTATCAATTATGAAATTATTATAGCAGATTACCTTAGCCATAAATCCATAACCAAATATGAGTCCAGTGATAGCCAGAAAAAGCGTAACCAGTTCAGGACGAGATGGCTAAAGAGTGTCAGAACCCATAACAAAAGCATACCCTTCTTTGAATGGTATATTGACAGAAAAAGCGTAGAAAGTGAATGTTAATGCCTCGTCATAGACCAATCAACATTTAGAACTTATAAAACCAGGAGAGGAGATGAGATGCTTTCCTATCCTCCTCTGAGATCATGCGAAATAGAAATGGAGAATAAAGACCAAACAGGAGCCACTGAAACCATGACCTGTTCCTCTTACATCCTTATCGACTCATCCCTATCCAACACTATTCCTGCTTCCTCACAATAAGAACTGTTGGAGACCAGCTTGATAGAATTGAGGTCAACCAATACCAAGCTCTGATCAGATCTGCCCTTGAAGTTCAAACTATTCCAACATATGAAAGCTCATCCAAAAATATAACCAGATCCCAAGAGCACCAACCATCATACCAACTGATGTCCTTTTATTTCCTAACACCACAGGTATTGAAAAATCTTTTGATAGCCATACTCTTCTTGATACAGAAGAACTTTTGAAACTCTTAAAAGAAAGGCTATCACAAACACAAATTCCTAAACAAGAAAACTAGACCCAGCTAGAAATCCAAACCTTAGACACAAATATTGACACTTCCTCAGAACCCAACAATAGTGAACCAACGGAAAGCTTTGACCAAATGATATACAAATTAACCAACCAGGGTACTGTTGACAACAATAGTTACACCCGATTTTATCATGGTACTGTTAGGATTATGCTCAATAGCAAGAGTGTAATATTATACTTGACAATCTTTTCATATTAATAAAGTGAATTTTGTTTTTAACAAAATCTTATAGCATTTATTATTATAATTGTCAAAGTAAATAATCATAAGGTCAAAAGATTATAAGAAAAGAAGAATTTTTCATACATCTGGATATGTATGAGGTAGACACAATTCTTTGGTTAATCTTGAATAATGTTTACAACTTAAGTTAAAGGTTGAGCACCTTTATCTTGTTAAAGTCGTAGAATTCTTTTGCTAGCATTTGAGTGGGATCAAATGTGTTATGATGAGTCTAAAATCTTCGAAGGGTCTTCGAGTAAAAGAATCTAGTGCATAGGGTGTATTGAACTAGATCACAATGAAATACTTTTTCTAGAACCATCAATAGATAAAAGTATTTTCATTATCAGGACAATCGGAGAGTCTATCTTAATCCTGAGATAAATGATGGACTTATGGTTACAAGTGCTATCATTTGAGCTATCAATGAGTACTATTATATAGCATAGTCTATCCTCGATAGTTTGGTGGTATTCATTTGCTAATCTATAGAGGACTTCATTTATAGATAGGGACATCGTGGCTCCATTTATTAAATGTGAGTAGAATATCATCATATGGATGTTTTGTGGTTTTGGATATTAAATCTTAATGTTGAGTTTTCAATAGTGACTATTGAAAGATGACTTCTGGACAAGTCATAATATATATCCAAGTTCAAAGTGTGGTCATATGAGTAAATATGGTAACTTGGAAAGCTATAGGCGGTCTATGAGCTCTTGGTGATTATTGATATTCTTCACGAGGATTCACTATCTCCTACAAGATTGTCTAAGGTATGAATGAGAATCATTTACTTATTCCATCTTTATTTAAAAGTGCAATTTTAGTTATTTAGTGGAATGAACTAAAATTAATAGATTGAACCTAAGCGAATCATTTGTTGATTGTGATTGGGTTATGTCTATTGGAGCTTAAATTTAGATAGGTCTGCCAAGATCCTCAATCCACACGGGCTTGCATGAATCACTTGATATATTCTACTGGAGTATTTATGGGTCCATCTAGAATTGTATTTAATATATTAAGAATATAATATGCACATTATTTATTTAATGGGCTGGTTAATTATATTAATATATTAATGAAAGACATGTGGCTTGTTTCTTTTAGTAAGAATTGGTCTAGTACATATGTGGGTTTTTTTATTAAAGTCCAAGTGGATTAAATAAAATAAGAAAACAATATTTGGCCCAAGTTATAGTCATTGGCGGCCAGGCTATATTTATTAGCCCATTATATTGTTTTATTTTATTATTTAATTAAATAGAAATTAATTAATATGTTAATTAACTATTTAATTAAGAATCAAATATTTTTATGATTAGGAAATATATTTCCTAGTGGTATATTACTATTAGTAGTATATTAAATATAAAAGATTTTATTTGTTTAGTCAAATTAGGAAGTGTTTTATATAGTCACACATTCACTAAAGAGTTGGATTAGGGTTTGAATTCGTACAAACAATCATTTTTTTTATTCATCCCGTTCTTCACTTTTATATCAAACAAGCAATCAATTATAATTATATATATACAGGCACGTTCATATCAATGCGTACTAATATAAATATATAAGGACATTGAATGTCAGTCACCCCTTATAAAGAAGTTTTGACAAGTGCATACACACTAAGTAAAAAACATGGAAAATGAGTGGCTCACATTCAATGTCCTCATATATTTACATCAGTGCACACTGACTTGAATATATATATATGTTTTTTTTTTTTTTTGTTATTCTCGTTTGGGTTCTTCACAGGATTAGAACCAACTTCTTTCAAATTCACGAACTAGTGCTAGCGCATTAAAGAGAAAAAAAACATGGATCCGCTGATTGATCGAAGAGAAAAGAAATGGAAGAGATTGGTGATGTTTATTTATTTATTTATTTATTATTTTTATCTCTAGTTTCATGTGTATGAAACCGGTGCATTGGTAAAACAATATAGTTTCACGTGTATGAAACTAGTGAAGGTGTGATATTTGGGTATGGGCAAATATATATATATATATATATTTCAAGACAAATCCATCTAATTCCATACAACTCTATGTAAAAATGCAACAAAGTCCAACCAACTCTTTACAAAAATTTGAAAAAAATATCTATGAGATTTGTGAATTCCACCAAAATCCATCACTTAAAACAAATCTATCAAACTCCAACGAATTCTAGATTGATTATACCCCCTTAATATTGAAGTTGTCGTGATTTACTGAAGACTTGTAACTTACACTATGTTCGGTAGGATGGAGAGAGAGAGTAGGAGGGATTGATGAATTAAGAAGGAAAGATAGTATGAGGGATAGAGAGGATAAAATCTATCTTTTATGTTGTTTGGTAAGTTGAGAAGGATGGAAGATAAGTTTCCGTTCCTCTGTATGGTATTGAAATGAGAGTTAAATAGATGGATTGATATATAATTATAAATTTATTATATTGGTGGGCCATGAGGGAGCTAAAGTCTCTCCTCCCTCCCATCTGTCCCATGAGAGAAGGATGCATTTTGGTGGGCCTTGAGAGAGTTGAGATCCCTCCTCTTTTCCTCTCCTCTCTCTTGTCTCCCCAACCAAACAATGGCACAGCAACATGAGTTTTTCAATTTTAACTTTGACCACCTTAACAAGATGAGGTTGGTCCAGGTAAGCCACTCACACCTATATCATGAGATTGTGGGTTTGAGTCGTGTTCCATATCCCAAACCTTGAATTATGTACTATTAAAAAAATAAAAATAAAAATAAAAAACTTGTTGACCGCCTTAACTATACCTAAGTTGATCAATTCCTTCATTTTTTTTTTATTGAGTATTTTCGTTTCAATTACATTTATTTCTTTTGTTTCACTTGAATGGTATGCATATGAAGGGAATAAAGGAAGGACACCTTGTGTTTTATTAGGTAAGGGGTCCAAAAACCCAATTTAATTATAAAATTACGTCACTTATTGTGTTGGCGATAGTGTTTTAAAAATAATCTGTCAAAACTAAAATATTTTTTAATAAAATTGGAATGACATAAGAGGAAAATGTATCATAAGCGATCAAAACCCTTAGGTAGTATCCATATATATAAAAGATAAAAGAAAAGAAATGAGTGATAAAAAGCAGCAAAACACAAAGAACTAGGGGGAAAACAACCCCAACCAAAAAGAGGCACGTAGGTCACACCAAAAAGAAAAAGAAAACATCAAGAAAAGTGAAAAAACTCCCGGCCCATGTAATCATTGCCAACTAAAGAAGAACAGAACGACGGGGCAGAGAACCTCCAAGAATCAACCTGAAACTCCAAAAGCATGCTTAGAAAGCGCATCTGCAACCTGATTCCCCTCCCTGAAAATATAGGAAACCTAAAAATCCATCCCGAGATCTGGAAGATGCAGTGCTGCCACGCCTAACGAACCCTCCAAGGAACCATCTTAGAACGAGAAGAAAGAAGCTGAACCATATATAAAAATAAATAAATAAATAAATAAAAATCGTTCTCAAGCCAAATTTGACGTCACCCATACTTCCAAGCAAAATTAATGGCCAACGAGGCCGCTAGAAGCTCGGCCTCAAACGTGAAAACCTAACCAAGAGAAATAGTAAGCAACTTTTCACAAAGGCTCTACAATTCCGAAAAATACTACCTTCAAAGATCCACTGATTACGAGCAGTCCACACCCCCCAAATAATTGCATGGATAGCTGCCTTCTATAAAATCCTAATCTGCTCACTAAAAGAAACTGACATAGCCTGTAAGAAGAAGGATTACCAAGTTTCAACATAGACACATCGCTAGAAATGGTCAAAACTCAAATAGCTTCCATCTAAATTTGATTGGGTTCTCACATCGTAAAAAGAAATCTATCCGCATGCTAATAAAATATGTGAAAAAGGACATGAATCTCCATCCACAAACTTAGAAAAGAATGAGTAAACCAATAGACTCAATATCCTTGGTGTCATACTCATGTTGATGGCTTTAGCATCATGCTATTGTAAAGGTTCAATATCAAGGCGGCAAGGCCCAATACTGTTTTTACAAATTTAGAATTTGGAAAAGGGAAATACAACTTGAACCAACAACCTCAATACTGTATATGGATGTAAAGTGCTTATAGGCTTGGCAAAATGGACTGGGTTAGAGGGTTTGGCCCTTACCCGCTTGATGAGGGCCGGGTTTAAACCTGGACCTTATTATAAAAAAGCCCACATCAAGCCCTTCAACATAAACCCACATTGACTGCGGGTCATTTGCGGGTTTAAACCAGGGTTCATTTTAAACCCGCAAAAAACCCGCCCACATCATTTAGGTTACAAAAAACCCACTGAATCAGTCGTTCTTTTCAGTTGTTCTTGGTTTCACTTTAGCTTCAAAAAAAACGAACACAGCTTCTCAGCTCTCATTGATATTCGTCTCTACCCTCTTACCATTGTGCCACCGTTGACGCTTCAGGAATCTCGCTGCCAGTCGCTTCCGGTCGCCGCCAATCGCTTCCGGTCGCCACCAGTCGCCATTCATTTCAGCTATAATAGAGGTAATTTTTTTTCCCCTTTTAATGATTGATATTATCAACAAAATCATCTCATTTGACCTTTAATTTCTCTTTTTTAAAATTCATTTTGTTATTACTGTATTGGGTTTTTTTGTGAACTTTTATGACTTTTGTGTATTTTTTTTTTTCCCTTTTAATGTTAGGCAATGATATCAAACGATGATATCAGGTGTTATCTCTTTTACTGTATTGGGTATTTCGAATCTTCTTCATTAATAATTTAAAGGGTACTTCAAATCGATCTTTTGAGGATTTGATATTGTAGATGTTTGCAAAATTGATAGTGATGTTGATATTTCTAGCAATGCCTTTAAACAATGTAGAGGGCAGCTTAAATTTAAATTATATTATGCTTATATTGACAGTGATTTGTTTAGTTTTTATGATGCTTCTATTGACAATTCTGCATTTAGATATACATATCAAAATTCCCAACTAACATCAATAACATACAAGTTACTTCCTTTAATTCTATCTTTGCAAAATTGGTAGTGATGTTGAATCATATATCTTTGCTTTTGATTATTTAAATATAAGTTTGATTGTTGTGATTTGGATTTGAATCTCTGTGGGAAATATTCTATTTTTGAGCCTTGAATCTGAAATTTGTTTGTCTAATTAGCTAAAAGTTGCCAACTTTGTTGCTATTAATATGGTTTATCACCCACTGCATTGGTACTGATTCTAATTATGGCTGCAGCCTAGTTGTTACCCACTTTACTGATTCATTCAATTGAATTTTCTGTTTAGAGGACATGGATTGATTGGTGTCAAATTGGAGCTGACTCATAAATCTCATATACTATTTGTTCTCGTTTCGTTGTAGCTATTTACGCCAATGTTACCACTTTTCGAAAGTGTTAATGCCCTTGTTACCAATTTTAAGTATGGAACAAGAACTGATACTATAGGTCCATTATTTGGGAGAAGAAGTAATTATGCATCGGGTCACTTCATATGTTTTGAATCTTTGCTAAACTTTTTCTTGAACAGATTTACTTCATACATTGTCAACTATTCCAAGACACCTTAATTTTATAGTGAGCTAAGCCTGTTAAATATCTGATTATTTAATATGTGTTGGGTTTGGTTTTTGATCAAATTGTTTAAACGTATTAGGTAGCCAAACACTATGACAAGTTTTGAAGAAGGAAGTCGGATAAATACTTCAACGGGTAGTGGGAATAATGAAATAGGAGATGTTGAACCAAGTAGTGTTTCGGGTGGTTCTAAACGGAAGCGTGAAACTTCATTTATTTGGGGTTACATGACAAGAGTTGATGTTGATGGTGTAAAGAAGGCAAAGTGTAACTTTTGTGAAAAACTATTGCTTGCTAGTCAAGGGGCGGGGACGTCTAGTTTGAAAAGACACGTGGAAAAGTGTCTTAGCAAACATCAAGCAACAACAGATCAAACAAATACTTTGTTTGATCCTAATGTTGGTAAGGCTAAAGTAGCCAAGATGATTATTATGCATGAGCTTCCTTTACGTTTTGTTGAATACACCGGGTTTCGGGAAATGATGGAGTATTGTCAACCTAGGTTTGAATCAATGAGTAGAAACACACTAAAAAGTGAGATTTTTAAGTTGTTTAATTTTGAGAGAGATAAAACAAAAAAATTGTTAGAGAGCATTGAGAGTAGAGTTGCAATTACCACAGATATGTGGACTTCTAGTACAAAAATGGGATACATGGTTGTTACTATGCATTTTATTGACAAATCGTGGGTGTTACATAGTCGTATAATGAGGTTTATACATGTGTTATCTCCACATGATGCTGAATCACTTAGTGATCAATTGGTGAAATGTTTGTTTGATTGGAATGTCGATAGAAAGTTGTCTACTATTGCCGTAGATAATTGTTCTACTAATGATTCAATGATTGATAAAATCAAGAACAAGTTTTGTGATAAGTTGTTGTTAGGTGGGAAGTTGTTCCATATGAGATGTTGTGCCCACATCTTGAATTTGGTAGTACGAGATGGGTTGAAAGTGATTGCGGATGGAATTGAGAAAATTAGGGATAGTGTTTGTTTTTGGACAGCTTCAAGTAAGAGAATTGAAGCTTTTGAGCATGCGGCAAATCAACTAAAAATAAAATACGCTAAGAAGCTTGTGCTTGATTGTCCTACTAGATGGAATTCCACGTATTTTATGCTTTCGGTTGCGTTGATGTACAAGGATGTTTTTGTTCGTGCTCAGCAACGTGATCCGCATTATAAATGTTTGCCTGAAGAATCAGATTGGCAATTGGTAACAATTATGGTGGAGCATCTGCAACCTTTTTATAAATTAACAGAGTTTTTCTCAGGTATTATTTATTTTCTCTAAGTGTTTAAATTTTATATTTTGTTATTTTTTATATGGTTAGTTGATCTAGTTTTTCAACTTTTTAGGTACCAAATACCCCACTGCGAATTTGGTTTTTCCAATGATTTGCAAAATGAGAGAGACAATGAATGTGTGGGTTACTTCTCCATACATTGAGATACAAACAATGGCAAGGAGTATGGTTGCCAAGTTTGAAAAATATTGGAGTGATATTCCTGGTGTGATGGCTGTGGCAGCGGTTTTGGATCCAAGGTATAAAATGTTACGAGTTGAGTTTCATTTTGGTAGACTATATGGCTTTGATGCAGATCGTCAACGAGATAAAGTGTATGGACTTCTGAAGGAGTTAATTACAGAGTATGAGTCAGACGTTTTACTCATGGGAGTTGAACAAGTTGAAGAATCTTCATCATTTGATTATTCTATTGAAGTTCTTGGGGGTGATGAAGAATTTGAATTATATAAGAGCCAGACCGTTAGTAGTTTGAACAAGTCAGAGTTAGAGAGATATTTGGGTGAGCAAGTTGAAAATAAAACCCCTAACTTTGACATATTGTCTTGGTGGAAGGTTAACAAAGGTAAGTATCCGATTTTGGCTAAGATTGCCAAAGATATCTTGGCTATTCCCGTCTCTACGGTGGCTTCCGAGTCTGCTTTTAGTGCTAGCGGTAGATTTTTGAGTCCACATCGTAGAAGGTTGCATCCGGACACGTTGGAGGCCTTGATGTGTGCACAAAATTGGATATGGGCTCCTCTTCGAGGTATGAAAATTTTCAAATTATGTTTTACTTTTATATAATATTAGTTACCATTGATGTTGATTATACTTTTTTGCTTTTTATTTTATTTTTATTATTATTAGGTCGCATCCCAGAAGAAGAAGTATATGCTACTGAAGGAGTAGATGACGAAGAGCCGGTAGCACCGTCTTGATTTATTGTTGTGTTTTGGATTTTTAGATTTGGGTTATCATTAATTTTAGTAGTATGTAAAAATTATTCTATTTGGATTGAGTTGTAAAAATTGTTCTATTTGGATTAATTGTTTTAATATAATTTTTAATATGGGTCAAAAAATATATGTTAAAAATATTGGTCAAAAAATATATGTAAAAAATATATGTCAAAAATATGGATCAAAAAATATATATTAAAAATATGGGTCAAAATCCAGGTCAAAATATATGTTAAAAATATGGGTCTCAAAATATGGGTATAAAATCTGGGTCAAAATCTGGGTTAAAATTTGGATCCAAATCCAAATTATAATATGGGTAACAATGAGGGTCAAAGGGTGGGCTTGGGTAAAGCCCTGTTTATTGCGGGCTTGGGTAAAGCCCTACCCGCATGCATATAATTGTTATTTGGGCTGGGTTTAAGCCCTTTGAAATTATGAGGGCTTTTTGAGGGCTTGGGTCCAGCACGGGCTTGGGCCCTCAAATTGCCAACCCTAAGTGCTTACCACTAAGTCATTTCAACTTTTATCATAAAGGTCTAATATCGTTATAGTATAGTTTAACATCAATTAAATTGAAATGTAATTATCAAAAGAACAAAAAATAGAACATTAATGTATTTTGAATGCCAATTAAACATAGAAGGTCACTTCTCAACAATAATATAAAGGCTTGTACTTATAGAGCCTTGGAACTTAGCTCCATTGACTATAAACTACATGCACAAACCAATCCAACAACACACAACAGACATTTTTTGTGATTTCCATATGAATGATTTTGTAGATATTCCATTAACTCATTATTCTAGTTATCAATTCCAACATGGAGAATGCTTCAAAACACCTAAGCGTATACACATATCCCACTTTTTAATGTAACATGTGACATGCATGACGCATCTCTCATAATTGATTATTCATGAAATACCAGGAAAAAACATATACCTAGTTTGATACTAAACCAAACATTATGCGGTAAATTAATAAAAGTCTCAATAGCAGTACATATACCTAGTACAATTTTTACCGTCAATTTGTTGAATCTAAAAGAAAACATCATCCGAAAGTTAGATTATAACAATATAAGTTCATCAAAGTAGGAATTCTGGTTCAACACGAAAACAAGACACAACCAAAGGTTAATCGATCCACTCATTAAGAGAGCTCTCAGTCTCAAGGGGTCTAAAACTAAACAAAACATAAGCCTCAACCCAAAGCAGCCTTGAAAAACACCAGATCCATCATCGAACCAGATCTTGATGCTCAACTGGGACAATTCCTTCCTAAAAGTAACACCTGCAGACCTGCAAAGACGCAATTAGGTGATACTTTCTTACCATTATCTAACATACTGGAGAGCAGCCACGGATAAATTATAGCTTGATCCCTACTGCTTAGTGTTTTTGTTCCGAGCTTGAAGTTTGACCACAACTTGTTCTTCTGACAATGGCAAGTAGTAGATTCGAGGAGTAGCTTTAGTTTTCCGAAATAGATCATCCAGAGTCACAATTGGCGGTTCAACTTTCTCTGGAAGTGGGGGAGGGGGTGGAAGAGCAAACCGTTCTCTTGCTGTGGCAGAGTTGGATAATGGTGGTGGAGGAGGAAGATTAGGTGGGGGTGGAAGCTGCTGTCTGGAAACCGGTTGACGGGGTGAGGGCAGGGGATGTGCAGCTGGCAGAGCCGGAGGGGCTGCAGGACCTGTACTGACAGGTGCAACCAGAGTCTTAGGAGCCTCCAACTTCATTTTCACTTCCTGAGGATCAACAAACTCAGCTACTAAAGGGCGCCCTCCGTTATTTGGTGGCCATTGTATGTTATACAAAGCATTACGAGTCTGTATAGCTTCTTCAATTGATGAATACTGCAAAATCAAAGTAATTCCCAAGAATTGATTAAATTTAATTTAATTGGTCTCATCCCACAAAATTGAACAGAAACTAAAAGACAATTAGTGGATCCTAAAGAGACAGTAACAGGTTGATTCTTACAGTAACATAGCAATGGGTCTTGATGTGGTCCATCCAGAAATCGCTAAAAGTTCCAGTTTTGCCTAAAAGCTCTTGCACAGCTTTCAGTGTAAAAGGGCGCACAAAATGATCAATCCTGAGGGAATTAGTAGGAGGTTTTGGTGATGGAGGAACTGCCAAAAAACAATGATGAAATAGAAACTGTTTAGATGTCAAATCAACTAGCTACATAGCATATAATTTGATTAAGAGAATCATAACTCACCCACACGTTCCTTGGATGCATCTTCACCGACTGCAGAATCAGATCTTGAGAAGCTACGTTTCAATGTGGTAGGTTGCACTGTATCCCTCGGAGTAGTAGAAGGTGTAAGATTAGAGCTTTGCTGTTCTGGAATTTTGAGGCTTTCAGTGTTCCATCGGCGTTGCCTCTTTAAAGGCTCAGCACTACCCACTACTTCTTGATCTGTGCATCAAATGTCAGAGAAATGAAAAAAAAAAAAAAAACTGAGTTTTATGATAATAAACATATAGAACCAAAATATTCCATTCTATCCAATAGAAGAGGAGATCAAATTATATAACTTCAGCACAAAGGGAAGAGCAAAGGCCAGAGAGTCAGCTGTCTACATAAATGCAATAAATAAACAAAAAATATCGGGGGTAGAACATAACTGGCAACTTTCTAAACAACCAAAGTAGTCACACGCTTCATAAGTCATAACCACATGTTTCAAATTAAATAAATACTTCTGGAAAGTACAATGCATATATACCACTTCAATACAATTACTTCTGCGGACTAATGTAGTAATGTGATATAACTAACAGACTGAAACCAAGTTGAGTAAAATCTTTAATCTTCTGAGCACACAAATATTTTTAATGAAAAACCATTTCATTACAATTATCCATAAAAAGCCAAATGCAGATTCTTGTTAAATTAAATTGGTAGCAAAAATAGAAATCAGCGAGGCATGAATTCATAGAATAAAATAAAACCAGCGAGGAACTTACCACTAAATTTTCTTTTCTCAGCAGGCACAACCGGACGACTCTTGTTCTCAACACAGTCATCCTTCTTATCTGCAGATAAACCATCTCCCACAACATCAACAGGACTTTCCTCCTTAACAACAGGCACCTCTATATTCTCAGTCCTATCCCTAGCTCCCTCAGAACTATCCTTTGAATCAATCTGCTTACTATCCAGGACATCCTCCTCCATAGAGTCATCACCAGAACTTCTGTCTAAATTTAGTTTTTCTGAATACCCCACATCCGCACTATCATTTTTCTTGTCCATGTCTACATTTGCAGCATCGTTGTCATCTTTCTCCTGAAAAGACGCCTTCTTCTCAAGTGGCTCTTCAACATCCATCGGATGCGATTCGCCACCAACCGGGAAAATATTGCTAGATGATGGTTCCACCATCTCCGGCTTAATAACATCTAGTTCTAATTTGACATTATCAGCAATTATATTATCCTTTAGTTCAATCTTTTCATTAATTGACACAGAATCAGTAGAAATAGAATCATATTTTACTTGAGACCCTAAATTAGGGCTGACCTCAGATACCTGATTATCCGGAGCAGAATTGTCAAGCATGTCATCCCTGTGCAGAGGCTTCAAACCCTCATTCTCCAGCTGGGGATTTGAATCCTCAGACTCACCTTGTGTTTCAGAGTTCTGCAACTCTTGCCCACTCAATGTTAATTTGGTAACCACACTCTCAGTAACTGTAAATCTGGTCTCCACAATAGTTGCATTGGAAACCAATTCCTCTCCCACTCTGGCAGGGTTGGTACCACCTGTTTCATTCCCTTCTTCGGATTTCCATTGCCCCAAGCCAATAACATTATTGTTGATATCACCCATTATTTCCCCTACTTGATCCTCTCCTCGACCTAAGACAGCAGCACTACTGTTGATGTCAACTTGAACCACAACATCATTCACTCCCTTATTCTCTTTATCATCATCCACATCTTTAGTTTTTTCAGCATTGACTGGCACCGTATCTGCATTGATCACAGGTTGGATATCATGATTGGTGCCATTATTCAAATCCTTCATAGCATTTTCCCTTTCAGCCTTCTCCCTTTCGGCATTCTCCCTTTCAGCCTTCTCCCTTTCAGCAATTTCCCTTTCGGCAATTTCCCTTTCAGCCTTGTCCCTTTCGGCAATTTCCCTTTCAGCCTTGTCCCTTTCGGCAATTTCCCTTTCAGCCTTCTCCCTTTCGGCAATTTCCCTTTCAGCCTTCTCCCTTTCGGCAATTTCCCTTTCAGCATTCTCCCTTTCAACAGTTTCCCTTTCAGCATTCTCCCTTTCAATGCGAATGGCTTGATCCAGAAGTCTTATCAACTCGTCCTTCTTACCACTAGATTTCAATTTCCGCTTCTTTAGCTCTTCTTTCAATTCCGTAACCTTCCACTGATCAATTGGTCTATTGTCAAGAATTGGATAAGGCGACGACATCTTTCCAGCACAAACTAATATTCACAACCCTGATTAAACATCCGATTCAATAATGCAATCAGCCACCTAAACCAAATCCCACCAACAAAAATAGGTAACACAGCACTAAAAAAACAAAACAGTGGGAACTTGTAGCATAGGTGCAGCAACAACAGTTAGCTGCTCGTAAACAAAGCCCTAGTCCAATTCTCTCAAAAGCAAAACAAAATTAATAAAAACAAAATAAAAAATTAATCTTGAGAAAACCCTAATTTCTTTTATATATAGTTATACTAAAATCTAGCATCCAAGAAAATTACACTAGTTCACCAAACAGAGAACATTCGCTTAAGCCACAATTATCATAATTTGACTTCACAAAACCCCTAATATTTACTAAAGACAGGCAAAACAAAACGCTAATTAACAATGCAATTAAACAAAACGCACCCAAAATCCCAATTAGAGAACAAACAAAAGCAAAAGCAAAAGCAAAATCAAACCCATCAATGCAAGATATTGAAACGATAACTCACCGAGATAGATTTCACTTTCACGTGCCCGAAATGACGAAAACGAACTGAGAATATATAAAACCCTAATTTTTCAATAGAGAAGACAACGAGAAACGCAACACATCAAGCGAAGAAAACCCATATAAAGACACTCTCTTAGCGAACTATCGCAGGCGCCAAAACCCCCCCCCAAAAAAAAACAAAACCGACCCAATTCAGCTTCAACACTTAAATCGGTTCCTGTAAACAGAATTGAAAAAAAAAAAAAAAAAAAAAAAGGTCTAAAACAGAGAGAGGGAGACGAAAAAACAAGAGAAACAGGAAAAGATTGTTAGAGAAATAAAACGAAATCGAGAACCGAAAATGAAAAAGTTATCGGATTCTTGCGAGGACCGAGTCGAAACTCGAATTTTTTTTAGGGTTTTTATTTAGATTTACTTATTTATTTAGTTATGTTTGTGTTTTTGTGTGCGCGTTTTTCTAAGATATCGAAACAGAGAGGGTTTGGTTTTTTAAGATATCTAAAAACAATTCCGATTTTGTGTGATTCTGAAATACCGAAACTGCCCTTAAGAGGAAAGGTACGGATTCCGGAGCCCCGTGAAGCTGGTTGTCAATTGTCAACACAATTTATCGACAATATACGAAATTAGCGAGTTTTGATTAAATTTTATTGAATAAGATATTAACCGATCAACTCGATAAATCCATGGAGTAAATAAGGTGTGAATGAGAGGTTGGTCCAATAATAAACTCCTCACAATTATATCACCAGATTTTAGGTATGAGTTCATTTCTTTTTAAGAAAAAACTCTAAATTTATATAATACTTAAAGAAAAAAAGAAGTAAATAAAATATGTTCTAGTTAAATTACATTAAATATTATTAATATATATTTTATTTATAAATATATAAAGAAAAATAACTATTTTACATTTAAAATGCTTATTAAATTGATATAATGGATTGACTTATATAATTAAATTAAAAAGATAATTATTTAGTGTACGAGATAATAATAATAATAATAATTATGCATATTCAAATAAATTTACTCTTGCTTAAAAGCATATACAAATCATAGAATCTAACTCATACCCGTTGTACAATCATTAGATTAGAATGCAAAACCTCGTTGATTCAAGAATGAGAATAAGAACAACATGAATTATCAATAACAGATCATGAATGATTGGGGTGTTATTCAAGGAATATATTCGATGGCTTGACAAAATAATGCATGAGAGAAATGTTGTCTCGGAACTACTTTTTCTTACACCCAACGTAACATCAATTTTTTTTTTTTTGATAAATAATCAACGTAACATCAATGATACAATCTTATGATGCATCATCGTTGACAATTTAACCATAGTATTTTGGAGGGTATGAAGTGGGGCAAACAACTCCAAAAACATATAAATGTTTTGACTCAATCAATCTGACAATATCAACTTGTACGATAAATGTTCAAGCATAGACAATTACAAATTGTTTTCAACATTTAAAATTTGATATATGGATAAATGAAAATAGTAATGTTAGGTTTCCCAAATTTTAATTTCGAAAAATTTGATATACGACACTATTTGGGAATGAATTTGGAAAAAAATTTGGAAAGTCTAGCATTACTTTATGGAAAATATATGGAAAATATGATCTCAAATAGGGATAACAATATACCTGGTCGGGTACCTCATTTTTTAAGGTTTTTTTTTTTTTTTTTTTTAAATTTAAATTTTTTTAAAATAATTTAAAAAACTTAAAACTAAAAGCTATTTTCATAAAATAAAAAAAAAATTAAAAAAAAAAATGTCCAATCATTTAGTTTTCATTTTGACCATGGTATGACCGATGCTCAAATATTTGATCGATAAATAAATCTAGGTGAAATGTCTAGCTTGACATTTGAACAAATATTTGAGAAAATCACTCAGCGTCTTTATTCCACATTTCCACTCATATTCGATAGCCACGTAATAATTGATCAATTTGTTGACTCTAATTTGATCCCTGAAATCCTTCGGTCTATTATCAAGTTCCAAACCGATAAGGATAGCAATTACTCTATTGTAATTATGTTCAGTCAAGCTAAAGTTTCCACGACAGAACATATATATCAGTGTTCATATCAGCTATGTCCATACGCTATCCCATGAAGCAATTGAATGTGTGTAGAATTTTTCTCCAACAAGTTTTCAACACTGATTGGAAAAAATAAAAATAAATAAACAAGTGATATTTGTGGGTGCCCTTACAAAGTTTAATAAAATCAACTAAGGTCACCAGACTTGAAGGTGATTGCAAAATCTATCTCTTAAATCCATGGTGTCCCTCTCATTCATACACTTGGATCCTCATGTAGTCCCGTTAATCTAGAGTAAATGGCCAAAAAGCTTCCACGGCAGAATGTATATCCTAGTGTCAATACCATCCATGTCCATATGCTACCCCATGAAGCAATCGAAAGTATGTAGAATTTTTCTCCAACAAGTCTTCAACATTGATTTTTCTGAAAGAAAAAAAAAAAATACCAAAGTGATATTTATGGGTTATTTACAATAAACCAAGGCCAGAATTTTAATTACCAGACTTTGAAGGGGATTGCAAAATCTATCTCTTAAATCCATGGTTTTCCTCTCATTCATATATGTTGAGGGCAAAAATGAGCCTTCGGAATAATGTCCTCCGATCCGGAGAAATATATATATGAGAATGAATTTACAGCAATGATTTACTGATAGTATACAGTAATTCTTCAGAGTTAAAAGTAAGAAAAATTTCAAAAGTCCCATGCAAGGTAAAAATGAGGTGTTTTATAGCCTCAAGTCTGACAGCTCGGGACACGCGTCGAGATCGTACTTGCTGGTGCCGACAGCTGCCAAAATGTGCTCAGTATACGTCAGGTCTAACAGTGAAGCCCTCCGAATATTCTTCGGTACTTATGGTGAAGGGAAATGTGGTATCGAAGTGTGAGCATTGTAACGGATAAACCCTCCGCATAATTATCGGAGGTCCGGTGGCATACCGAGTCCGAAAGTGTCGGTGGTTCATAAATATGTACGACATTTCCCCCTCAAGTCCCTCAGTCGGAGGTTCACAGGAGGTGATCGGCTGCGGGGTTGATAGGTCGGACCTTAAAAACGGACTCGGTAGGTCTGTACGAGCCTTTTGTGATCGGATCAGCCCGCATGACGTGCAATCTGCGAGTGGCACGTGGCAGCCTATTGAAGGCGGCAGACAGGAGTCACTTCGCGGTGGCCTCGATCCTGGCGTTCTGTATTCCCGCGCATTTATCCTCTATAAATAGTGGTGTAGAGCTTGAAACTCCTCACTTGTGCCTTTGAGATTGATCAGAGCATCTTCGGTATTTTCGGCAGAGAGAATAGAAGTACAAAAGAACAAGTTAGATTCTGAAAGAAATATTTATTCTTTACCTTCAGTAGTAATCAAGGTGTCCTGATGGTGAGGAAGGCTGGGGTTCCGAGTCCTAGAGATAGGTCTAGCTCAGAGTCTGACTCTTCGGAGTCTACATCGAGAAAAGTATCCGCGGGTAGTAGTACCCGGAGTGCCTTCGGAGGTAGAGATGATCCGGATGCTGGGAGTCCGGAGGTTCAACAGCTGCCTCAAGGCGTTCGGGCCAGTGCTTCGGGGCCTGATTCTGCCGGGTGCATCGCGGGATACAACTCTGAGGAATCTGTCAGAGATAAAATAGACCACACAAGATTCGCCATCAACCATATAGGGGAAAATAGGATAGATGTGGCGAAACTTCACAAACTGGCTACAGAGTTCTCAATACCGAGATCTGTAGGTCTAAGGATTCCGAGGGAGGGAGGGAGAGCTAGTAACCCACAAGGGCCATTAGTGGTATTCCATCCCGCCTTCCTGGAGATCGGAGCTAGGTTGCCTCTGCAACCATACCTTAGAAGGGTGTTAAGGGAGATAGGGATAGCCCCAGCCCAACTAAATCCGAATGCTTGGAGAGTGATAATCGGGATGTACTCATTGTGGCGGGGCATGAAGTTTCAGCCTCCAACATTTGCGGAGATTGGACACTGCTACAGCCTCTACTCCCATAAGTCTGGGGGTGATGGTTGGTGGGCTCTTGCTTCTCGGGATAAGCAAGATGGCGAACCTCTGATCACCGGGCTGCCGTCTTCAAATAAGGAGTGGAAGAAGACCTGGTTTGTCGCAGATGGCAACTGGGGCAAAGACTTGCGGCTCGGTGGCAAACCTCAGAGAGTTCGCTCAGTGTTCAATATCCCAGGTGGTTGGAATCCCCTTGATTGATTGGTGTTTAATTTTTATTGTTTGATTTATTACTTTGTTTATCTGCTAAGTGTGTTTTTTCGGTAGATGCGTTGGAGCGTGTACCCTCAGAGGATTTAACCAGAGAAGAGTGGAAGCATATTTCGGACGCTTGGCTGGTTTCCCCCGATAGGAGGCACGTTGACTTCCTCCTAAACGACCGGAGGTTGCACGAGTTGGGCTTCATTGTGGATCTCATGGAGGCCAGAAGACGTAAAGTAGAGAAGACTTTATCAAAGAAGAGTAAGCCTCCGATAACGAAGATTATTTCGGTGTTTATGTATTCTGAGTTTGAGTCTTACCATGTACCTTTTCTTTTATCAAAAAAAATCACTGAGATCGCTAAAGGAAGAATGGCTGATAGAGCGAGAGCTGGAGATAAGAAAAAGCGGAGGGTGATTAGGGCCCCTCCCAGGCTCGTGGATGAGGAGGAACATCTCGAAGACGTTCCACCTCTGAAAAGGACACGGGGTGACACGAACACCGTGTCGGTTGCAGTCGTCGGGGGCTCTTCTCAGGTCCCTGACGCTATTCCCTCTGTACCGGGGGCGGGGAGGATTCCCGGGGGCACCCCGGATGACATAGAGATCATAGACTCTGATGGTGGTGTACCGGAGTCTACCCCTCGCGGCCTGGCTGCAATGGACACGGGCATCTCCCCCAATTATTTCAGAACTCCCCCGGTACTGGGGTCTAGTTCCAGGACCAAACCCATTAATCCCGAAACAGGTGTGGAGTACCTGTGCAGGCACGGGCAGGATCTTCTCCAGAGTGGGGAGATCTCCAGGTATGGGAAGATGTCCAATGTCGACAGGATCCGACATGGACAGGCTCACATTCTGCAGGTAATGCTCGGTATATTCTTTGGACAATGAATTGTTTACAAGTAAATTGTTTCGGCTGGTGATAATAACCTTAACGGTTCTTTTAAATGTTTTTCGGATGTCAGGCCTTCGGTAGTCTTCTTCATATGGAAGACAAATATGGAGATGCGAAACGGAGGTTTGACAGGCTCCGTAAAGAAAAGGGGGACGTGGATGTCAAGCTCCGGGAGTCTGAGGAACTGGTGGGGCACTAGAGATCCATAATAAATGGGATGTCTGGGTCCTACCGGAAGGCCAAAGACCTCTGCAGGACAAAGCAAGAAAAGCTCTGCGACTATCGGGGGCTTCTAAAAAGGGCGAATGAGTCGATTCGGAGGATGAAGGGCGAGCTCGGTGAGAACGGTGTCGAAATGTTCCTTACATCAGATGAATTTGCTGAGATGCAGGAGGACATCTTTGACAAGGCGGTGGAGGATGTGCGGAAGCTCCTGCTTCGCTCGTACCCTGACTTCGACTTCTCAGCATATGAGGCGGATGTGAAGAAGGCTACCGAGAATCGCAAGAGGGCTGAAGCCACTCCGGTGGCTGATATATCTGAAAAATTTCAAGAGGAGCCCCTCTCGGAGAACGAGCCTGAAGTAGTCTCCGATGATGATGAGAGATTTGCTCCTGACCGCCCCGTCGATAGAGCTGCTAACGAAGAATGATTATCGGAGCTTGACCTTGCCTTGCTTTTCTTTACTTTTAACTTTTAATTTTTTCATCTGTACTATTTCGGAGGTTGATGTTTAATTTTTATTTTTATTTGTAATTGAATTACCGATATGTATTCCGTACCTTTAATTCGGTATTTTGATGACATCGGAATTTTACCCTTCTCTTTTGACTTTATCTTTGCATGCTTGTGATCATTATTAATTCGGTATATGAATTCGGTATACAAGGGTTTTAGGGTTTCGCAGAAACAATATTTTCTGAATGATAACATTTTAGTAGTTAAATATTTTCTGAATGATAACAATATCTTTGCGACTTCTGAGACAATAATACTTGGTCTTTGGCACTCAAGGAGCGTTTCTCGGGGTTAATGCCCTCTGGAGATAATTGTGCTCCGATGCTGGAGACTTTTATGCTCCCCTTAGAGAGTCTTGGCACTCAAGGTGCATTTCTCAGGGTTAATACCCTCTGGAGATAATTGTGCTCCGATATTGGAGACTTTTATGCTCCCCTTAGAGAGTCTTTGGCACTCAAGGTGCTTTTCTCGGGGTTAATACCCTCTGAAGATAATTGTGCTCCGATGCTGGAGACTTTTATGCTCCCCTTAGAGAGTCTTTGGCACTCAAGGTGCTTTTCTCGGGGTTAATACCCTCTGAAGATAATTGTGCTCCGATGCTGGAGACTTTTATGCTCCCCTTAGAGAGTCTTTGGCACTCAAGGTGCATTTCTCGGGGTTAATACCCTCTGGAGATAATTGTGCTCCGATATTGGAGACTTTTATGCTCCCCTTAGAGAGTCTTTGGCACTCAAGGTGCTTTTCTCGGGGTTAATACCCTCTGAAGATAATTGTGCTCCGATGCTGGAGACTTTTATGCTCCCCTTAGAGAGTCTTTGGCACTCAAGGTGCATTTCTCGGGGTTAATACCCTCTGGAGATAATTGTGCTCCGATATTGGAGACTTTTATGCTTCCCTTAGAGAGTCTTTGGCACTCAAGGTGCTTTTCTCGGGGTTAATACCCTCTGAAGATAATTGTGCTCCGATGCTGGAGACTTTTATGCTCCCCTTAGAGAGTCTTTGGCACTCAAGGTGCTTTTCTCGGGGTTAATACCCTTTGGAGATAATTGTGATCCGATAATTAATAAAAGATGACAGAGAGTAAAGTAGTGCAAACATAACTGAATTTATATAATTAACATACCCAAATGTCGACACACCGAATTGTCATTTTCTTACAAATTCCGGGGTTTATTGGAAGTACTTCTTCAGGTGGTCTGCATTCCATGGGTTCTTCAAGGGTGTACCATCTTCGGTTTTTAACTTGTAGGCTCCCTTCATTGATACGGAATCTACGATGTATGGCCCTTCCCATCTGTCCCCCAGACTACCGAAAGAAGGTAGGATTTTCTTCAGGATAAGGTCGCCCGGGTTAAATCTTCGAATTCGGGCTTTACTGTCATGGTACTTGGTGATTTTCAGTTGGTGATGGGCCGTTCTTATTCTCGCCATGTCTCTCTTCTCTTCCAACTCTTCGAGGCATGCTCGGAGTTCCTCATCATTGTCCCCCGGATTGTACGAAGAGACCCTTCTTATGGGAATAGAAGTTTCGGTCGGTATAACTGCCTCTGTTCCGAAGGCTAAGGAATATGGTGTTTCCCCTGTAGCCGAATGCGGTGTGGTTCATATAGCCCATAAAACCTCCGAAAGTTTCTCGACCCATCCCCCCTTCCGAGACTGCAGTTTTCTTTTGAGGAGAGTTTTGATTGTCTTGTTGACAGCCTCGACCTGACCATTGCTTTGAGGATGGGCAGGAGAAGAAAATTTCATATTTATGTGGAAATCCGAACACACCTTCCGTAACTTGTTGTTGTCAAACTGGGTCCCGTGGTCAGCAACTAAAGTGTCAGGAACTCCGAATCTGTAGATTATGGAATGCTTGATGAAATTCGCTGTGTTTGCTTCGGTGATGTGTTTCAAAGCCTCCGCCTCTACCCACTTGGTGAAATAATCAATTGGCTATCACTCAAGTGACACTCGAAATAGGACGAGGTCGGAGAGTAGCACAATAGTAAGTAAAGTTCGTTCCCACAGGGATCGAGTGACCGATTACCGAAATTGATTAGCCTATTTGCTATTCAAACAATCAAAAATGTTGGTTTTCCAATTAAGTAAATTAAACTAAACTAAACTAAAATAAAACTAAATGCTATTGCAAAAAAAGAAATAACACGAAAATAAACACAAGTGTAATAATAGAGAGAAATATGCTAGGATTTGACTACACCCCACCCTATGTCGATTTCCGTTCTAGACTCAATTATTCACCCAAAACATGCTCATGTAATTCATAGATTCATGCACCCAAATGTTAACCCACAATCTCGGTCGAGTAGAATAGATCGCACCCAAAATCATACCCAAGCCTATCTCTCGATTACTCGGAATATATGAATGAGTTCATTAAGAACCTTGGCACACTAGGGAATCCTATACGCTAGCCTAAGTAGGTCTACTTTTCTAGACATGCATATAGGGCATTTTATCGAGCACGTGGCGTGCGTCTCCGGTCAGTACATAACACACCACAAAAATTCATTCAAAAGGAGATCAAACAATTGAAAAGCATTAAGCACACAAAAATACCCATACAAACAACAATCTTGCACATAAGGGATAAACAAAGGTCAATACATATAAATATTCATGGGTGGGGTTCATCAAATCCTAACAATGAAAGTTTAGCTCATATTACAACTAATAGCCATACAACAAATAATCTCAAATAAATACATGGCTATAACAAAGGATAAAAGAGAAAAAGTTAGAGAAAACTATAATGGAGAGCTTCCTCTTCTTCCTTTTGCTCCTCTCCTTTTTCAAGCTCCTTCAACTTTCTTTCTCCCAAGAACAAGAAAAGATCATAGATTGGTGTCAAGTGTCTCTTGGATTGTGTAGGAATTTAGGAAAGATGGAGTCTTGGAGGAGTAGGAAAGTTTCCTTTCTTTGAAGAGTTTTCTCTTTTCTTTTTTTGTGTCTCCTCCTTTCTTTCAAAAGATGAAGAGATGTATATATATGGGTCCAAAGTAGGGCAAGAAACTCGTCCAAAACGACAAAGAATGTGTCCAAAACGACCAAGAGACGGACTGCCGCGGTCTGGGCATTTTCGCGGTTGGCGGAAGCGACAACTGAACCGCGGCAAGCTCGGAAGGTTTCTGTCGCGAGGATGCCGCGGTTGGATGACCGCGGCACTTCAACCGCGGAGAATTTAGGAGATTTCTGTCGCTAGGATGCTGCTAGCTTGCCGCGGTTGGGGACTTGGAGGTGTGGAAGCCATGGAAGTTGGAGGAATTGGAGGTGAGAGAAAAAGTGTGCATGGAGGCGTAAAAATGGTGCCAAACGGACCGGGGGAGCTCCGGCCGTCGATCTGGGCGGAGAACCGCCGGAAAATACGTCGGAAAACGGTCGGACTGGACCGGGTTGAATCCGGGTCAAGAACCGGGTCGGGCTGACCCGCGCGGGTCTGCAGATGGGTCGCTGAAGGTTGAAGACGACGTGACGTCATCATGACGTCACGCTGAGGTCAGCAGCACAAAGCCAAAACGTACCGTTTCACTTATGACGTGGCATGTGCGCGTGCGTTGGCTGGAAAATTACAGAAAGCACCCCTCAACTCTTCTCTAATCACAGAATCTTCAATCTTTTCTTCAAATTTTGCACGTTGACCCCTGATTCTCCAAAAAGACACCAATGCCCCTGAACTCCAAAAAATACCTGAAACACTTATTTTATCATATTAAATACCCGGTTTTACCCGAGAAACGAACTCAAAATGATATGGAAATGGGGCTACACTTTGTGTATAAATGAAGCAATCATCAATCGCAACAACAACGAATTTCTTGTCCGATGTTCCTCTAGGAAGGGGTCCGATGATATCAACTCTGAATCTTGAAAATGGCCAGGGTATGGACATAGGGGTTAATGCTTTGGCCGGTAGACGTGGTATAGGACTGGTTCTCTGACACCGATCACATGACTCCGCATGTGCTTTTGCTTCTCTGAACAGTGTAGGCCAGAAGTATCCCTGTCGGATTATTCGGTGGCCCAGGTTTCTCCCGCCTGAATGGCTGCCGCAGGTGCCACTATGGACTTCCTGAAGTATCTGATTGGTTTGTGGAGGGCCAACACATCGGAGATAAGGCAGAGAGAAACCACGCCGGAAGAGTGACCCGTTAATTATCAGGTAACGGGGTGCTTGCCTTCTGATTTTTTGAGCGAGATTTCTTTCAGACGGTAAAGTTCCTTCATGGAGATAGTCCATTATGGGGGTCATCCATGTGTCGGTGCTTATGTCAGGGATTAGTACTGCAGTTTCCTGGTCTTCATGTATGCTAGATTCCGGGAGACGGAATATTGTCACTGTTCTCGGGAGTTTCATTTCAGTGGTTGAGGCGAGCTTGGCTAAAGCGTCGGCTTGGGAATTGTGATCTCTTGAAATTCGGATGATCTTGCATTGGGCGAACTTCCCTATTAGTTCTTTCACTCTTCCGAGGTACGATTTCATCTCGGAATCTCGGGCTTGGTAGTTTTCATTAATCTGATTGACGATCAATTGGGAATCACTGTAGACGGTAAGAAATTCTGCTCCCATATTCAACGCTATCTTCAGTCCGGTAGCTAATGCCTCATATTCGGCAACGTTGTTTGTAGCTCTGAAATCAAACCGGAGGGCTGTTTGAGTTACACTGCCATCGGGAGTTTTGATGATTATTCCGGCTCCACTGCCATGCCGGTTGGTGGATCCATCTACATACATTTCCCATCGCGGTACTACCTCCGCGAATAGACTCAGGATATCAGGGTTTGAATATTCGGCGATGAAGTCTGCCACCGCTTGCCCCTTTATGGCAATTCTTGGTTTAAATTGAATATCAAACTCACTGAGTTCCATTGCCCATTTGGTGAGTCTTCCGGACAATTCCAATTTCTGAAGGACTTGTCGGAGTGGTTGATTAGTCGGCACTATGATTGGGTGAGACTGGAAGTAAGGTCGGAGTTTCCTTGAAGCTACTATAAGGCCGAGGGCCATCTTCTCGATTGCTGGGTATCGTGTTTCGGGGTCGCTCATGCTCTTACTTACATAATATACCGCTCTCTGAGTAGGTCCTTCTTCTTTGATCAGTACTGAGATAACTGCTACATCCGAGACCGCTAGATAAAGGAATAATGTTTCTCCTACCGAAGGTTTTGCCAACATCGGAGGATTCTGAAGATAAATTTTGAGGTCTTCAAACGTGGTGTGACATTCGGATGTCCAACAGAAGTCCCCTTTGTGCTTTAAAGCCTTGAAGAACAGGAGGCATCTATCAGTCAGTCTTGAAATGAACCTAGATAAGGCCACAATCATGCCCTTCAGCCTCTGTATGTCTTTTGCCTTTCTCGGTGGAAGGAGTCCCCTTACGGCTCTGATTTTGTCGGGGTTGGCCTCGACCCCTCTTTGATGAACCATAAATCCAAGGAATTTTCCTGAGGAAACTCCGAATGCACATTTCGTGGGATTCAGCAGCATCTGATACTGTCTCAAAAGTTGGAAGGTCCTTCGGAGGTTGGGAATGTGCTCTTGAGCTGTTACTGATTTGGTTAACATGTCATCCACATACACTTCCATGGTTCTCCCGATCTCCTGATGAAATATACGATTAACGAACCTCTTATAGGTAGCTCCGGCATTCTTGAGGCCGAAAGGCATCACCCTATAACAATATACTCCCCGGTCGGTGATAAAAGCTGTCTTAGCCTCGTCTATCTCATCCATCCGAATTTGATTATATCCGGAATAGGCGTCCATGAAGCTGAGCAATTCGTGGCCTGCCGTGGCGTCTACCAACTGGTCTATTCTCGGTAGAGGGAAGCTGTCTTTCGGGCATGCTCTATTCAAGTCGGTGAAGTCGACACACATCCTCCACCTTCCATCTTTCTTCTTCACCAAAACTACGTTTGATAGCCACTCATTGTAATCCAGGTTTCGAATGAATCCTGCTGCAAGGAGTTTGTCTATTTCGGTGGCTATCGCCTCGTATCGCTCACTGTTGAAAGATCTTCTCCTCTGGGACACTGGTCTTGACATGGGGTCAATATTAAGGGAATGCGAAATCACGGAAGGGTCTATCCCGGGCATGTCAGTGTGACTCCATGCAAATATGTCCAAAAATTCCCTTAGGAGTTCTATCATTTCCTTCTTAACTCTCGGGTCCAAACTGGCTCCGATGAGAACTTTTTTTTCTAGTTCGCTGTCGCGGAGGATGATGCTCAGTAACTTCTCGGTGGGCTCGCCGACTAGTTGTGAGCCTACCTCTCGAGGATCAAGACTTGTAACATGAATTTCATCAAGCAGGGTTGGATCGGAAGCCTCAGCCTCGGCTATCTCTCCAATTTGCTTTCTCTTTGGTTTTCTAATCTTCGGCATATTTGCCGTCGGGTGAGGCACTGTATTATAATTGCCGATGGTGAGCACCGGATTCGACCCAATTTGGATGCATCTCTTATACTCTTCTTGATCGGCGCTCACTTCCCCCGTACCAGCTTCGGTTGGGAATTTCATCTTCAGGGAATAAATACTAGTGGCCGCCCGGAGGGCATATAAAGTTGGTCTTCCGATCAGGATGTTAAAGGGAAAAGGGATATCGACCACCTGAAAGCAAACCCAAACGGTATGTATCTGAGGTCTGGTTCTGAATCTCACGGGCAGGTCTATCTGGCCCACCGGTCTTGTTCGATGACCTCCGATACCCCTGATGCAATACCTTGAAGCCTGCAATTGTTGAAGAGTGTATCCCAGCTTCTGCAATGGGTCCCAATGAATGATATCTAGAGAACTCCCGTGATCGATGAGGGTTCTCTTTACCGTACGGGTTCCTACTTTTACCGAAATGACCAAAGCGTCGCAATGGGGGTATCTAACCCCGGCTGTATCTGTGGTAGAAAATGTGATTGGTCCCCAATCTTGAGGAGCTTCTTCCAGGGCTGTTGCTAAACACACTGAAGCTGGTGCTTTTCCCGAAGACGTTGATCCGAAATCCCCCATTGCGGGTACAGAATCAATGTAATTGATGGGCTCTTCATCATCGGAGTCTTGTGCGACTGCACTAGATCGGTGGCTTGACTGTGTTACCTTCGGTGTCTTCTCACCTGTTTCTTGTGCCTTGACGTACTCCCGAAGTTTTCCACCCCGTACTATTTCTTCAACCTGATCCCTGAGATCTCGGCACCTCCTTGTTTCATGACCGTGGTCATTATGGAATTTGCAATATATCCTCCGATCTCTCCTCTCCGGAGGTGTATGTAGCGGGTCGGGCTGTCGCAACAGCTTCTCTTTATTGGCTATCTCAAGCATTCTATCGAGTGGGAATTTCAGGGGAGTGTACTGGTCAAACTTATCTCTCGGAGGCATCCTTGTGTTCTGGACATAACTCCCGGTGTTAACCTGCCTAGATACCTGAGGTTCTTTTCCTTTGTCTCTGGCTTGCCTCCCCCATCTCCTCGGGGGCTCACTAGGCTCTGCGGAGGTTGCATGGCTTTTACTGTCACTAACATCTTCGGCGGTGGCATACTTCTCTGCTCTCTCCATCAATTCTCGGTAGGTAGTGGGGCCTCTCTTTGACAATGACCAACTCAAGCGGCCTTGTTAAAGTCCTTGGGTGAAAGCCACCACGGCCCCCACTTCACTGAAGTCTTGGACCTGTCTCGCTGCCTCCATAAACCTCTTTATGTAATCTCTGATGGTTTCTGAATCCTTTTGCTTAATGGACGTTAGGTGGACCATGTGTCTCCTTCTTCTGCGACTTGCCGCAAACCCACTTCGGAATTCTTTTGATAATTCATTGAACGAAGATATGCTCTGTCTTTTCAGGCCCCCATACCATGTTCGTGCATCTCCCGAAAGGGTCAAGGGAAAAACCCTGCATTTAATGGCATCCGATGCTCCCTACATATTCATCCAGTCGAGGTATGAATCAAGGTAATCATCGGGGTCTCCTGTTCCTCTGAAACCACACATATCTTTCCGGGGCATCCTAAAGTTGTTCGGAATCTGTGCTGTTGTAATTTCTTCGGTAAAGGGGCTCTCCCTATGGCTTGATGAACGCCTGTGGCCGAAATGGATTTGGTCCTGAATGTCTGCAAGCTGATCTTGTAGATCCCGGAAGGCTTCAGGATCAGCGAAGGTATTCCTTTCGGTATCTCTTTCTTGATTACGAGATCCACCGGGAAGACTTTGTCGGTGCCTCGTTCTCCTTGGTATTTCTTCCTGGACAATACCGTCTCCCTCTTCTCTGCTACGTGTCGTTCCTGCAATTCTTTGCGGTGCTTGTTGGTTCATATGTTCCCCCTGATTCGGTTCCACGAACTGAGCAGTATGGTGACGCCTTCTTCTTCGCTCCGTAGGTGGTACTTCAGGAAGACCTCCCTCCGCTCGCGAATTTACTTCGTCCGAGTCCCCCTGGTGTCCTCCCCCATCCACGACGTTAATCACCCTTGTTACATTCTGAGCCAATGTCTCCAGTCTGCTGGTGATCCCTTGAATTACTGGATCGTTTGCTTGCGGAGGTACCTGTTGCACCTGCTGTGGCGCATACATTAGCGGGTAACCTTGCGGGTAGTAAGCATGTTGCGGCATTGAAGGATAAAACGGGTTCATCGGCATCTGGGGATATTGTTGCGGAGGTCCCTGATAACCGAACATTTGGTTCTGAATCGGAAACTGGCCTGGATAGGGGTAATATCCATAGTTTGCGGGTAACGGTTGCGGTCCCCTTGTGGCTCCCAGATTGGCCGGTACTGGATAATGAGGCTGTTGTTGTTGCGGGATCTGTGAATGATCGCTCGTCCCGGGGGGTCTCAGTTCAAGGTTTATATTCGGATAAGCGTCGTCAGGCTGTGGATTCATTGTTTCCGCGAAGGCGTTGATCTTCACCCCCTCCTTCTAGCGCCAAATGTTGAGGGCAAAAATGAGCCTTCAGAATAATGTCCTCCGATCCGGAGAAATATATATATGAGAATGAATTTACAGCAATGATTTACTGATAGTATACAGTAATTCTTCAGAGTTAAAAGTAAGAAAAATTTCAAAAGTCCCATGCAAGGTAAAAATGAGGTGTTTTATAGCTTCAAGTCTGACAGCTCGGGACACGCGTCGAGATCGTACTTGCTGGTGCCGACAGCTGCCAAAATGTGCTCAGTATACGTCAGGTCTGACAGTGAAGCCCTCCGAATATTCTTCGGTACTTATGGTGAAGGGAAATGTGGTATCGGAGTGTGAGCATTGTAACGGATAAACCCTCCGCATAATTATCGGAGGTCCGGTGGCATACCGAGTCCGAAAGTGTCGGTGGTTCATAAATATGTACGACAATATACTTAGATATAAAACAAACAATTGAATGGTTGAATATTCTAAATCAAAGCGTGAGTTGGAGACAATATTTCATTCCTTTATATACACATTTATAGAGCAATGATTAGGGAATTTAATCCAAACATGTACATGAATATTTCGAATAATCATCAACAAATAAAATATAATATTTTGAGCCCTTTATTGAATAATATGGAGATGTCCATATATCTGAGTGTATTATTTCCAATGGATAAGAAGACACCGAATTGGATGTATGCTTGAATCGGTAGTCGGCAAATTTTACCCATTGGACATGACTCACATACAAAATTATTAGAAAATTTTCCTTAAAGAGGTAAATTATGCTAAGAAACAACATTTTTTAAAATTGGAAATGCAGGATGTCCTAACCGATGATGCCAAACCGGATAAGCAATATTAACTCTGTAAGGATTCCCGGTTTTTGATTGGCTTATTTCGTGAGCAAACCACATATTGGGGTTGTTTGTAAAGGGTAGCTTAAGTGATAGGTGTTCATGCTCAATGACCCTTCTCAAGACCTCAAGGTGGACAAGCACTCAAAGGTATATCTTATGCTTACTTTCTTATTGAAGAGATTTAGTTTCACACACTCACTTGTAATGTTTGCATATGTATGCTTTACTTTTGTGTGCATTCTCTTCAAATGCCACTTTTCACACTAGCACATTGTTTGTCATATCTTGGTGTGTGTTTTGTGTCGTGTAATTCGTTTCCCGAATATGTTCGGAAACGTCCGCGCTCGCACGATAATGTGCTTGGTTTTGCGCGAAGATCGCCTTCGGAGAATGCCCTTGGCTTCTCCTTTGGTTTCACCATCATTGGTGAAACGGCGGTTTTATCGGCGGCCATTGACCGCCGAATTAAACCGCCGTTTGATTCCAGAAAGCTCTGGATTGAATCTGCGGTTACTATCGGCGGTCAGGCCGCCGAATAGAAACCGCCGAATTGACCTGATGCATTTATTATTCTCGGGTTTGATTCTGCGGTTTAATCGGCGGCCAGGCCGCCGAATTGAAACCGCCGAATTAGATATTTTAGGTCGGTTTCATTTTGGGTTTTGATCGGCGGTTTCGCTTGACCGCCGAATCTGGTCGCCGAATGAACCCCTGCTTCTCGGGTTCAATTCGGCGGTTACATTCTGCGGCCACGACCGCAGAATGAAACCGCCGATCGGTGATTTCAAGGGCAAAATTGTCTTTTCACTTGCCCTATTCTTGATGCCTATAAATATCATACTTTCTCATTTCTCTAACTTAGTTCTCTGACTCAAAAGAACCCTAAACTTGAAAGAGAGATTTTTGAGAGAAAATCAAATCAAGAACTCATTTTTATACACTCAAATTATACACATATGCATCAAAGATCATCTAAGCATTTTCTAGCATAGTTAGTTTGCTTAGTTGAGTGAGTATTGGTCATCACACATCCCTTGGTATGTTCTTCACTTTTATCATTGATATTTAGTGATTTATTTATCAAGACATCTCTTTTATTATTTGAATGATCTTAGATTAATATCTTATATTCAAAATAGAGATTGTTTGTGATGACATGATTGAGTGTTGTTTTGTGATAGCTATCTAGGTTTTTATAATCTATTGTTAGCTAAGCTATTTGACATGTCATTTAGCTATTGATATCTAGGATTGTTTTTATTGACATATTATCATCCTAGATAAGCATATAGGGTTGCCTAGCTCTTATTGCATTTATTGAGTATTGTTGAATATTCACATAGGTTGTATTATCTCTTCATTGAGAATTTAAGTCTTGTTGTGATAGACCGGGATTAGGTCGGACACCGGGATTAGGTGGTCACACAAGCAAATTGGACTAGAGCCACTTTTAAAGGCCCGCGTGGTAGAAGTGGGGGGTTACAGACCGGAGTGTTAGACGAGGTCTACATAGGTTGTAAACTTCATTTCAATTAGTGGATTTCGAGGTTCAAGTGTGGCGCACTAAACAGCCCGTGGTTTTTTCCCAGTGGTTGGGTTTTCCACGTATATATCAAGTGTCATTTACAATTCCGCACCATATTACACCTGTTGTTTTTATATTGACTATTAGGGGCATTTTCGGTATATTGACCTTAAACGAAAATTGGGTGAAAATTAGTTAAAATCTATTCACCCCCCCCCCCCCCCCCCCCCCCTTTAGATTGATATTGTATACACACCGTGTTAATTTGTGAACTTTCAAACTCCAACAAATACGAATGACTGATTTCTTTTACTGGAAATATTACTGCTAAGCTGCATAGGATAAAGACCATGTTCACTTTTGCCTTGGAAAAGTGTTTTCCCTGTCTTTATGTCCTTTAAAAAAAAAAATAGTTAGTGTGAAAAACAAAATAACATTGATTATCACGTGAAAATTGGTTAACAGATAATAGATTAGTAGATGTAGAAAGGCAATGTAAATATTATTCAACATAAAAAAATGGAAGAATTGTTATGAAGGTTAGATGAACCAATGTGAGATATTAGCAAACCTGAACCATTGCCAACAGCAACTTGATCATTCCCATATGGTCTCTTTGTATATTCTTGTGCTTTCGAACTTATTTTTAGGTGATATCAAGAGAAGCTCATTTGATGAAGTTTAAGACTTGTTGAAGATTAGTCTAGGATGATATCTCATTGTAATGTGAGAGTGAGTTTTTGTGATCAATCCTCGTTTGTAATGTTTAGAATTTTGTATACGTGTTTTGAGATTGTTAGGATTTTGAGTCTAGTTGGCATTATTCTATATCAAAACATTATTTGTTTCGTATTGTTTAGCTGTTCTAATTGTGTGGTTTATCAAGCTTCAAAGAAGATGGACAACAGTTCAAACAAAGTGATGCCTTCGTTTGAGGAAAGCGCTATTGACTACAAAGGTAATAAGACCTCTTTCCTCTTATAAGGCTTATGCGCGCATACACACAATTCATTCATAAGTGTCCCTATATCGTAGCGCCAAATTAGTGTAACACATTCACGTGTTTTAGTATGCTTATGCATTGATCTCATATTGTCATACATTGTAAATTGCATACTTATGTGATCTTGTGTTTATTTATTTGTGTGTAAGTGATTTGGACTTGAATATGTTCTTTAAGGGTGCGTTTGGTACACGGGACAGGACGGGACAATTTTTTATTGTCCCACGTTTGGTTCGCTATTAGCATGGGACAGGACGGGACAAGGTGGGACAAAAACCACCAAATTTTGTCCCACCTAAAACCCTAGGACAAGGTTGTCCCATGACATGGGACAAGTACAAAAAGACTATTTTACCCTTTAAATTTTCAAAAAAAATTATAAACATGTTTAATAATAATATATACTATTATATATATTATTATAATATATATATTATAATAATATATATCATAATATTATATATATATATAATATATCATAATAATATAGAATATAATAATATATATATATTATATATAGGATATAATATAATATATTATATATTATATTATATATATATATATAATATCATAATAATAAAGATTATAATATTATATATATTTATATATTATATATTATTATATATACTAAAATAATATAATATATTATATAAAAAAAATATAATAAATTATAATATATAATATATAAATATATATAATATTATAACCTATATTATATATATATCATAATATTATGATATATATTATATATATAAAATATATCATAATATTATATATATATATATATAAAATATATCATAATAATAATGATTATAATATTATATATATCTATATATTATATATAATAATAATGATATAAATTTATATATTTATATATTTATATATTATATATATAAATAATATATATCATAATATTATGATATATATAATATATCATAATAATAATGATTATAATATTATATATATCTATATATTATATATTATTATATATACTAAAATAATATAATATATTATATATAAAAATATAATAATATATAATATATAAATATATAAATATATAAATTTATATAATATATCATATATATATTATTATAAATATTAACATATATATTATAATATATATATATTTATAATATATTTTATAAAATTTTATATTTTTACTTATATATTATATAATATAAAATATTTTATTATCATATACAATAATATATAATATATTATTATATATAATAATACATATAATATTATATATATTATATATTAATATATTAATATAATAATATATATTATAATATCATTATATATTACAATATATATTATAATTATAGTATATATATAAGAGGGGCACTCTAGTCATTTGAACCTCTTGTCTCGTCCTGTCCTAGTCATACCAAACGCATAACAGTACAGTTAACAGTTCTGTCCCAGACCTTCCAAACACAATACAGAACAACTTGTCCTATCCTATCCTGTCCCGTCCCGTCCCGTCCCACCTTGTCCTGTCCCATCTACGTACCAAACGCACCCTAAATGATTCTTTGTTAAGTTCCGGTAATTTCGGATACTCACTCATTAGATTTCGAGTTCAAACTAGGAAGTTACAAACTTTTACGTTCCTTTACAATGTGTTGTCTTCGTCTTCGTATATCGAGTCGAGTTCACATCCAATTGTCAAAGTTTTGTAGTCGTCCTTGCATCTTAGTGAGTTACGGTTCATAATCTAGAAACAAATTTGAATTTCGAGTTTGAAGGCCAAAGGACGGTCGAAGAACATGAGAGGTACGCGAGGAGAAGAACGAAAGGAGCAAAGACCACAAGAGAGGTCTTCCCGTGGAGGTGTGTGGCCACCACAGGAAGAAGGCCTCTTGGCCTCCCCGTGGTGGCCACGCACCTCCATGGGAAAGCCAAGATGGCCACCTCTCAAATGGGTCCCACTCTCTTTTGTTTTCCCTCCCATCTCTTTTAAATATTCCTCCTCTCTCACTTGTTCAAAGCAAAGAAGCAAATTTGAAATATTGAGATGAAATTGTCTCTCTAACTTTCTCATCTTTTAAGCACCATAACTTTCTCATTCGGAATCTGTATTGAGTGATTCAAGTTGAAGAATCATCATAATCAAGTCCCTTACCTTCTGTAAAAGAGTTTGCAGCTGTTTGATCGAGTTTTGTGGTGGTTCTTCACTCAAAACCGAAACTGCACGGGATTCTTAAGTATTGAACTAAACTTTGTTGTTTCATCTTTTATGATCTTCAATTACCTTAGGTTTTCTTCTTCTATATGTATGTGTATGTATGATGAATGCTATTGAGAATGATAGCTTCAAATCAAAGCTAATCAAGTCTAATTAGAGACAAATGTGAACTAGTTTTCTATGATTCTAGTATTTCACATGTTTGAGAGTTGTATTGTGCTTAGCTTAATATCTAAGGTTATTTGTGACTTGATTGACTCATTTTATGATTAAAAACCTTGGCATGTGCTTGGATCCTTTAATTGAACAAATCTAGGATTAGCACAATTGATTTTGGGTTAAAAGCTATCTAGGATTCAATTGATTATTAATTATATCCTTGCTCTAAATACTAGCTAGAATATTCTTTGATCATATTTTATGATTCTAGCATTTTTTGTATATGTTTCTAATATCTTGAATATGTGCTTCATGTATATGATTTATTCAAGTATTAGCTTTGTGAATGAAACTAGGAATCACATGTGTTAGGTGTTTCACATTCTCTAGGTTTCGATTCATGTTTTTATGACTAGACAATATTTGACTTGTATGCTCACATGACTAAGTCTATGTCTACATGAAGTGTACATGATCCATATATTTCATATGTTCATGCATTATATTGTGTGATTGTATCTCTTGGATTGTAAACTATAATATCATACATTGTATGCTCATTGTCTAAATTCTAGTTTCCATAGCTCATATTGATCATATGTCCTATATTGATTTTGCTTGCATCATTTGTATCACATAAATCACTTGCCTTGTAAAAGGTGGAAGTCTTGGCTAAGAGTGTGAGCCTCTAAGTAAGCCCAAGCAAGGGAAGTCTTGGCTAAGAGGTGTGAGGCCTCTAAGTAAGTCCGAGCAAAGTCTTGTCTAGGGGTGTGAGGCTCCGATTAGACAAGCAAGGGAATTCTTGGCAAGGGGTGTGAGGCTCTTATAAGTTCGAGCAAGAAAAGTCTCTTGTTGTTAAATGATTCTTTAACATAGAGCAAGGGAAGTCTTGGCATGAGGTATGAGTCCTTTAGTAAGTCCAAGTAAGGATATTCTCTAGAGGCATGCGATGTGTCTCGGTTAGAGAGTAGGCATGTTTCTCTCTAGTGGGAATAGATAGGAGGGATATCCAATAGATTGTGATACATGAGAGTTGGTCACATTTGAGGTGTACTCTTGTTTAACTAGTGAAAAATATGTTGCCGGTGGTTGTGGATTCAACCCGTTGATGTTTTCTCTTTGGAGGTTTACCACGTAAAAATATCGTGTGTCAAGTTTCTCTTTCCTTATCTATTTGTTATTTGTATATTTTAATCAAATTGATCTTGAAGGCATTGTAATTGAATATGTTTATGTGAGACAATATCTTTGATTGTCTTTGTATCTTTTATATATACTTGTACTATTGAGACATTTATAATGAATACAAGTAATTGGTGATTTGTGTATTTTTGGTAAATCCTCCACATGTAATCCATAGGCTATGTTTGATCTATCATTTGAATATGCTAATTAATAGTTTATGCATGCTCGTTTGTGTTTATTGTGGTGTTATATAAGCTATCTAGAGGGACAAACTTTTTTTTTGTTTCAAGGGATCGAAAAAGGCCTTAAAACCTATTCACCCCCCTCTAGGTAAGCTTAAGGTAATTTAACCGTAATTGTATTTACACCATATTTGATCACCTTTATTCATGGATGGGGAGGCCACCATAGCTACAAGTTCTTGGGTGGGTACTATTCCTTCAAATGAGTGGTCCATTTGGTGATAGCAATTAATTGCTATATGGTCAAGACGAGCACATATATGACATTTTAGTCTCCCTTTAGATTGTGAGGAACTAGATTTTTGAGGATTATGAGGAGCACGAGAAGGTCATCGATCTTGTTGATTTTGAGAAACAAGATGACCACCTTGACCTTGCACGAAGTTTGATTTTGACTTTGGAGCATAAAATGCAGTAACAGTGGATTCAGTTGAAAGCGAATTTTGTTCAGTCATCCGCATTTCAATGCTCAAAAAAAGGTCAATAAGATCATCCAATGAAATTAGAGTGTCAGGAGCTTGTGCTTAATTAATAGTAACTTCATATGTAGGACCAACATTATTCATAATCACAGTAATAAGATCATCATCATCAACAATGTAAGATTCTTTATTTGTGTTGGCTTGATTCCATTGCAAAACTCTCTTTATTTGTATTAGTTGTTGCTTAGGTGATTCTTAGAAGAAAGAAGCCTCAAAGTTAAAGAAGCAACATCTCGCGCAAATTTCGTCTTCAAGAGGAACATCACATACTTGGATGTTAAGGTATCAAGATTCTTCTTCCTCTTGCAAGGCATTAGCGCACACACACACAATTCATGTATGTGTGTCCTTGCATCATTGTTCAAACATTTGGTATAATACTTTCACACACATTTAGCATGCACATGCATTTATCTCATTGTTGACAATATTGTAGAATTGCATGTTTTCTCACTATCGCTTAGATATGGCATGCTTGTGTTATATAGTGTTTATTTGTTTGTGTTTCTTGTGTTTTGGACTTGTACATGATTCTAGTTGATTCCTTATTGAGTCTCAGTCATTTCGGTTACTCATTCATTTAGTTTCGAGTCCAAACGATGTAGCTACGCTATTTTTCGTTCTCATTCATTGAGTTGTGTTCGTCGTTGTTTTTCAAGATAAATTCTCAACCATTTGTCAAAGTTTTGTAGTCTTCATTGTGCATGAGGGAGTCACGATTCATAATCCGAAAACGGATTTGAAATCGGAGTTCGGAGGCCCGAATAGGGTCAAAGAACGTACGAGGTGTGCGAGTGGAGCAGCCATGGCCGTTGGCCTTGGCTAGGCCACCCCGTGTGAAGGCCGTGTGCCACACGGCCAGAACATCCCTCTGGTCCTGTGGGCCACACGCGCCCCACATGGGAAGAGGGTGGCTTGGCCTCTTTTGATTGGTCAAAAATGTCTTCGTTTCTCCTTCATTTAAATACCTTCCCTTCCCTCCATTTCCAATAATTTGAAGAACATCAAATTGAAATTTTCTGCAGAATTCTTCATGATTTTTGTTTTCTTACTTTGATCATAACTTCTTCATACGAACTCGAAATCGAGTGATTCAGAAGCCAAAATTGTTGGTCTCGACAAGAGCTACAAACCTTAAGTATTTTTAGAGCCATTTGACTTCGTCATTTTTCCCAGCACACTGATTTTAGTCCGAGGTTCTTTGGTTGTATGTGAAACTTCTTCTCTTTCAATTTCTCTTGATCATCTCTATGATTCTTTCTAATTGATTGTTGAAATATGTTGAGAAGTATGTTAGATCATATACTAGGGTTATATGATTGATTAGATAATTGAGTTTAGCTTTGTGATCTCTCTTGAACATACTTTTGCTAGACTTGATTTTGCTTGAAATTGCTTCTAGAAATTGATTGTATGATGTACGTCATGTTATCTTCTAGATTCAATTTCATGATATAAGAACTAAGGTTTTTGTGAAATATATTGAATATTCTAATCTTGTTCTTATTGTTTTGGCATGCTTTGATTTCTAGATAGATTTGTGATTGTGTATTGATAGTATATTCTAGATTATCATTAAGCATGTTCATAGAGTGTGTTTGATCTACTTACTCTATTTGTGTGTGTTTGCATCATTTGCATCACCTAGATCATTGCCTTGTAATAGGTTGAAGTCTCTTATCAAGGTGGGTGAAGCCTTTAACTTGAGCAAGAAGACTTGGCTAGGAAAGGTTTCCGGATAGCCAAGTAAGAAGCCTTAGTTAGAATCAAGGTGATTTGGATAACTAAGCAAGAAGTCTTAGCAAGGAGTTTGATACTCTGGATGGTTGAGCTAGGAGAGCTTAACTAGGATCTCTTGATCTAGATTGCTAAGTAAAGAAATCTTCCTAGAGGCTTTTTAGTCTTGGATAGGAAGTTGCTCTCTAGAGGTGTATGACACACCTTGGATAGAGAGTAGGCTAGGTTATTCACTAGGCCTTGAGGGTTGATTAGGATTTGATAGTTTGAAGTGGATATCATAGTGTTGATAGCTTTGAGTGTGTAAGTCTTTTTCGTATAGTGGATTTGCTTTGCCGGTGGTTATGGATTCAACCCGTGGATGTTTTCTCTTTGAGGTTTTACCACGTAAAAACATTGTGTCTCATTTTCGCTTTATATTTCTTTATCTTCCATATGTTCACTGTATTGATTCTTTTGTATATTGATGCTTACATGAATTGATTTATATTATACAATTGTTATATCATTTCAAGTATTCATTCCATTCTTATATTCCGTATTTTTTGAATATTGGAAGAATTTGATACTATACTTATTCACCCCCATCCCCCCCCCCCCCCCCCCCCCCCCCCCCCCCTCTAGGTATAAAACACTATTGCTTTAAGGGAATTTCAACTGGTTTCCTAACAAGAGCCAAATTATCCTCAATATGAGTAATGTTATCAATGAAATCAAAAATAGAGAGGTCTCCTCTCTTGGTGTTATGAAGTTGGTTCTTTAGTTGTAGTATACGTGTTCTAGATTGAGAAGCATACTTCTTTTCAAGTGATTTCTAGACATAACATGAAGTGGATAATAAAGCCACCGTAGAGAGAACACTTGGTGTCAAGTAGGCATTGATCCAACTCAGAATCATTTAATCTTTTAGTTGCCATTCTGTATAAGCCAGATCGATCTCGGTAGTGGCTTTCCCATCTGAATCCAATTTGACCTATGCAGGACAAGGCTTTGTTCCATCGACAAAACCAATCAGATCATGACTTCTAAGAACTTGCAAGAATTGAGCCAGCCAAAGAACATAATTGGTTCGATCAAGTTTGTTTGAAATTATGTGAGAGAGATTGGGTACCACGACACCAATCGGTGATTTTCCAAATTCCATATTGAAATAAAATGGCAAAGGAATGAGCTAAAAGTAGCTGGAAAAAAATAACAATGAAAGTGACTAAAGGAGGAGTTGTTAGACTATGGCTTTGATACCATAAAACAACACTTGAATGGTTGAATATTCTAACTCAAAGCCTGAGTTAGAGAGAATGTTTCATTCTTTTATATACACATTTACAGAGCAATGATCAAGGAATTTTAATCCAAAAATATACAACCATGATTTAAGCTAAGTGAACAAATATTATGCCAAGTATAAAACCAAGGATCATGACAATATAAACAAAACTCAATCAAGCAATCATGAAGGCATGGATCAAGGGATTATGGTTAACTCATATAGTCTCATTAATCTGGAGCAAATGGTTGAACCCATTCAAGTTTCCCTATCTGAAATGTATTCTTTACAACTAAATCATGATTTCAATAATGATAATTCATCGAATATTTTAAGCTTGGAACTCTTTTTAAAGAGGGATAATAAATGGGGAAGGTAATATGTGTTTATTGTGGTAAAGCTTTAGTCGGAAATCACAAGAATGACACTTCACATTTACTAAACCACATAACCTTTTGTCTGTAAAAAATTGAAGGCAAAAAACAAAAAAAATGGAACTGATAACTCCCATTTTTACATTTGGTGCAGCCTCCATATCCTCGATTGCGCTCGTTTTCTGAGTAAAAATCGAGTATTTAATGGTTTAATAAGCTTGTGCAGGCTTCCTTTGCAATCCAGGGGTAATAATGCAAAATTAAGGAAATTCAAGGGCTAAACTGAAGAATCAAAGAATTGAAGATCTAAAGAAGAAAAGAATAGGTGTATGCGTTGTACAAATAGAGCAACACCAGCGCACCACTTGCGCATGTTTTCCTGAGAACCAGCGCTGTTCCAGCGCCGTTCCAGTGCCCCTCGTTTAGTGCATTGTTGGGGTTTTTGCCCTAAAGCTTATAGTTTGTAAATGTGAATTGAACAAGAAATAAAAGAAATAGTTTATTCATTCAAATTGTCTCATACATTTATTTATATCATGTGTACATAACATCCAAGATTGCCGGATGTAATTTCTAACTGAGTATATAAGTGTCATATACAAAGGTATTCAGTTTGAGATGAGCAATCTAAAGAGTTTGTAGATAGAAAATAAAGTTGGGTTCTTTATTTGTGGCTAATCTATAGCTGCGGCCTATTCCGTAATGTACTATGGTCTTAACCTAGACTATTCATATGGTGATATGAGAATGGAGGCACCTTATATGGTGTGATCATATAGGGCACCTTATATGGTGTGATCATATAGGACTGGGCCATGATTTATATGAATCTCTCACCAAGATCCGTTACAAGATGAGATTCATATATATCAACAAATGATGGCTATATATGGGTGATCTAAATCCTGAGTGTCTTATCGACTCCTTCAGGTTAGATCGTGGTTTTTGATATACCATGGGTGAGATCGGAGTTGCATTCCCGGTCAATAACTCCGTATGTTGGAATTACGGTTTTGCTTATAGCTGGGAAGGTTTGCACACAATAGTGGAATCCATTCCTTCTTATGAGAAATAGATAGTAGTTCCCTTAAGGGTTGATTCGGGGTTTAAACAATATGAGCGCTCTCCTAATTCCGTAAGGAATGTAAGATTTATTATTCATTAGAGAATCAATGGTACATAATGGAAATATATAATTAGAGGGGTATAATGGATATTATGACCCAGCTCTAATTATGAACTACCTGTGAAGGATCATACCATATGTAATAGCTATATCAATGGACACCAAGAGTTATTGGTTTGTGTAAAAACATCTACAGTTGAGAGAGTGCAGCTTCGGGTTTTTAGTGGAATAACACCGAAGTTAATAATCATGAAATATTAATTAAAGAGTTTAATTAATTATTTCTAAGGATTATAGGAGCTCAAAATACTGTGAGTCCATTAGGTCCCCTTACTAGCCCGATCGATTTAGGTAACAATGGTCACTGTTAATTAGTTGGATTGTCCAATTAATTGTGTTACGAAAGTGACACGTGTTTAATCAGGAATTAGTTGAATAATTAGATTATTTAATTAATGGAAAATGATAATTATGTTAATTAAATAATTAGATTATTTAGTTATGTAATTAATCATAATTGGAGGGTATTCTTTGATATTTGATTTTGAAAGATAAGATAATGTGATTATTTTATTTTTTTAATTAAATATTAAATTTGAATTTAAACTTTATTAATATCTAATAAAAGATATCAGATATCTTTTAAAAAGGATTTAATAAAAAAATTGATTAATTTATCTTTTAATAAATATATATATGATATATGTGTTTTAAAAGTTTTTTGATCAAAAGATAACAAACGACAAAAGAAAAAAAAGAAACAAAGTGGAGTGGTGCGGCAACCAAAAAGAAAAAAAAAGTTTATTTTGTTCTTTTTTTAATAGGGTGGCTGAATTCGTCTGGAAACAAAACAAGTGTTGTTTTGTGTTTCTTTCTTCTACCTCCATACAGGTTCATGAATACCGTGATGCGCCCACACACCGTTATCAATTCCAGGAGATAGCAAGGAAGATCAAATGGTTCAAATCAGGAGCAGATCGTATTAAAGTGAAGGAGCCCACAAACGTTGGTATGAAACAGTTTCTCTTCTATTTATATATATTTCGATTTCGATTTATTGTTTTTACTATTCCGAAAAAAATAGATCCTAGTGTTTACTAATCGCAGTATTTCTTTATGAAATAATTTTTTTTTTTAAGTTCCTTCCGTTGTGCGATTGGTAAATCGGGGTCCTTTCACGCATCACCAGCAAAAACTTTCCAGAGATCCGACATAGTACATGCACCCTTCGTCATGCGCATCACTAGCGCAATTCTTCTAGTGATTTGGCACAGTACATGCGTCCTTTGTATTGTCGCGCCCTTCGTATTGCGCATAGGTACTCCAGCTCAACTTTTTATAGGGTTTTGTGCACTAAATCCTTATATTATAAATACTTTTAGACCAATTTTGGGGACCTATTAAATGACTCTTCAACTTCAAAAACTCCAAGAACACATCTTTACCATAAGAAATCACTACATCACTACATCACTACATCCAACCTTAAATCCATCATCCAAACTTCAAATCCACTTCACCAAACACCACATATGCAACTTTCCCACCATTATCCACCATTAAAACTCAACCTTGGAGCATAAAAGGGAGCATCAATAGAGGAAGCAAGCCAGGCACATCAAAGTCACCAAAGGAAGAGGAGTTCTTCATTATAGTTTTCTCTACACCCTTCTCTCCATAATTAATCACTTTGTAGCCATGCCTTGTAATATGAACTAAACCTATCTTGGCTAAGGCCAAGATGAAACCTTTTCCATGAATCATCAATAAAGGCCATCACTTTATCACTATTGCTTGTGTTGTGTACATTTATTTCATGTTATTAATAATTATTGAATGTGTAGCTAGTATTTGATAATTGTTTGGTTGCTGTGTTATGGACCCAAAGGAGAAGCACACAATATGCTCGATGAAATGAATGATAGAAGTTGGTAAGAAAGAAATATGCGATGCTAGCTTCTAGGATTCAATTGTGTGCCATAAATTTTAATGAATTTGTATGAAGTTCGGATAACCATTGCAAAATAGGTTATTGGTGTATATGAATGTTGTCTTTATCACTTGAGAGAGGTTAGAGACTAATTGAGGGTATCATGAATCTATATACATACTTGCATATTTTGTTTTAATGATGTGCCTAAAATTGATGAGAATTGGATAGGTGGATTCAAAGGTCTAAGCGTAATTCACATATATATACAACAAAGTGCTTGAGTTTGTTGCTTGTTTGTCAAGTTCTATTAATTGCATTATAATTGTAGCTTAGTTTAGTTTAAATTGGAGTAGTGTAATCTAATCACCAAATCTTTGCTTGTCTAAATAGTAGTTTGATCAATCAATTGTGGTAATCAATACATCAATCCCCGTGGAACGAATCTTATTTATCATTGTATCATACCAAAATGGCTACTTACAATCGTACAAGGTCAGTGGGTGTAGTTTGATGATAAATAAAGTTTGTTCCCATGAGGAGGTGTAATTGTTGGTTCCGAGAACCGGAATCGGTATCCGCATAGCAGAAGGGCGGTGGGCCCGGTTTTTAAATTTTTTTTCGTAAAAACAAAAATGTTTTAGTCGGATCGTTGTGAATATATTGATTCTAATATTTAATATAAATAGTAGGGAAAGAAATTGTTACCCTTGTAGACTTTCAGTGATTCGTTCGAACCGAGTTCCTCCAATGTAGAATCTTCGTGATTCCCTCGAACCAAATTCTTCCACACCGAATCTCCAACATCGTGGGCATCTTGGTATTGAATAGAAAAATTTGATTCTTGAATTTCAGTACTTGTTGTGTACTCAACACTTGAGACCACTGGAAAAATATTGAGAGACTCTCACAATATTTTTTCGAGGCTTAGATCTCAAAAATAATTTTTCTCTTTATTATCACTATCTCTTGCTAAGAACTTGTGTTTCTCAAAGCAAGAACTCTTCTTGTCTTGTTTTTATCAAGCTAAAAATGAAATCAACTCCAATCATAAAAATTACTCTTTTGTATGCTTCTCAAACACGAGAGAGAGAGAGAGAGAGAGAGAGAGAGAGAGAGAGAGAGAGAGAGCTAGGGTGGTGATGATTATGTTCAATAATAATACTAGGATGGATGGCATAAAGAAGCTTAGAGTAGGAGCTAATATTCAAATTCGGTTTTAATGCAATGAAAGAAAAAACAAACAAAAGAAAACTGCATATGTTGAAAAGAGCAAGATGACTTCTTGTGCCTACCCCCTTTTTTGACTATTAAAAAACAATAATAAAATCCACCGAACAACCACCCTAAAAATAATGTAATATATATATAAATATATTAAAATAATCAATATTTTATATATATATATATTTATTTAAATAATCAAATTATAATATCTATAATAAAATAATCAACTTATTATATTATACTAGGTTTGGAGGCACATGCAAGGCATGTGCTTCCTAAATACACATTTTGCAATATAATAGATTAAATAAATCAGTAACAAAGGAAGTGACACAATTTGGAAGTGAATGCTCACTATGAAACTTGTTTTAGATTTATATTTGTTCTTTTATATATAAAAATATACTTGCTTTTAATCAAATATTATACATGAAAACTTAAAATTAACATTTAACAATATCTTAAAACTCACTGTGATCCTCAACAATAATTTAACAACACAAACCACACCAAATGAATACAAACTCAAAAGAGTCACAATTGCCAAAATTTATTTCTTTTCTTAAAACCATTACTAAACTTCAATACACTTTTGAAATGCACCCAACCTATACTATATGCTCTCATCTTGAATGAAAGCAAATCAGTGCTAAGAACAAAAATCCGAGATATCTTGCATGCTACTTGGTACATTTTAAAGCACTAATTCGACCACACCACCAGAGAAATTTTATCATTTCCATTTACAAGACCAAGAAGATTCTGGTGTCATATTCACCAGCAATGGGAAGGACACGACTCTTCATTCCAATGATGTACGAGTATAAATACGTAGGTGTATAATGAGTTTGGATTTTTTTCTACATTAACATTTCCATAATTCTATCCATAAGAAAATGAGTGTATGAAATTACCTCAGCATCCTTTACAAACTCTCTCCTAAAGCTCCTTGATGATTGGGTGCCTTGGATTGATCTCAAGCACCCTCTTGCCACGCATATATGCTTGCTTGTTAATGTCAGATAAAGTCGGAGATTGCATAATTCTCTCTATATTTGCACTCCATCCGTACTTCGATGTCATAACCACGCAAGGAGTGTTATCCAAACGGTTGCTTATCTTCATATCATCCACATTCTCGCTGGCCAGAGCACCCTTCCACCGTTTGGTGAGTTCCTTGAATGACTCCTTAAGTTCTTTGTCTTTAGAGTCTTTCCCAAGTTTAAGGCCTTCTTTGGAAATATTCTGGAACTTTTTGTCTTCGTAATCCATTAGGTATTGCATCAGGTATCCATCAACTGGATTTGTGAAGAAAATAACCTGGCAAAAGCGTGCATCAAATAACATGTAAATTTATGGTTAATAACAACTGAAATTAGGGAAATGTAAACAGAAGATATAGAACAGAAATGCTCTTCATATATTATTGAACCTAAGAAGCCTAGTTTTTCATAAATGGCTAAACTATTCACCGTACCTCAAAATTCTTCCTTCTTAAGCCTCATGAGGAATGGAGATTTCTCCAATTGTTCTTTGCTGGTTCCGGTAATGTAGAAGATATCCTTTTGCCCCTTTTTCATTATTGACATGTACTTATCCAGTGAAGTCAATTTACCATCCGACTTCGTGCAAGAGAATTCATATACCATGAGTCGTCTCCCGGAAATAGAAACTTAGATTCACAGACAACGAAAGCTGCATGTTATAATACAAATTAATAATAAATCCATTGACCAAACAGATACCTCTCAAATCTGAGAAGTCTTGCCAACCGGTTTCTATTAGCTGCATCCTCAATGATACCAAGTTTGATGGACTTGCCAAACTCATTCCAAAACTTTGTGTATTGACCTCTCTTTTCATCATCACCAGCTTTTTCAACATCTGCATTGCCATCAATAATCAGCATCAGCATGATTCCAGTACCATTCAAATATTTAGGTTAATTTAACCATCAAATCGAGAACATAGAACAAAAGAGAGCATCATATATTACTTTGGTACAAGATAGTGCAAGTAAACGGTCAAGGAAACCTCTAGATCATTTTGGAGAAGCTTTAGATAAATATATGCATTACATTTATGTAAAAGAGAAAACATAAATAAATAATTTACCTTTCTTTTCTTTGTCAGTGGACTCATCGGGATCCTCTGCGATTTTACGAATCATATCAAGGGCCTCCCAAATGAGCTTCTTCTTGATTGTTTTCAAACGTACCTTTTTGTTCTCCTCTAAATACTCCCCAGTTTCTTCTCTGAGGTACAATCTGATCTCAGTTCCACGTCTAAGTGGGTCGTTCCAAGTGTCCTCAGAAATTGCGAATGCACCGTTAGCCTTCGATTCCCAAACATACCTAGAAGTCGAACGATTAACAATGACTATCATTTCAAAATTGCAACAACTTGGAGAACCAAATTTAGAAAATTGTATCAACACAAAGAACTCACTGTTTGTCATCGTTGTGTTTGCTAATGACTTCAACGTAGTTGGCAACAAGATATATGGATTAAAACCCAACACCAAACTACCCAATAAGATTGAGGTCTCCACTTGTCTGCATTCTCTCCACAAATGCTACTTGACAAGTGATAATTCTAATTAATATTGTTCAACCATTAACTTAATTATAGTAACGCCATATCAATAATAGAAGGTCGATTAATGGCACATCATAAATACCTGAAGTTCCAGATTTTGCTATGGTTCCCAAATTCTTGATTAAATCCTCCTTGGTCATACCAATACCTCTGTCACGAATAGAAAGAATTTTCTTCTCTTTGTCTAACTTAATCTGCATTTCATCACAAATCAAACTATAAATACATACCTAAATTAAATGAAGTTGCTTTGATCATATTCTTATCACCTTTACTATAATTTAATTAAGTGTGCTCTCTCTATATTTAATCAGGACAAACCTGGATCTCAAGCTTAGCATCGTCACCTTCATCGAGAACCTCTTTGTTTGTCAGAAAAAGGAATCTGATCTTGTCCAGAGCTTGAAAAATTAGAATAAAAATAAACTTCATTCAAACCTCAGCGAGAAAACACCAAAACGAATAACACAATAACACAAATATTAGCTTTATACAGAGATTTACTTACATCAGAAGTGTTTGAAATCAACTCTCTGAGGAAGATATCTTTGTTGTTGTAAAGAGAATTGATAATAATGTCCCTGAGCCGAGACACCTCAGCCTGAAACTCAAATTTCTCCGCAGAACTTCAGATCGACCTCTTTGAGATCGACACCGCTTCTCTGAACATAAATAAGTACAAGCAATGAGTATAAACAAATAATGAACCTTGTTAAGTTCTATACCAAGCAGGAATCTCATAAATCCAAGCAGACCAAATGAAAATGTTTCAAACCTGAGCAAAAGAATCGCTCAAGGAATGCGCTGGATCAGCACATCTCCAAGTATTAAACTTAATATTTTCAAGGTTCTATTTCCAGTTCAATTACTGGTCAATTTATTAGATTAATTAGTAGCTATAATAATACCTGCCATCCAGCTTCAATGCTGTTAAGATCTTGACCAAAAGAACCACCCAGAATCCAGAGCTGAGACAAGCTGAACTCATTAGGCTGTTGTATTTTAGGTTCCCATACATTAAGGGTGGCCTTTGCTCCATAATATTTATCACCTTCAATATATGCTATTGCATGCTAAACAACACCAAAAACACAAACATTTACAAATTACAACAACCAGAATGAAGAAAGAAAAAATAAATAAAAAAACAATGGTTGAGAATTTATTTATATATACCTGATGACCACTTTCATTGACAAGGTCAGGATCGGCAGATTTGGGCACAGGGATGGTTCTGTGCTTCTTCCTACCATATCTTTTGACAGAACTTGCTCTCAAAACATCATTTTTTTTTTGTCCTCCTTATGGGTATGGTATCTTCTAGGCATTTTCCATTCGTGTGCCACAACTAAGAGATTGGATTTGTTCTTTCCTTGCTTGCTTTTGCAGACACCTTATTGTCATCTGGGTGGTAATTAGGCCTCATCTGATAAATCAACCCAACAATACAAAATCAATAACACTAAAAATAAAAATGAAGGTTTTGAGTGAGTGAGGAAAAAAGTGAACCTGAATTTTGTGGTCTTTGAGATAAGGATGGTCAAAAGCTGGCTGGTGAGAAATGTGAACACAATTTATAACATCCCCATCTGAACTTTGTTCAACAAGCCAAAACCACAACACTAAATAAGATAGCATTTATGTTCTCTTTGATTCCTGACATAACGTATTACACCACCAAACACCCCAAAAAGTTGAACTTTTCATTATAATAAAATTATTGTATCTTCAAAAACCTAGTTTCCCATGAAAAATATAAATTTTTGGTTGAAATTTTAAAATCAAGCTGAAACTAAGAAATACCCATTGATTTCATACCTGTATAATTACTACTAAAATGTAGTATGAGAGAAAGCAATCATTTCTACTGTAATAATTTCATTATTAGTGTCAAAACAATAAAATCATTACTAATATTGAGCTTTAATAAAAGCAAAGCTACACGTAATCATTAAAATACCCAAAATCTACATACAACATAAATCTTAAATAGTAGGGTGCATTTTTCCTTTTATTTTCCTGCACTTTCTCTCTCCCTTTTCCCACAAACCAAACAGAAACACTTTTAAAGAGAGGAGAGAGAAAGAGATGAAGCCAAACCTCGTTGGTTTTCACCAGGGGTTTGTTCAATCGATTCAAGTGCAAATTCCAATTTCTACAAAATTTTCACAGTAACAATCAAATTTTGTGGAGAGTTACAAAGATAATGGAAGAGGAAACCTAACCTTTTTGTTTTTCAGGCTCATCCACCCGAAGTCTCTCCTCCTCTTTGTTCTGCCAATTACACACGCAGACATGATATCAAAGAAGTTGATAAATGAAGTGGGAATAAAGATGACATAAATGAAAGAATTGAAGAGTCATCGATAGAGATGACAGAACAAAGACACGTGGTGTCTTTGAACAGTGAGACTGATAAAAAAAAAATCATATGGTAAATTATAAGTAGAATTTTAAAATGGTCCCTAACCATATAATGTGAAAGACTCTTCTACCCTTGCTTATACTGTTTGTTATAAAAAAAAAAATATGTCATTTCAAAATTCTCTAAGGATATAAATATCATTTTACTGTGCTAATAATTGTAAATAAAAGAAAATAATAAAATACCATATATGCTCTCTATTCTTTATAGATTTTATATAACTATATCAATTATTGAAAATAGAAAATAATGAAAAGAAAAAGGGTAAATAAGTCTTTTTATAATTTAAAAAAAAATCACAACAAAATAGAAGGGTTAAAAATTAGGCTCAACCCACTCTTTTTGTATATAGAGTGTATAGATATATGATTATAGAACATTATTTAATAAATAAAACAATACATAAACTTCTTTATGTATAAATTATTAATTCCAAATTAATCACTAAGTCTCAGTATACCTTAATGTTCAATACGGTGTTATAAAGATGGTATGAGGACACATGAACCTATAATTTCAAGCTCAAATAAATCTTTAATATTTAATTAAACTCTTTAATTAAATATTAGATTTATTAATTCCAGATTTATTCCACTAAAAAACTGGAACTGCACTTTTGTCATTATAGAATTAATTACTCGAATAAGAATAGAACCATCCATTGATTTAATCATTATATATAGATCAATCCTCCATAAACAGCTCGTAATATGAGCTAGGTTCAAATCCGTTGACCTCTCAATTACGTCTTTATCCTTGAGTGCTCGTGATTCTCTAATGAACAATTATTTATGATCTTATCATAAATTGATCACTCTATCGTTCAAGACCCAAATCATTTACTCAAGAGAACCGTTTGTCTTCTTCAATTACGAAGGAATGGATTCCATCTTGTATATTATCATTCCTAGCTAAGTATATTATCATGTCTCCAAGATACAAGGTTTTAGGTTTGGCAATATGAGCAAACCATACCGAGTAAGTCAAAAGATACAACTCTATAAGTAGGAGTTTGTTAAATACTCAGGATTAAGATCATTCCATATATGACCATCTATTTGATAAATGGGAATACTTTGTTTCAAGACGGAGATTATTAAAGATTCCAATTTATCGTGTCCACGTCTTGTATAATCTTATTATACAAAGTACCTTCATTCTAATGTCACCACATCAACAGTTCGAATAAAACTGTTCCATTTTTAATGAGAATGAACCGTACTAGTAATTTTAATTAATTAAAGATCCCAACTATAATTATCAATTACAGACAATCAAGATTATTATATTAAACATAATCCTCATGTACACAACAACTTATATACTATGTTTAATATTACATTTAATAATCATATATGGAATTTTATATTATGAATACAATATTAATAACATTAAATGCACACAAATATGTAATAGAATGTCAATCTAATTATTAATTCAACAAGAAGATTAACAACATGTGTTCTTAGGGCATTATCCCCAACAGTAATTTGTCAACTATTCCTAATTTAATTAAATTGGAAAACTGATTAGGGTGTGTGTTGTGTGTGCACTATATGAAAATATTTCTATAAAAATATACATTCTATACAATAATATTTACAAAGATAAATTGGAGAAATGCAGGATATGTGGTTACACTTAGAAGATGACTCCACCAAACAATCACACAAATTCATACAAACATGCCTATCAATGTTGAAAGTTGTGTTCACTTAATTATTGCCAATATTCTCAAAGTCTCTTAAAGTGTATTCTCTAAGTGTATTCTAAAAAAAAAAAAACCCAAGTGATATTTATGGGTTATTTACAAAGGTTTAATAAAATAAACCAAGGTCAGAATTTTAATTACTAGGCTTTGAAGGTGATTGTAAAATCTGTCTCTTAAATCTATGGTTTTCCTCCCATTCATATACTTAAATCCTCATATAGTCCTGTTAATCTAAAGCAAATGGCTGAACCTGTTCAAGTTTTCCTATCTAAAATGTATTCTTTACAACTAAATCATGATTTCGATAATGATAATTCATCAAATATTTGAAGCTTTGAACTCTTTTTAAAGAGGGATAATAAATGGGGAAGGTAATATGTGTTTATTGTGGTAAATCTTTAGTCAGAAATCACAAGAAGGACACTTTGCATTTGCTAAACCACATAACCTTTTGTCTGTAAAAAATTGAAGGCAAAAAACAAAACAATGGAACTTCCCCTAAGCCTAAGTTTGGATCAGTTGACAATGATATTTTGTTAAATAAAATCATAAGAGTGATAATACTGGATAAGTTTTTCTTGGGTTTTGTGTACTATGACAAGTTTAAGATTATGTTGAATTTTTTAGCATCGACTTCATTGGTATGAGTAGTAATACACTCAAAATGAAGTTATGAAATAGGGAATAGTAGACCGATGATGATGTTGGATGAAATTACAAATTATATTCTCTTACTTCTGACTCATGAAAGTTGTATGTTCAGATCATATGGTACCATTAGAACTTTATTTTACTTTTAATATTACATTGGTGTGCTTTATTTGGTTGTATGTTTCAATTGATTTTTTTTTTCATTGGAATTAATTAGATTCGTACATGTGCATTCATCACACAATGCGACTACTTTTGCTATGAGTGGTAGAATTGTTTGTTAGATTGGATTATGGATGAGATGATGTCTTCGTTGTTTGTGGATAATTGAAATGTTATTGATGCTATGGTGAATAAATGTTTTGTTTTCAAGAATGTATGTGAAACATAGTTTATCATATATGCATTCATGTTTCATTTTACTGTTGATTTAAATTTTTGTACATGTTTAGTATTTTTTTTTTTCAATTTAGGTATAGATTTTAGATATGTGATTAGAGAGAGGGTAGCTTTTGTAAATAGATAAAAAAAATCCCTCATTCTCTCTCCTAGGTCACGAATTTTTGGTGTTGGTGTTTGCATCATTGTTGCTCATTTCACTTTTTCACTCCTCCAAAGCTTGTTTATAAGTCAATCTTTAAATCTTTTTTGGTGGGTTTTGTTGTAGTGCACCATAATCTAATTTGAGTGTTGTTTTTGTTGAAATCCTTATTTTTGATCCTATTTTGCAAGAATTCCTTTTCACTTTTTGCTTGGAATTGGAAAGCTATCTCTACAACCATGGGAAGAGCAAAGAAAATCGGGAAAGATGTTGCATCTTCAAGTCAAGGTAAATCTTCTTATAATAAAAAAAATCAAGTTAGAGACTTCATTTGGTACTTTTGAATCTAAGAAACTAGTTCTTGAAAGAGAAATTGATTTACTTGATTGTAGAGATTCTTCTGTGTTTAAAGTCATAATTTCTATAAATTGGGAAAGATTGCTTGATACATTTGGAGAGGTTAGCAAGAATACGTGTGTAGAAATGCTTTTATCCAAGTTAGAGGAGTTCACACATGCAAATTTGTGCCGAAATGGTTAATCAATATCTAGGATTACCTATGGATATCTTATCAGAATTTGTAGACATGCAAGACCAAGAATGTCTAGATGAGGTGGGAAAAGTCATTTATGGGGATGAGGATTTTGTTTAGGCAAACAATAGGACAAATTTGTATCAATATGAATTAACCAAGATTTATGCATTTTGGCATCTTTTTGTGTGTTATAACCTTTGCCCTTCTTCAAATGTTACCGAAGTGAGCAAAGAAATGGCCAAGGTTATTTTTGCTATTTTGGATATCAAACCGATAAATGTCGGTAAGCATATAATGTCTAGCATAGATAAAGCCGTTTTCACACCTAGACTTGACCGTAAGTTAGTGTTTCCGGGTTGATAACTAAAATGTGTATGAGCAATGATGTGAAGTTAAATGATGACTTGATCCCATCCCTAAACATTAAGTTTAGTGAGAATTTTTTGTCTAAAATGTCATATAAGGGTAAGGGTGAGAGTGGTGACACACTATCTGATATGAACCTCACCAAGAACAGTGAGACCCGGAACCAATATATGGTAACGAAGGATCGTTTCTAACTTCAAGTTTATAAATAGAGAACAATATAGGATTGTGACCCATTATCTATAAGGAGATAAGAACCAACGGTATCAAAAAAGGTTGTAAATGCCACACTCTACAACAAGAAGAAAGGTGAGTGATAAGTCACGGTTTCAGAACCAAAGAGAAAAACTCTCTCAATTTTAATTCAATTCAAGTCTGCCCAAATAATACATCAACTTGTCCTTTATAAAATAAAACCCTAAAGGGAAAAGAAAGGCTTCATGCCTAGTATAAGAAAGGGAACAAAATATTTGGAAATTAATGCCTTATAATCAGGAAACTAAAAATAAAGACTAAAACATGCAATTAGTTGATTTGCTCCATATTTGGAAGGCTAAATTTGGAAACAAATCAACTTCTTAATTTGGGAAACAAATCAGCTCATTATTCTTTGGAAACTAAAAAGGAAAAAGCTGAAATTGAATCTCCTCCAACCATATGCCGTTCACCACATGCCCAAGTTTCTCTTATTCGGCCCAATCAATTGCCTTGATGACGTTAATTAATTATAGGTCTTCATGTGGGCTCATCTTGGACTTCAACAATTCAAAATCAGCCTAAGTGTCTTGAATCAAGCCATTGAGTACTTCTTTGAATCTCTTAGCCTTTGCCCTTGTTATTGGGCCAATTGAAACATGCAATGGATCCTTTGGGGCAGCTCCCTTATTCTCATCATTCCCTCCCTCTTGAAAAAGATTTGTCCTCAAATCCTCACCTACATCAAAAGGAGACAAATAAGAAACATTAAAGCTTGCACTAACATTATACTCACCCAGAAGATCTAGCTTGTAGGTGTTGTCATTAATCCTATCAATCACTTGAAATGGGCCATCTCCCATTGGAAGTAGTTTAGAATGCCACTAAACTAGAAACTATTCGTTCCTCATATGCAACCACACCCAATTACCAGACTAAAAAACAATTTTCTTGCTCCATTTATTAGCTTGGTTGGCATATTGCTCAGTTCTCCTTAATTGCCTTTACCTTTTCTTCATCAACCCCAATCCCCTTAGCACTAACAACAAAACCTAGAAATACAAGCTTATCCATGCAAAAGGTACACTTTTTGAGATTAGCAAATAACTTTTCTATTCTTAAAACACCTAAAACAAGTTTTAAATGTTCAACATGCTTATCCAAGTTTTTACTATAAATCAGAATGTCATCAAAGTAAACAACCACAAATTTTCTAATAAAAGCCCGCAAAATAGGGTTCATTAATCACATGAAAGTACTTGGTACATTAGTTAATCCAAAAGGCACAACTAACCACTTATATAAACCATATTTTGTTTTAAAAACAGTTTTCCATTCATCACATTCTTTCATCCTAATTTGATGATATCCATTTTTAAGATCAATTTTAGTAAAAACACAAGAACCATGCAATTCATCAAGCACATCATCTAATCTAGGAATAGGATGTCAATACTTTACAGTGATATTGTTGATGGCAGACAATCAACACACATCCTCCATGTTCCATCCTTCTCAGGCACAAGCAATATGAGAACTGCACAAGGACTCATGCTCTCATGCACATACCCATTTTCCATGAGCTCACTAACTTGCCTTTGAAGTTCATTTGTCTCCTCGGGATTACTTCTGCATGTGGGTCTATTTGGGATGGGTGCTCCGATACAAAATCAATTTAATGCACAATCCCTCTTATTGAGGGTAAACCAATAGGCATCTCTTCGGGAAACACTTAATCAAATTCTTGCAAAAGTGAAACAACAACACTAGGCAAAGAAGAGTTTATTTCATTAGTACTAAAACAAGCCTCTTTGTAAGATCCACGATTTATATTGGCTTGATTCCATTGCAAAACTCTCTATATTTGTAATATTTGTTGCTTAGGTGTTTCTTGGAGAAAAGAAGCTTCAAAGGTGAAGAAGCAACATCTTGTGCAAATATCGTCTTCAAGGGGAACATCGCATAATTAGATGCTAAGGTATCAAGATTCTTCTTCCTCTTGCAAGGCGTAAGCGCACACACACACAATCCATACATGTGTGTCCCTGCATCATAGTTCAAACATTTGGTATAACACATTCACATATATTTAAGTATGCATATGCATTTATCTCAATGTTAACAAACTTGTAGAATTGCATGTTTTATCACTATCGCTTGGATATGGCATGCTTGTGTGACATAATGTTTATTTGTTCGTGTTTCTTATATTTTGGACTTGAACATGATCTCTTATGATTCCTTATTGAGTCTCGGTCATTTCAGTTACTTATTCACTAGGTTTCGAGTCCAAACAATGTAGCTATGCTACTTTGCATTCTCATTCGTTGAGTTGTCTTCATCGTCGTTTTCCGAGATGAATTCTTAACCTTTTATCAAAGTTTTATAGTCTTCATTATGTGTGAGGGATTCATGATTCATAATCCAAAGATGGATTTAAAATCAGATTTCAGAGGCTCAGATATGACCGAAGAACGCGAGCGAAGTGCAAGAGGAGCAAGATTGGCCAACGGCCAACCTTGATGGCCATGTATGGAGGCTATGTGCCACATGGCCAGAGGTGCTCTCTGCCCATGTGTGCCCCACACGGGGTTAGTGACATGGCACTCTTTGATTGGGTGTTTCCTTTCCCTCTCTCTCTTTTAAAATCATTTTCCTTCCTTCCAAACACAACTTGAAGAAAATTGAAAAAGAAGAGTGTGCAGAATTTCTTCATGATTTTTGGTGTCTGGTTTCAATCATAACTTTCTCATTTCAACGCCAAATCACTTGATTCAAAAGCCAAAAATGTTGGTCTTGATGAGAGCTACAAATGCTTAGCATTTTCAGAGCTAAGCGACTTTGGGATTTTTCGCTGTGAGCTGATTTCAGTCCGAGGTTCATACTTGTAGGTGAAACATCTTCTTCTTACTTTCATTTTTAATCATTTCTTTTAATCTTCTTATTTGATTGATGAAATGTGTTAAGAATGATGTTAGTTCATATGCTAGGTTTGTATGATTGATTGATTGTTGAGTTTTAGCCTTGTGATTTCATTTGAACAAATTTTGCTAAACTTGATTAATCTTGAAATTGATTTTAGAAATATCTTAGATGATGTATCTATTGATAATTTCTAGGTTTCATTTCATGATCTAAGAACAAAGAATTTTTGTGTGATATATTGAATATTCTTGACTTGTTCTTATTGATTCATATGCTTTAATTTCTAGGTTCATTTGTGATCGTTTGTTGAAAGCATGTCCTAAAATATCTCTAAGCATGTTCATAGAGCTTGAGTGATCAATTTGCTTTATTTGATTGTGATTTGCAGCATTTGCATCACTTAGATCATTACCTTGTGGAAAGGTTGAAGTCTCTTGCAAAGTGAGTGAAGCTTTGTGTTGAGCAAGAAGACTTGGCTAGGAATGAGTTTCGGATAGCCAAGCGAAAGTCTTAGCAAGGAGTTTGGTACTCTGGATGGTTGAGCTAGGGAAGGTTGACTAGGATCTCTTGATCTAGATTGCTAAGCAATGAAATCTTTCTAGAGGCTTATGAGCCTTGGATAAGAAGTTGCTTCCTAGAGGTGTGGGACACACCTTGGATATGAAGTAGGCTTAGTGAATCACTAGCCTGAGGGTTGATTAGGAGGTGATAGCTTAGGGTGGATATCATTGTGTTGATAGCCTTGAGTGTGTAAGTCCTTTTCTTATAGTGGATTTGCTTTGCCGGTGATTGTGGTCTCAACCTATGGATGTTTCCTTTTTGAGGTTTTACCACGTAAAAACATTGTGTCTCATTTTCGCTTTAAGTTTCTTTATCTTCCATATGTTCACATGTATTGATTCATTTGTATATTGATGTTCACATGTATTGATTCATACTATACAATTGTTATATCATATCAAGTATTCCTTTCCTTCTTGTATTCCGCAATTTTTGAATATTGGAAGAATTTAGGCCTATACCTATTCACCCCCCCTAGGTATATTATACACTATTGATTTAAGGGAATTTCATTTGGTATCAGAACGGGTGTCTAGATGCACTTAGATAGATCCTTTCTTTGTGGTATTTTTGTTTTATTTGTGATAGTCATGATTAAGGAAGTGTGTTCCTATGTGGCTTTTTTTGTTGAACATATTGACTTGGAGACAAAGATCAATGATCTTATTCTTAAAAATGAACGCTTATCTAAAGTCAATATGTCCCTTAATAAGAAGCTAGAGAATCATGGACTAGGCTTAAAAGAGTTCAATGAACTTAAAGACAAGATCCTAAGTCTAAAAATGAACTTAAAAGGTAGCAATGATAGACTTAGCATCTTGAAGAAAAAAATTGAGCAAAGAGATAGTTCTCTTGTTAGTGCTAAGAGGCTAGAAAACATGCTTAAAGCCAAACTAAGTGAGCACTTAAATCAAGAGAAATAGTATGAACAATGACTAAATAAATCACGTGAAGATGTTAGGAAAAGTGATGACATCTTAGAAAAATATGCCATTAAAAATAGGACGCTTAGTAAAAAGCTTGATGAGGCAAATAAGATGATTCACTAGATGTCATCTAGTTCTAACAAGGTAGAATCCCTCATTAAAAGTGGTAAGCATCCATGTGACAAAAGAGGTTTGAGTTATATCAATGAGAAGGAAACTCCTTCATCTAACAAATCTATTTTTGTCAAAGCAAGTATTGAACCAAATATGGGTACTCTATCTCAAGGTAAAGCAATGAAAGCTATTGAAGATGCCTCTACAAAGAAGTTCAATGAAAGAACTTAACAAGATCAAATTCAAAAAGCATCAACCTTAAATGGAAGAGGTGAAGCATCAAGGGTTGCTATTCAAAGATGTAAAATTGTGAGAAGACCAAATGCTTTGGAAGCAAATGCAAATGGTAAATTTCTCAAATTCATACCTATTTGTCATCATTGTAATATGGTAGGACTTATTCGACCTAGGTGCTTTGAATACATTCGGAAATGCAAATTTGATAACGCTTTTCATAATATGTCTTTGAATGGTCCTAGGCAATCATCCATGTATGGATTTAGTACTAGACCTAGGAAGACCTTGGAAAAGCATGTTGTTAACCACCAAAATTGGCGGAGGACCAATGAAGAAATTTCCACCTCGATACAAGGAATTCATAGGGATCCAAATAGTATCCGGCTACCACGTAAGGGGTGGGGTCCCAACTGAAGAAAGAAGACCCCGATTGATCCGAATACATACCCCCTCCAATGAGATCAGGCCCAGCCATTCCCCAGCTTCTCAAGGACCCTGCCAGTAATCTTGATTCACAAGCATTGCCCCGAGTCGGGCTACTCACAAATTTCTCCAGCGGGGTCCAACCCAGTCATTCCCTAGCTTCCTGTGGACCCCGCAGCACCCTGACACGAAGTTCCACCAAGCAATCCAATATAGTACCACCTAGACACCCCTCAACAACAACAGCAAGAAGTCTCGCTGCTGACCCGGTTGGTGTTCTGATCGTCAAGTAGCAAGCAGGATACTAAGTGGACCACGCCTCCTGGTGAAACCAGCCCGCTAAATAAGAAAATACCAAATAGCGAGACTCTCAAGCCAGAGTTTAAAGCTCCATGAAGATTTATCGAAACGCCACTATCCAGACAAAACAGAGGAGATGTCCTCCTTCCCGCCAACTAAGAGTTCTATTTTAAGCAGGTCAACTCAGTTAGAGTCCTCCTAGGAAGGAAAGATTTGCTTACGAGATTGACTCCTCCTAGGAAGGAAAGACTATATTTTTCACGTAAAAGCTCCAAGATTATCTCCTAAAAGGGAGGAGGTTTTGCAATTGCCAAACCCTAGACCGAAATTATAGGAGTGCATGGCAAGCAACATGACCTATATATACAACATTTTACTCACCAAAATGGGGGCCTGAAAAAATCATCTCCGGAAACCCTACGATCAGTTCTACTTATCGACACGCACGAGTTCACCATCACCACCATCTCCATTACTCACTGAGTCTCCATAATTCACTGTTAGTCCTGAAAAACATAGTTCATGTATGTGTAACGTAAAGTGATGAATAAAAAGCTCTTATTATTTATTTACTTGTGTTCCTAGTCGTTTGTGCATTATCGAGGACATAGTTGGTATCGAACTACTTGATACCTCTCTGACCGGGATCATCTTTGATCTCGGTCCCTTTAAAGTCGTTATTTGGAATTTCACCCCTAGTGACGATTTTCCAGTAACGATTTTGGCACCGTCTGTAGGAACAATCAATTTACATCCCAACCAACATCTAAACAGCCTAGTTCTGCCCATAAATCTTCAGAATGAGACTCAGATCCTCCCAGGGTCATCCTGAGCCATCAGGACCCCAGTCCCTCGCTTCCACTGAAAGAGCTCAGAGGCGGGGTAAAGGTACTAGGAATGAGAATCCACCACCAGTGCCTCGACCAACTGCAGGCCCTGTGCCTCAAGACCTCGCCAAGCAAGAAATCAATCGGGATGTCTTAGAACAACATGCTGCAGCATACGTAGAAGCCATCTGACTTTAGATGATAGCCCAGGGGATCCCCTTCGAAACAGCCGGGGTCCCAGGGGACGCTGGCCCAAGTACCTGGGTACCAGTGTTTGACCGATTGGGTCCAACTCTCCCAGTTCGACAGGTGGATCCCAGACCCAGACTAGTGAAGTCCGCAATTGAGATTCCCCTTAGGAAGGCCTAATCTCTACCAAAACATAAGGTGAAGGAGAAGAATCCACATCCCGATTCAGAAGGAAGCACCAAATCCCGAAAGAGCTCCAAAGAAAGCCATCAGAGGGCAAAGCGAAAGGAGGTGATCATTGATTCAGAAACTTAGGACGAAAAGGGTTTAGTAGCCCGATCCGAAACCAAGAAATCCCAGGGCTTAGAGGATCAGATGACCAAGATGGCAAAGGAGTTGGAGTAGTTAAAGAAGGGAAAGCACCAAGGAATCCAGAAGAACCCCTTGGGTGAGATGAATGCACCTTTCTCTAAAAGAATCAGGGAGGCGGGGTTACCTCCTAAATTCAGAATGCCTTCTAAGCAATATTTCGGGACAGAGGATCCCGTCAGCCACCTGGAAAGTTTTGTCCACCAGATGGAAGTCCAAAGCACGACCCGGCTAGCCATGTGCAGGATGTTTCCTTCAACCCTGACCGACTACACCAAGACATGGTTCAGAAAATTACCACCGGGTAGTGTTGATTCCTTTTCTAAGCTCACCATAGCTTTCTGTGCACAGTTTCAGGGAATCAAGCCTCGTCCCAAAGACCCTATCTTGCTGCAGTACGTGGTTCAGGAGCGGGGTGAAACTTTGAGATCTTATGTGGAAAAATTCCATAAAGAAGTCATCCAGATGGGTGTTGAAAATAAATATAAACGAGTCCTAATATAATCTAGGGGGGGTGAATAGATTTTAATCCCTTTTTACCAATTTTCGAGATTAATCAAGATTACAAAATAACCCCAACTAGTCAACAAATGAAATCATGTGTAGAGAATGCGGAAAGTAAATAACACATGATTTTTACGTGGAAACCCACACGGGGAAAAACCACGGGCTGTTTAGTGTGCCACACTAGAACCTCAGTCCACTACTTGCAAATACTATTACAATCTAGGTTGACCGCATCACACCTAAGATTACTAATCCGTCTTTGCTACCCACGGGCCTTTAGAAGTGAACCTAGTTCATGCTTGCAAACTACCAACAAGGCAAATACAAGACTTGACTCTAAATGAAGAGATAAAACAACCTAGTGTGAATATGTGTAATATTCAAGATGCTCAAAATGCAAGGTTAGACATTTTAGCTTATCTAGGCATGGATGAACATGTTAGACATTCCTAGATATCATCTTACTAAGTGGCATGCATAAAACATAACAAAATAGACAAACAAAGTCCTATATGCAATATCTACCACAATACAACTCACAAAACACAATAACACAATCTTGAACCTAAGTCAAGTCATAAAGGAGCAATCTTGAACCTATTCAAGTAATAAATGAGCAATCTTGTAGAGAGAGAACATGTGACATGATGCAAGAGATGTTCTAACTACAAGTCATGTAAGCAAAGATGAAAACCCTAAGAGAATCATACTAGAACATGCTAGATGATGAATGAATCATGCAAGAATGATGGGTTTTGATGTTTTGAGAGATAAAAAAGTGTTCTTGATACCTTAGCTTAGAAGCAACTCAAAAGACTCTCAAAAGTGTAATATTTGCTCTCTCTAGACGACCAAAGGCTATCAACATATATATATGAGATCTAAGTAAAGTGGTGTCGTTTTGAGTAAAGAAAACGCTTTAGTTACTTGCTGACGTACTGCCGCGGTCCCGACTGTCTCGGTTGGTCAACCGCGGCAGATGCACCGCGGCAGAGAGAAAAATATCTCTGTCGCTCGACTGTCAAGGTTGGCCAGCCGCTGCAGGAGCCGCGACAGAGATAATACATCTCTGTCACTTGAGTGCCGCGGTCCACCAAGATAGCGGCACAACCGCGGCAGAGAAGGGCTGAGCCTTCTCATGCAGCTTCTCACATGAAGAACACATGCAATTGTGCAAGTGTGTGTGAGTGAATATCAAATACTCAAAAAGCAATAAACACACATGCTAGCAAGAGTTGTGTGTGTGTGTAAGCTAAATCTCTTCACATAAAGAGTCAAGATCAAGAAACTACCTTCCTGATGAGAATAAGGGAGCTGAAGTGCCAAGGGACCCATTGCATGTTCCGGTTGGGCCAATAACAAGGGCAAGGGCTAAGATATTCAAAGAGGCACTTAATGGCCTGATTCAAGACACTTGGACTGATTCTGAAGTGTTGAAGACCAAGATGAGCCCACATGAAGATCAAGTGCTTATTAACGTCATTAAGGCCATTGATTGGGCCGAATAAGAGAATATTTGGGCTTGTGGCAGAGGCTTAGGCGTGGAGCACAAGCTGGAAGACATTCAATTTCAGATTTCCTTTTTAGTTTCTAAATAATATTGGGTTGATTTGTTTTCCAAAATTAAGAGGTTGATTTCCTTCCAAAATTAGCCTTCCAATTAGGAAATAAGTCAATAGTTGCTTGTTTTAATTTGTTTTATTTTCTTTCCCGTTTTGTAAGGCCTTAATGGCCGAAATATTTGTTTCCTTGTTGAGTTAGGCGTGTAGCCTACCTTGTCTTCTAGGGTTTTAGTTTAAAAGGAACCAACTCATGTTTTTTTCGTTAGTTTTGAATTTTTAATAAAAGTTGAGAGAATTTTCTCTTTTGTTCTTTGAGAACTGATTGGAACTTATCAGATTTTCTCTGTGGCGTTCCTCCCTGACTTATCAATCAAGTATTCCATCCTTGATTGTGGCGTCTTCATTATACCAAGGTTCACATCTCGCTATAGGTGTTGGGTCGCGGTCTCCATCCGAACCAGAGGTTAGAACGATCCTAGGCATCATCCTTGTTACAATCGACGAGGTTCGTATCAGTTGGTATCAGAGCTTCGGCTTCTAACATCAGGTTTAATCTATCTTTGTTGTTGTTCTTCTTCTTCTTCTTCTTCTTCTTCTTTGATTTCGTTTGAGTCCAGAACCGAGAAAAAAAAAAAAAGATCTTGCTTATTGATCAAGGTCGGTAAAAAAAAAAAAAAAAAAAAAAAAAAAATTTCTTGGTAGTAGAAACTCGTCCCTGATATTTCAGTTTCATTGTAATTCGTTTGTGTGAACCTAGCAAATCTGAGTTTCTTGTGAACGTGGCTAAGAAATCCTGATTATTGTTTGGTTAGTTTGATAAGAACTTTTGAGGAAATTACGAGTGGAAAAAGGCAAGAGCGGTGAGTATATACTGAGGGTAAAAGCCGACTATATTGAGTGAAACACACGAGTGTTGAGTGAATTGATTATTTGAGCGAAACACGTGAGGGAGTGCCGGGAGGTCCTTTTTATTTTCTAATCTTTTCTTGCAGGAAAAACATGTCCGACAACAAAGAAAAAGGCACTACTGAAGATTCTTCCATTCCGGCGGATCTAAAGAATTGGAAGGAGGCATTAGTAGGGGAGATGAGACGGATGATGAGGGGAGAATTGGAGCATTTACATGAGCGCTTAGATAAAGTGGAAAACACACGTGTGGAACAGCCATTCCCCGTTCCCCAAGCACGTAGGAGAGAGAGAGTTCCGGTTAGGGAAGAAGTTCATGATTATTATGGGGATGATCGCATGTCCAATGTGGGTGCGGGAAGATTTAGGCGTGGAATAGGAGGTAGAGGAGATAGGTATGGGAATAGAGAAGATAGGTATGGGAATAGAGGAGATAGGTATGGAGAGAGGGTTGATAATAATTTGGGTAATATAAAGGTGAAGATTCCAACCTTCCAAGGTAAAACTGATCCTGAAGCTTATTTAGAGTGGGAGAAAAGAATAGAGTTGGTGTTTGATTGCCATGATTACTCCGAATTGAAGAAAGTGAAATTGGCAGCCATAGAATTCACCGATTATGCTATTGTTTGGTGGGATCAATTGATTATGAGTAGAAGACGGAATGGAGAAAGACCTATTGAGACATGGGAGGAGATGAAAACTGTTATGAGGAAGAGATTCATTCCAAGTCACTACTATAGGGGTTTGTTTCAAAAATTGCAAACTCTTACTCAAGGGTCTAAGTGTGTAGAAGACTACTACAAGGAGATGGAGATAGCCATGATTCGAGCTGATGTGGATGAGGATCGAGAGGCGACAATGGCTAGGTTTCTAAATGGGCTACACCGAGACATTGCAAATGTAGTGGAGTTGCAACACTATGTTGAATTGACTGACATGGTACACATGGCCATCAAAGTGGAACAATAATTGAAGAGGAAGGGTTCCACACGGGTTGGGCAAAATTCGGGTTCTTCTTCAACATGGAAACCGAATTGGAGCAAGAGAGAGGACCAGCCTAGTTTCAAGGCCAAAGCCGAACCTCCTAAAGATCATAAGGCCGGAGGCTCATTAAATCAAGGTAAATCAGATCCTCAACCTTCTAGAAACCGTGACATTAAATGCTTTAAGTGTTTGGGAGCAGGTCATATTGCATCACAATGTCCAAACAAGAGAGTAATGGTTTTGAGGGATGATGGTGATATCGAATCCGAGGATGAATCCGATGATGAGTCTATGCCACCTTTGGAGGATGCAAGTGACTTCGAATATCCGGTGGGTGGAGAGCTTTTGGTGGCAAGAAGAGCTCTTAGTGCTCAAGCCAAGGAAGATGATGAGGTACAACGTGATAACATCTTTCACACCCGTTGCCATGTTAATGACAAGGTATGTAGTATGATTATTGATGGGGGGAGTTGTACTAATGTGGCTAGCACTACTTTGGTGGAAAAATTGAATTTGACAACTTTGAAGCACCCAAAACCTTATAAACTACAATGGTTGAATGATAGTGGGGAAGTTAGGGTGAATAAACAGGTGTTGGTGTCATTTTCAATTGGAAAATACAAAGATGAAGTTATGTGTGATGTGGTACCAATGGATGCGAGTCATATTCTTTTGGGAAGACCATGGCAGTTTGATAGGCATGTGACTCATGATGGATATACAAATAGATATTCATTTGTACTCAATAAAAGGCCAATCACTCTTGTACCTTTAACCCCAAGCCAAGTATATGAAGATCAAGTGAGGTTAAAAAAAGAGAGAGATGTTAAAAAGGAGAGTGAGAGCTCAAAAGAAAGAGAGACAAAAGAGAGGGAGTCCGAAACAGCAAAAAAAGAAAAGAAAATTGAAAAAGAAAAAAAGGCTGATGAGAAAAAAAAGGAGAGAAAACAAGTGAGCTTTTATGCAAGAGGGAGTGAGATCAAAAGGGCTTTGTTTTCAAATCAGCCAATGATTGTACTTTTGTACAAAGAGGCTTGTTTTAGTGCTAACGAAATTAACTGTTCTTTGCCTAGTGTTGTTGTTTCCCTTTTACAGGACTTTGATGAAGTGTTTCCCGAGGAGATGCCTATTGGTTTACCACCAATAAGGGGGATTGAGCACCAAATTGATTTGGTACCCGGAGCACCAATTCCAAATAGGCTCGCATATAGAAGTAATCCCGAGGAGACAAAGGAACTTCAAACACAGGTTGAGGAGTTCATGGAAAAGGGGTATGTTCGTGAGAGTATGATCCTTGTGCGGTTCCCTTATTGCTTGTGCCTAAGAAGGACGGAACATGGAGGATGTGTGTTGATTGTCGTGCCATCAACAATATCACTGTAAAGTATCGACATCCTATTCCTAGATTAGATGATATGCTTGATGAATTGCATGGTTCTATTGTTTTCACTAAAATTGATCTTAAAAGTGGATATCATCAAATTAGGATGAAAGAAGGTGATGAATGGAAAACTGCTTTCAAAACAAAATATGGTTTATATGAGTGGTTAGTTATGCCTTTTGGGTTAACTAATGTGTAAGGATTCCCATTGTTGATTGGCTTATTTCGTAGACAAACCACATATTGGGGGTTTGAATTGTAAAGGTAGTTAGGTGATTGAAGATCATGCTCAAAGGCCCTTTTCAAGACCTCAAGGGAAGAAGCACTCCAAAGGTATCATACTTAGTGTTTCTTGCAATGAAGAGAAGTAGATGCACACACACACATCACTTGCATAATTCTCATTCTTGAATGTGTTGTGTATTTATAGTGTGTATGCATTATTGCCTATTTCATCTCTCTTCATGCATGTTTATTTAGTTGCATCTTGCTTAGTATTGCATAGCATGGTTAGATTTTAGGATGCTCCATCAGGCGCATTTTGCGCCCTGTTCTGCGGCCAAGGCCGCAGAATGAGGATCAGAAACCATACTCTCTGTCCTCTTTTCTGCGCCCTTGGTTTTTGCGTTTAGGGGCCGCAAAACCATCAGGTGCATTTCTGCGCCCTTGTGTTCTGCGGTCAAGGCCGCAGAACAGGGCGCAGAATCGGGCGATCTGTTGCAAATTTTTCAAAACGACGTCATTTCATCTAGGGGTCCTATATAAGTATCATCTTCTTCCTTGCTCGTTTTTAAGAGCTCAAAATCAGACCTTAGAGTGAGAAACTCAAACCCTAGAGAGAGAAAGCTTCAATCTTGCTTCTTTAACTCTCCAAACCCAAAACCCATGTGCATCTAACATGTTTCATGCATCAATCTTCCATGGGTCTTCTTCATTTATGACTTGGTAAGTAGAACAAACTCAACATCTTCATTTATTGTTCTATCTTAGTCAAGACATGTCTTTTATTGCTTAGTTTAGCAAATCTTCACTCTTATTGCATATTTAGTGAAGTTATGACATGATTGGGTTTTGTTTGTGATAGCTTACATGATTAGGATGATTTTCCCTAAATAGCTAACCCTAGAACATTCTTGTACAATTGGTTGATGATTAGGTTGATAGATTAATGTTTATTTATCTAGTCAAGCTTAATTGAATGTTCTTGTGGATTTAATTGACAATTATGTTGTTAGAAATTCTCTACAACTAATTGAGTTCACATGTTTGGACATGTTGACATTGTTTGATAGCTAGGATTGTTTTGTGATTGATAACATCTAGCTAAGCTTTATGATATGTCATTTAGCTTTTGATATCTAGGATTGATTTCATTGATATATCATCATTCTAGGTAAGCATATAGAGTTGCCTTGCTCTTGTTGCATTTTGAGTATTTCATATATTCACTTAGGTTGTTTTCTCTTCATTGAGAACTAAGTCTTGTGTTGCTTCCGGGATTAGGTTGCATAAATCACAAGCATTGGGACTAGGTTCACTTATACCGGGAGTAGGTAGGTGTGTGATTACTTCCGGGATTAGGTTGTAATCGTTTTACACATTTAGTGGATTCGAGGTTCAAGTGTGGCTCACTTACATAGCCCGTGGTTTTTCCCGAGAGGGTTTCCACGTAAATATCAAGTGTCTTTTAATTTCCGCACCATATTACACTTGCTATTGTATATTGACTAGTGGAGGGTATTTTCGTAATCTTGACCATTAACGAAAATTTGGTAAAATCGGATAAAATCTATTCACCCCCCCTCTAGATTAATATTGAACACACCATAATTTGTTTCAATTGGTATCAGAGCGGGTTCCTAGATATACATAGGTGATCCTTGCTCATTTTGGTGTGTTTTGCATTTGTGTGATTTTTGTTCATTCATACATTGTGCATTCATTTCATTTCATTCATAAACACAATGAGTGGAAACGGTGATAGCAACGAGGGGGCTTCTAGCACACGTCCTCCTCTTCTCACCGGATTGAATTACTCCTCATGGAAAGGGAAGATGGAATCCTACATATGTCAACTTCATGACCGAGCATGGATGTCGGTTGAAGATGGATATGATCTTCCCATGATGACTCCTACGGGTGGAGGAGAAGAAGTTTTGAAGCCTAAGGCACAATGGAGTGCACAAGAATTTGAGGCGTCAAAATGGAATAGGAAGGCTATGCATGCCATCCTATGTGCCATGGATGAGAATCAATACAAGTTGATTCAAAACACTAGGGTTGCTAAGGAGGCATGGACAATCCTAGAAGTTGCTCATGAGGGAACCGAAGTTGTGAAGGACTCCAAGCTTCAAGTTCTCCAAACTCAATTTGAGATGCTCAAGATGGAGGAGAATGAGTGCTTCAACGACTTCGAGATCAAGTTGATGGACATAGTCAACCAAAGTCATCAACTTGGTGATCCTTATTCGGATAGGAGGATTAAACAAAAGATTATGAGATCCTTACCGGATAGGTTTGAGTCAAAGGTGACGGCTTTAGAAGAAAATAGTGGATATAAGGATATGAAGCCGAGTGAAGTCATTGGAAGACTTCTAGCCTATGAGTCTAGGAAGGGTCCTAGCACTACTCCTCCTAAAAAGCAAAAGGGTATTGCTTTGAAAGCTTCTAAGGATGAAAAGGAGGTGAAGAATGACTCGGATGAAGACATGGCCTTGTTTGTGAAAAGATTCAACAAGGTTATGAAGTTTGGAAAGAAGGGATTTGGTTTTAGAAGCCAAGACAAGAAAAAGGTTCCCTTCAAGAAGTTTGAACCAAGGCAAGAGAGGACCGAAAGGAAAGGGGTCCGTTGCTTTGAGTGTGGCGGGATTGGTCACTTTGCTCCCGAATGTGCTAATCACAAGGAAAAGAAGAAGGGAAAAGTGATGGCCGCCACTTGGAGTGGAAGTAGTGATGACTCCAATGAAGAAGATGATTCTTCGGATGATGAAGACATCATGGCTAACTTCCTAGCTTTTGCCTCTTCTCACAAGAGCAAAAGTGGTAGTGAAAAAGAGGAAGAGAGTCAAAGGGAAAGTGACTCTAGTGAAGATGACTCCGATGCTAACTCCACTAATGGATATGTGGAGAAAGAAGTGTTAGTTGAATATCTTAAGGAGTTTAGGAGCTTAGAGATGAAAACCACTAAGAAGATCAAGATGTTGAGAGAAGAAAATCTTGAGCTTTCATCTCACAATGATCTCCTAAGTGAAGAAGTGGAAAGACTTAAGAAGAGAGAAGATAAGCTAAAAGAGGAGTTAGCTTTATCTAGGAGGAATGAAGAAGGTTTGAAGAGGGAGCTTGTTGAAGCTAAGAAGTCACTTACTAGGATGGACTCTAGCACCAAAAAATTAGATCACATGCTTGGTGTTGGAAAGAGTCCATGTGACAAGAGAGGTCTTGGGTTTGAAGATTGTCAAGAGACCACCTCCTCTAAGAAGACCGTGTTTGTTAAGAGCTTGGGCAACATAGAAGCTTCTCCGGTGCACACTCCTAGGAAGAAAATAGATCTAGGACAAAGCTCAAAAAGTGCACAAGTGAAGGTTGCACCAAGGAGACAACCTCAAGCCAACATTCCTCATCTATTGGCTCAAAAAGGGAAGCAAGATAGACCGGTTCAACAAAGAAGATGGATTGAACCCTCTCAACCACAAAGACATAGGAAGACTTCCATGCAAGCTCAAAGACAAGGTATGATTCCTCAATTCATTCCAATTTGTCACTTTTGTGGTTTTAATGGTCACATAAGACCAAATTGCTTTCGATATATTAAAATGTGTAGAACTAGAAGCATGATTGAGAAGAGAAAGACTAGAGCCAAGATGCATGTTCCTAGGAATGATATGACTAATTTGCATGATCCTAGGACATCTAGAGCCCATGTACCAAAGACCATTAAGAAAGAAAATGTTGTTCTTAAATGGATTAGGAAGAATGAAAATGTTTGCCATGTTGCACAAATTGCCTTGAAGGCAAATTCTTCTAATCTTTGGTATCTTGATAGTGGGTGCTCTAGACACATGACGGGAAACAAGAGTTTCTTCGAGACTCTTGTTATGGAGGAAGGAGGAAATGTCACCTCTGGTGATGGATCCAAAAAGAAAGTCATAGGGAAAGGAACCATTTCCGTTCCCGGATTGTCCTCTTTATCCAATGCTTTACTTGTTGATGGCTTGAAAGCCAATTTGATTAGCATTTTTCATCTTAGTGATGAAGGATATTCCGTCTTGTTTAGCAAAGAGAATTGCTCTATCTTAAAGCCCGATGGACAAACCTTATTGAAAGGTATGAGATCTAGCGACAATTGCTATTGTCTTGAAGCTAGAATAGTCTCAAACAATGTGTCCAAGGATGAGCAAATTGAGTTGTGGCATGAAGACTTGGCCACATGAACTTTCGGGATCTACGGACCCTTGGAAAGTTTGAATGTGTGCGTGGCCTCCCTAAGCTTGGGAAGAAAGCCAATGGTATTTGTGGACCCTGTCAACAAGGAAAACAAACTAAAAGCATGCATAAAAAGGGCAAGTATCTCTCCACCAAGGAGCCTCTAGAGCTTCTCCATATGGATCTTATGGGTCCTATGCAAACCGAGAGCTTGGGTGGAAAGAGATACATTTTTGTTTGTGTAGATGATTTCTCTAGGTTCACATGGACATATTTTCTTAGAGAAAAATCCGAAACTTTTGATAAGTTTAAAATGCTTTGTACTAAACTTCAAAATGAAATGAATTCTAACATTAAAAGCATAAAACGGATTAGAAGTGACCATGGGAGGGAATTTGAGAATGCTTCTTTTGAAACCTATTGTGATAGTATAGGTATCTCCCATGAGTTTTCGGCTCCTAGAACACCTCAACAAAATGGAGTTGTTGAGAGGAAAAATAGGGTCCTTCAAGAGATGGCCCGTGTGATGTTGCTTAGCAACAATGTGTCTAGGAATTTATGGGCCGAAGCCATCAACACGGCTTGCTACATAGGAAATAGAGTTTTCCTAAGGCCCGGTACTAGGAATACCTCCTATGAGTTATGGAAAGGCAAGAGGCCAAATGTTAGCTACTTCCACACATTTGGAAGCAAATGCTACATTTTAAATGACCGAGATCAACTTGGCAAATTTGATGCTAAGAGTGATGAAGGTATCTTTATTGGCTATGCCTTGAATAGTAGAGCCTATAGAGTTTTCAATAAGAAAACTCTAAGTGTTATGGAATCATCTAATGTTGTATTTGATGATGAAAGGCTCAAGTGTAGTAATCATGAGGAGGAGGTTATTCTTAGTGATGATTCTCCTTTGGAGAAGGTTGTTGTGACTCCTAATGTGGGGACATCCAATGTTGTTGAAAATGACACACAACCTATTGATAGAGTTCCTAACTTGGACTCTAATGAACCCGCTCCATGGGTTAGAAGACTCCATAACAAAGAGGATGTTATTGGAGATGTGAATGAGGGTGTTAGGACTAGAAGGCAAATAGCTAATCGTATTAGCTTCACATGCTACACCTCTCAAATAGAACCCAAAAAGATTGATGAAGCTCTAAATGATGAGTTTTGGGTTCTTGCCATGCAAGAAGAGCTTAACCAATTCGAAAGGAATGAGGTTTGGACTCTAGTTCCTAGGCCTAAGACCACTAATGTCATAGGCACAAAATGGATATATAGGAACAAATCCGATGAGGATGGCAACGTAGTGCGTAACAAGGCAAGACTTGTTGCACAAGGGTACTCTCAAATTGAGGGTATCGACTTTGAGGAGACTTTTGCTCCCGTTGCCCGCCTAGAGTCCATTAGGCTTCTCTTGTCCATCTCTTGTGTGCACAAGTTCAAATTGCACCAAATGGATGTTAAGAGTGCCTTCCTCAATGGCTTCTTGCAAGAGGAAGTGTTTGTTGAGCAACCCAAGGGGTTTGTGGATGCACACCACCCCAACCATGTCTATCGCCTCAAGAAGGCTCTTTATGGGTTGAAACAAGCACCGAGGGCTTGGTATGAGCGCCTCACTCAATTTCTTGTCAACAATGACTACACAAGAGGTAGTGTTGACAAGACACTATTCATCAAGAAAGACAATGATGAGCTTTTTATAGCTCAAATATATGTTGATGATATAGTGTTTGGATCCACCAACAACACCAAAGTCCAACAATTTGTTGATGTTATGTCTCATGAATTTGAGATGAGCCTTGTTGGTGAGCTTAGTTACTTCCTAGGTTTGCAAATTAGGCAATTAAGTGATGGGATCTTCATATCCCAAGCCAAATATGCCAAAAACCTAGTGAAGAAGTTTGGTCTTGAGAAAGCCAAACATTGTAACACACCCATGAGCACCACTTTGAAACTAAGCAAAGATGCTAGTGGTAAAAGTGTAGAACAAACACTTTATAGGGGTATGATAGGAAGCTTGCTTTATTTGACCGCAAGTAGGCCCGACATATCCTTTAGTGTGGGTGTGTGTGCTAGGTACCAATCCGATCCCAAGGAGTCCCATCTCTCTTGCGTCAAGAGAATCATTCGATATGTGAATGGGACTTCTAACTATGGGATTTGGTACTCTTTTGACACTAATGCTAGTCTTGTAGGCTTTAGTGACGCGGATTGGGCCGGTAATTGTGATGATAGGAAAAGCACATCGGGCGGTTGCTTTTTCCTTGGAAACAATCTTGTTTCTTGGTTTTGCAAGAAGCAAAACTCAATCTCCTTGTCAACGGCGGAGGCCGAGTACATAGCCGCGGGGAGTGGATGCACACAACTCCTATGGATGAAGCAAATGCTAGTAGACTACGGATTCAACCAAGGTACACTCACTCTCTTTTGTGATAACATGAGTGCTATTAATATTTCCAAGAATCCGGTTCAACATTCTAGAACTAAGCATATTGACATCCGTCATCATTTCATTAGAGAACTAGTTGAAAATAAATGCATTGTACTTGAGCATGTAGGTACAAATGATCAACTAGCCGACTTGTTTACAAAACCTCTAGATGCTACTCGATTTAAAACTCTTAGTAGATCTATTGGAATATGTCTTGTGGAGTGATGAGTTCTAGTATTTGACCCCAATAAGGGGAGCTCAAGCAAAGAGAGCAAACTTGCATGAATTGTCATATGCAAAAAGTTAACTTCTTTTATGCTCTTTTATGATTGTTTGAGAATGCTTGGTGAATAACATTGATTAATGCTTTAATAATGTTTTTAATAACACCTTGCACGGTTGCCTAGCATGTACTGCATGATTTCTATTTTTGCTTGAGTGTGCTTATCCATTTGAGGAATGTTCTACTTGTTAGTACATGTGATTGACCTCAAATTATTCTCCATGTTCATGATTCTTTGATATGCATTCTTAAGCTCTCTCTTGAAAAAGGGCTACTGGCAATATGACGTGCAGCCGCCCAATGTAGGAAATGGCTACTCATTTGAAACCGAGTGAAAGCCTTCAAGAGAGTTACATTAGCATGATAAACAGAAATACATGCTTTCTAGGATAAAGGAGAAAAACAGAAAAGTTGAAATGTGTTTGATGATGTGTGTGATGCATTGCTTAATAAAGACCTCAAAATTGTTGATTGATGATGTGTCTTGCAATGTAGAAAAGATGATATATTTTTTGATGTGATTAGTACACTCTGCACACAAATGCTTGGATATATATCTTCTTGTCATAACAACAGGGCTCTAATTGGTTTGACTTCATTTGGAAAACCTGTTGATTGTTGCTTTGATTGATTCTTATGCATGAGCTCAATAGTGCTTGTATTACATGCTAAGCAATTTTTACACACACACACTTTTCTGTGAATAAAATCTCCTTGAATCTCTCTCAATTCTTGAATTGCATAAAGATCGTTTATATGATTATGCAAATGCCTTTTGTGCAAATAGCTCTCTTTGCTAAAGCAACCTAATAGGGGGAGCTCCTTTGCCTATCTCATGACAAAAAGGGGGAGAAGTCTTGAGAGATATAGGGGGAGCATTGTGTATGCTTTGGGGAGAAGTTTGAGAGAGAGTAACCCTTTGGGGGGAGCATTGCATACTCATACATTGCTTGATATTGTGGTTAAAAGATTCATATGCAAATGCTTGTTTTTCTTTCACTTGATCATCTCACATACACTTGCTTTGGAAGTGTAATCTAATTGTTTTGAAGGTTTGGTTATTCTACAAGAGATTGAAGACTTGAAGTTTTATTTTTCTTATCTCTTTGTACTTTGTAATGTAGAATTTCCCGTAGTTTCATTTATCTTGTGAGGATCAATGTGAGTGGTGGTTTTGTCACGAAATAGCCAAAGGGGGAGATTGTAAGGATTCCCATTGTTGATTGGCTTATTTCGTAGACAAACCACATATTGGGGGTTTGAATTGTAAAGGTAGTTAGGTGATTGAAGATCATGCTCAAAGGCCCTTTTCAAGACCTCAAGGGAAGAAGCACTCCAAAGGTATCATACTTAGTGTTTCTTGCAATGAAGAGAAGTAGATGCACACACACACATCACTTGCATAATTCTCATTCTTGAATGTGTTGTGTATTTATAGTGTGTATGCATTATTGCCTATTTCATCTCTCTTCATGCATGTTTATTTGGTTGCATCTTGCTTAGTATTGCATAGCATGGTTAGATTTTAGGATGCTCCATCAGGCGCATTTTGCGCCCTGTTCTGCGGCCAAGGCCGCAGAATGAGGATCAGAAACCATACTCTCTGTCCTCTTTTCTGCGCCCTTGGTTTTTGCGTTTAGGGGCCGCAAAACCATCAGGTGCATTTCTGCGCCCTTGTGTTCTGCGGTCAAGGCCGCAGAACAGGGCGCAGAATCGGGCGATCTGTTGCAAATTTTTCAAAACGACGTCATTTCATCTAGGGGTCCTATATAAGTATCATCTTCTTCCTTGCTCGTTTTTAAGAGCTCAAAATCAGACCTTAGAGTGAGAAACTCAAACCCTAGAGAGAGAAAGCTTCAATCTTGCTTCTTTAACTCTCCAAACCCAAAACCCATGTGCATCTAACATGTTTCATGCATCAATCTTCCATGGGTCTTCTTCATTTATGACTTGGTAAGTAGAACAAACTCAACATCTTCATTTATTGTTCTATCTTAGTCAAGACATGTCTTTTATTGCTTAGTTTAGCAAATCTTCACTCTTATTGCATATTTAGTGAAGTTATGACATGATTGGGTTTTGTTTGTGATAGCTTACATGATTAGGATGATTTTCCCTAAATAGCTAACCCTAGAACATTCTTGTACAATTGGTTGATGATTAGGTTGATAGATTAATGTTTATTTATCTAGTCAAGCTTAATTGAATGTTCTTGTGGATCTAATTGACAATTATGTTGTTAGAAATTCTCTACAACTAATTGAGTTCACATGTTTGGACATGTTGACATTGTTTGATAGCTAGGATTGTTTTGTGATTGATAACATCTAGCTAAGCTTTATGATATGTCATTTAGCTTTTGATATCTAGGATTGATTTCATTGATATATCATCATTCTAGGTAAGCATATAGAGTTGCCTTGCTCTTGTTGCATTTTGAGTATTTCATATATTCACTTAGGTTGTTTTCTCTTCATTGAGAACTAAGTCTTGTGTTGCTTCCGGGATTAGGTTGCATAAATCACAAGCATTGGGACTAGGTTCACTTATACCGGGAGTAGGTAGGTGTGTGATTACTTCCGGGATTAGGTTGTAATCGTTTTACACATTTAGTGGATTCGAGGTTCAAGTGTGGCTCACTTACATAGCCCGTGGTTTTTCCCGAGAGGGTTTCCACGTAAATATCAAGTGTCTTTTAATTTCCGCACCATATTACACTTGCTATTGTATATTGACTAGTGGAGGGTATTTTCGTAATCTTGACCATTAACGAAAATTTGGTAAAATCGGATAAAATCTATTCACCCCCCCTCTAGATTAATATTGAACACACCATAATTTGTTTCATAATGCACCAAGTACTTTCATGAGATTAATGAACCATGTTTTGCGTGCTTTTATTGGAAAATTTGTGGTTGTTTACTTTGATGACATTCTGATTTATAGCAAAAATTTGGATGAGCATGTTGAACATTTAAAACTTGTTTTAGGTGTTTTAAGAAAAGAAAAATTATTTGCTAATTTAAAAAAGTGTACCTTTTGCACAGATAAACTTGTATTTCTGGGTTTTGTTGTTAGTGCTAAGGGAATTGGGGTTGATGAGGAAAAGGTTAAGGCAATTAAAGAGTGGCCGAAACCGACAAATGTGGGACAAGTGAGAAGTTTTCATGGGTTGGCTAGTTTCTATAGGAGGTTTGTGAAAGACTTTAGTAGTCTAGCTGCACCTTTAACGGAAGTTATCAAAAAGAATGTGGGTTTTAAGTGGGGTAATGAACAAGAAAAGGCATTTAACTTGATAAAGGAAAAACTAACTAGTGCACCTTTGCTTGCTTTACCTGACTTTGCTAAAGCTTTTGAGATTGAGTGTGATGCTTCAAGAATAGGTATTGGAGCCGTTCTAATGCAAGAAGGACGTCCCATTGCATTTTTTAGTGAGAAGATAAATGGAGCAGCCATGAATTATCCTACCTATGACAAGGAGATGTATGCGTTGGTTAGGGCATTGGAGACTTGGCAACACTACCTTTGGCCAAAGGAATTTGTGATTCACACGGATCATGAGTCCTTAAAGCATTTAAAGGGGCAACACAAGCTAAATAAGCGGCATGCCAAGTGGGTGGAGTTCATCGAAACATTTCCATATGTGATCAAGTACAAGAAAGGTAAGGAAAACGTCGTCGCTGATGCTTTGTCTAGAAGGTACGTTTTACTTTCCACTTTGGATGCTAGATTGTTTGGTTTTGACTACATAAAAGATTTGTATATGGAAGATGCTGATTTTAGCAATGTATTCAATGCATGTGAAAAGGTTGCATTTGGCAAATTTTATAGGCATGATGGATTTTTGTTTAGAGAAACTAAATTATGCGTGCCTAAGAGTTCTTTGCGTGAATTGCTTGTTAGAGAAGCTCATGGGGGAGGTTTGATGGGGCACTTTGGTATAGCCAAGACACTAGATGTTTTGCATGAACACTTCTTTTGGCCTCATATGAAACGTGATGTAGAGAGAATTTGTGAGAAATGCATTACATGTAGACAAGCTAAGTCTAGAGTTCAGCCTCATGGTTTGTATACTCCTTTGCCTATACCTAGTGGACCTTGGATTGATATTTCTATGGATTTTGTGCTGGGTTTGCCTAGGTCAAAGAGGGGTAGGGATTCTATATATGTGGTTGTTGACAGGTTTTCTAAAATGGCACATTTCATTCCTTGTCATAAAACTGATGATGCATCACATATTGCTGATTTGTTTTTCAAAGAAATTGTTAGATTGCATGGCATGCCTAAAACCATTGTTTCGGATAGAGATGCTAAGTTCTTAAGCTACTTTTGGAAAACTCTGTGGGGCAAGTTAGGAACTAAACTTTTTATTTTCTACTACTTGTCATCCACAAACTGATGGTCAAACTGAAGTAGTTAATAGGACTTTATCTGCCTTGTTGCGTGCTATAATACAAAAGAACTTGAAAACATGGGAGGATTGTTTGCCGCATGTAGAGTTTGCTTATAATAGGAGTGTGCATTCTGCAACTCATTTTTCGCCTTTTGAAATTGTGTATGGTTTTAATCCGTTAACTCCTTTGGATTTAATTCCTTTACCTGTGAATGAGCATGATAACTTGGATGGTAAGAAAAAGGCAGATTTTGTTAAGCAAATCCATGAAAAGACTCGGCAAAATATTGAGAGGAGAACTGAACAATATGCCAACCAAGCTAATAAAGGGCGCAAGAAAGTTGTGTTTGAGCCAGGTGATTGGGTGTGGTTGCATATGAGGAAGGAACGGTTCCCAGTCCAACGGCGTTCTAAATTACTTCCTAGGGGAGATGGCCTATTTCAAGTGCTTGAAAGGATCAATGACAATGCCTACAAGTTAGATCTTCCAGGTGAGTATAATGTTAGTGCAAGCTTCAATGTTTCTGATTTGTCTCCTTTTGATGTAGGTGACGATTTGAGGACAAATCCTTTTCAAGAGGGAGGGAATGATGAGAATAAGGGAGCTGAAGTGCCAAGGGACCCATTGCATGTTCCGGTTGGGCCAATAACAAGGGCAAGGGCTAAAAGATTCAAAGAGGCACTTAATGGCCTGATTCAAGACACTTGGGCTGATTCTGAAGTGTTGAAGACCAAGATGAGCCCACATGAAGATCAAGTGCTTATTAACGTCATTAAGGCCATTGATTGGGCCGAATAAGAGAATATTTGGGCTTGTGGCAGAGGTTTAGGCGTGGAGCACAAGCTGGAAGACATTCAATTTCAGATTTCCTTTTTAGTTTCTAAATAATATTGGGTTGATTTGTTTTCCGAAATTAAGAGGTTGATTTCCTTCCAAAATTAGCCTTCCAATTAGGAAATAAGTCAATAGTTGCTTGTTTTAATTTGTTTTATTTTCTTTCCCGTTTTGTAAGGCCTTAATGGCCGAAATATTTGTTTCCTTGTTGAGTTAGGCGTGTAGCCTACCTTGTATTCTAGGGTTTTAGTTTAAAAGGAACCAACTCATGTTTTTTTCGTTAGTTTTGAATTTTTAATAAAAGTTGAGAGAATTTTCTCTTTTGTTCTTTGAGAACTGATTGGAACTTATCAGATTTTCTCTGTGGCGTTCCTCCCTGACTTATCAATCAAGTATTCCATCCTTGATTGTGGCATCTTCATTATACCAAGGTTCACATCTCGCTATAGGTGTTGGGTCGCGGTCTCTGATTGCGTTATTTTCTACACAAAGTGTAGCCCCTTTCCGTATCCTTTTGTGTATGTTTCTCGGGTGAAACCGGGGTTTTAATGTTTCATTTGAGGTTTTTGTAGGTTTTTCTGATAGCAGGGGTGTTTTGGCTCTATCTGGAGAAATTTGGGCAAAAAGCGCAAATATGGAAAGTCTGGGGGCTTGGATCAGAAAGCGCCGCAGTTGGAGCACAAGCGGCAAGCAGGCGACAGAGATCCTCCAAGGCTGCAGCTCATGAAGTGCCGCGGTCATGCAACAGCGGCAGAGTGGTGACAGAAACCCCTCAGAGCTGCCGCTCATGAAGTGCCGCGGTGGGATGACCGCGGCAGAGGCGCGACAGAAACTTCCTTTGCCTGCCGCGGTTGTCCAACCGTGAAAATGGCAACCGCGGTTGTCCAACCGCGAAAATGGCAACCGCGGCAGAGCGGCCCTTCGTATTCCAGAGGGCATTTTGGTCATTCTTGGACCTCCTATAAATATCCCTTCTAGGTCATTTCAAACCAGACCTCCCCAGCTCGAATTATTACAGCAAATTCCCTTCTTGGCTTTCTCCTACACACATCACAAACCCATCCCTCACAAACCACCAAAATCCCTCCTTTCCCTAAGATCCAAACACACCAATCCCACCTTTCTTCCATAGCCATCATCACCTCACCTTTTGAGCAAGAAGAAGGATAGAAAGAGAAGAAGATCCAAAGAAGAAGAAGCTCTCCATATAGTTTTTTCTAGACTCTTTCTCTTTTATTCTTATTTGTAGCCATGTATTTCTTATTTCACATCTATTGTATGGTTACTTGTTGTAATATGATGAGCTAAACTCATAGTGCTAGGAATTGATGAAACCCCACCTTTGACTATAAACTTAAATGAATTGATTCTTGTTATCCCTTATGTGCAAGATTGTTGTTTGTATGGGTATTTTATGTTCTTAATGCTTTTCAAGTGATTGATCTCCTCTTGAATGACTTTTGTGGTATGCTATGCACTAACCGGAGACGCACGCCACGTGCTCGATAAAATGCTTCTCTATGCATGCTTAGAAAAGTAGACCTACTTAGGCTAGCGTATAGGACTCATTTAGTACACCAAAGTCCGTAATGAACTCATTCGTACATTCCGGGTAATCGAAGGATAGGCTTGGGTACGCTTTGAGTGTGACTCACTCTACTTGACCAAGATTGTGGGTCAATAGAAGGGTGTACGAGTATATGAATTGCATGAGTACGTTTGGGGGTTGTACAATCGAGTCTAACTAGAAAGTCAATCTAAGGGTGGGGTGTAGTCAAGTCCTAGCATAATTCTCTCCATTATCACATCCGTGTTTTACTTTGAGTTTTTCATTCCATTGCTTTAGTATTGGTTTTAAATCAAGATAGTTTACTTTGTTTGTTTTGAACTACCATCATTATTGATTGTTTGAATAGCTTTTTGACTAATCAATTTCGGTAATCGGTCACTCAATTCCATGGGAACGAACTTTATTTTCCGTTGTGCTACTCTCCGACCTCGTTCTATTTCGAGTGTCACTTGAGTGATAGCCAGTCTCCATCCGAACCAGAGGTTAGAACGATCCTAGGCATCATCCTTGTTACAATCGACGAGGTTCGTATCACTTCCATGAAGCTCTTGACCTCCACAATGAGGTCTATAAGCAATTGAGAAGAGAATCTTCAAACCTATGCTACCCTTACAAGAATGAACCCCATTGTGGTTTTGTCAACGAAATAAGCCAATAAAAAATGAGGCACTTACAGATGTCTTCGACGAGAAGAAGACCTTCTTCTGGAGAAACTTGTGGGCTGCCAGACTATTTCGTTCTTTTGCCAAACATCCTTCAGAGACGTACCAGGAAGAGTACAATCGGGCTCTGGAATAGGTGGAGATAGAGAAACAGTTCTGGATTAAAATCGAGCACCATGAAGCCCGATTAACACCACGCCACAATAAGGAGGCCGTGAAATAACCTGGAGACTAGAGCGGATTCCTTTTTTGAATATAGTTATTTCACGGCCTGCTATGAAGTGGCCATGGCTCTACCTCCCCCTTTTGATCTTCAAGCTGCATTGAATTAGGACCGGGATCAGATCATGGCCAAAGCTGCCCAGTTATCAGGTGGTGATCCGAATCAGGAGGTTTCTCCATAAAACATTGCAAATCCATATCCTCTCCCATCGCAAGGGTCTAATCTGCCTGCTGGTGTTCAAGTTGACGCGACTAAGAAGGTGGTTTAGGATCCTCTCACTACTCCGGAAAAGCGGACGTTAGATTCCGTGCCTACTTCTGAGATTGTTTCAATGGAGGAGGAAGATGCTCCAACTGAATCCGGGGTTCCAAGTGTTGAGGGGATCCAAACTGGTACTGTAGCTGAGGTTGAGGGAGCAGAAGTAGGCAGCCAGGAGAAAAAAATATAGGAGAAGAAGTACGTATGACTTGCCATTTTCTCATGTACATTTTTCTTCATATTCATATGCATTTTTGTAGCCCGAAAATAGGAGTTGGGCACCCTGTTTGATCAATGCAAGTTTTCTCTTTTTGATTTGCATACTATCTTGCTTGCCTTACTAATATAACTTAGAAAAAATTCTGATGCCTGCATACTTGTGAACAGTTGAACCTACTTGGATGTCTATATCTTGATAACATAAATCAAGGTATTTAGTAGTTAAATGCTTGACTCCCTTACACCGTATTGCTTTAAATCTACTGGGATCTAGTAGGTGACTATGTCTCCTTCTAATATTGGGCTTTCATGTGCATGTAGTAATTTAAGGTTTTAGGTATCCTGATATGGAATCTCGATTCTTCAGGCGGTCTGTCCCGATTGGCAACTAAGACTACCTTAACTCCAGGTATTCTTGGAAGTATGGTGAAGTAGGGTATTAAGTATCCTGGTAAGGTATCCCGATCCTTCTGATGATCTGTCCTGGTAGGCAACTAATGCCACTTTAGCTTCAGGTATTTTTGGAGATATGGTGAAGTAAAGTGTCAGGTATCTTGATAAGGCATCTCGATCATTCTGATGATCTGTCCTGGTAGGTAACTAAGGCCGCTTTAGCACCAGGTTTTCCTGGAGAGGGGTATTCCCTGTCCAAGGCTTCAGGAGGTCTGTGTAGGCTCTCCTAGTCTTGAGGATGCGACGGGCAACTAAGGCCACGATTTCAGATATTTAGTCTAGTAGACAACTATGCCACTTAGACATTTATGCACCAGATCCTTCTTAGAGGAGGGTATACCTCGACCAAGGCAGCAGGAGTGCATAAGGTTTTCCCTGGTCTTGAGGATGCGGTTGGCAACTAAGGCCACGAATCTTAATCTTTAGTCTGGAAGGCAACTATGCCACTTAGGCATTTATGCACCAGATCCTTCTTGGAGGAGGGTATACCCCGACCAAGTCAGAAGGAGTGCCATAAGGCTTTTCCTGGTCTTAAAGACATTTAGTTATGGCGAAAATTTGCAAGACGAACACATGTGAATCATGTAGGAGAAAAAGCTAACTTTATTGAATTTCTCAGACAATACAATGTGAATTTGGGGTATGCATACCAGCCGACATAAGTCTTTAAAATTTCTAAGGATAGAACTTCCTAAGGTGATCAACATTCAATGTGTGGTCTACCAGATAACCCTCCATGTTTTCCAGATTGTAGGCGCCACCCCAGAGCATTGCTTTAATCAAGTAGGGACCTTCCCAATTAGGTGCTAGTACCCCGTCGAACCTCTTTCATGTGTTTTGAGTTACTTTCCTGAGAACTAAGTCTCATTCTTTGAAATTTTGGGTATTTACCTTCTTGTTGAAGTGTCGGGCTATCTTACTTTGGCAAACTGCCACCCTTTCGGCGATTCTGCCTTGCTTTTCCTCGAGAAGATCCAGATTGGCCCTTAACTTGGTCTCATTATCCTCTGGTTCGTAATGTTGGACCCTGAAAGATATAAGCTTGTGCTCGATGGGTAGAACCGCTTTAGTCCCGAATACCAATAAGTAAGGGGTCTCCCCTGTTGCAGTCCTTCTGGTCGTCCTATATGCCCACAATACGTTAGGTAATTCTTCGACCCACAATCCTTTCTTCTGTTGGAGTTTTTTTCCTCATGAGCTTCTTAATGGTCTTGTTGATAGCCTCAACCAATCTGTTAGTCTAAGGATGAGCTACTAATGTAAAATGGAGATCAATATTCCGGCTTTCGCAAAACTCTCTGAAGTTGGCGTTGTCAAATTATTTTCTCAGATAAGTTATAATGGCCATTGGGGTACTGAAGCGGCAAACGATATTCTCCTTGACAAAGCTAATGGTATTTTCTTCAGTTATCCGGGTAAGAGCCTTAGATTTTACCCACCGGGTAAAGTAGTCTATTGCTACCATTGCATGTTTGGCCTGACCAGGTGCAGTAGGGAACGGCCCGATTAGATCCAGTCCCTAGATAGTAAAAGGGTATGGAGTGCTGATCGAGGAGAGCCTTTCCGGAGGGAGGTGATGAAGGTTTGCTGTTTTCTGACAAACCTCGCAGGATTGTGCAAACAGCTTTGCATCATGATGAATAATCGGCTAGAAATAATCCATTCTAAGTATCTGGTAAGCTAGTGTCTCGCCTGATGCATGGTTATCACAATCCCCTGAGTGTACCTCGTTAAATGCCCAATGTGAATCATCTGGATGTAGACATCTCAGTAGCGAAATGGACTTCCCTTTGCGATAGAGGTATCCATCTACAAGGCAGTACCAGGTAGTAGTTCTCTTAAGCTTTTGTGCTTGATCCGAATCCATAGGGAGAATGTCACTTTGGAGGTAGTCCACTATCGGATCCATCCAGTAAGGGAGTCGATTGACTGGGTGGATATCTGCACTCTTAACTATGTTGGAACGGGCTATTAGCTCAAGCAGTATCCCTCTTGGTAAGGTGTGCCCTTCACCTGCTGCAATCTTGGCTAGGACATCTACTGTTAGGATTATGCTCAATAGCAAGAGTGTAATAATGTAATTAACAATCTTTTTCATATTAATAAAGTGATTTCTGTTTTAAACAAATCTTATAGCATTTATAGTTTAATAATTGTCAAAGTAAATAATCATAAGGTCTAAAGACTATGAGAAAAGAAGAATTGTTCATACATCTGGATATGTATGTGGTAGACACAATTCTTTAGTTAGTCTTGAATATTGTTCACAACTTAAGTTAAAGGTTGGGCACATTTATCTTGTTAAAGTTGTAGAATTCTTTTGCTAGCATTTGAGTGGAATCAAATGAGATATGATGAGTCTAAAATCATCGGAGTGTCTTCGAGCAAAAGAATCTAGTGCACTGGGTGCATTGAACAGGATCACAATGAAATACTTTATCTATAACCGTCAGTAGATAAAAGTAATTTCATTATCAGGACAATCGGAGAGTCTATCTTAATCCTGAGATAAATGATGGACTTATGGTTGCAGGTGATATCATTTGAGCTATCAATGAGTACGATTATATCGCATAGTCTATCCTCGATAGTTTGGTGATATTCATTTGTTAATCGATAGAGGACTTCATTTATAGATATGGACATCGTGGCTCCATTTATTAAATGAGAGTATAATATCATCATATGGATGTTTTGAGGTAATTGGATATTAAATCTCAACGTTGAGTTTTCAATAGTGTCTATTGAAAACATGGCTTCTGGACAAGTCAAAATATCCAAGTTCAAAACGTGGTCATATGAGTAAATATGGTAACTTGGAAAGTTATAGGCGGTCTATGAACTCTTGGCGATTACTGATATTAATCACGAGGATACACTATCTCCAATATGATTGTCTAGGGTATGAATGAGGAAACATCTTCCTTTTCTGTCTTTATTTAAGAGTTCAATTTTAGCTCTTTAGTGGAATGAGTTAAAATTAATGGATCGGACCTAAGTGAATCATTTGTTGATTGTGATTAGGTTATGTCTATTGAAGCTTAAATTTAGATAGCCCGCCAAGATCCCCAATCCACACGGACTTGCATGGATCACTTGATATATTCTACTGGACCGATTTAGGGTCCATCTAGAATTGCATTTAATATATTAAGAATATAATTTGCACATTATTTATGTAATGGGTTGCTAAATTATATTTATATATTAATGGATGACATGTGGGCTTGTTTCTTTTAGTAAGAATAGGTCTAGTTCACATGTGGGCTTTTTATTTAAAGTCCTATGGATTTAATGAAATAAGAAAATAATATTTGGGCCCAATATTAGTATATGGGGCGGCAAGGTGGTTAAAATAACCTTAATATTATTTTGTTTTCATTATTTAATTAAATAAGAATTAATTAATTTATTAATTAATTGTTTAATTAAGAAACAAATCTTTTCTAAATAGGAAATATGATTCCTATTGGTATACTATTGGTAGTAGTGTACTTAAATTAAAAGACTTGTTTGACAAGGAAATAAATAATTAATTTTATTTATTTAATCAAATAAGAAGTCTTTTTAATTTAGTCAAATAAGGAATAAAAGATTATTGAGTTGGATTAGGGTTTGGAAATCTTAAACAAAATAGGAATTATGGTGCAATTCAAACTCTTCTTTTTGTTTGATTTTTGCGGCAACCCTAATTGATTTTGGCTAAGGATTTCGGCCACCATAAGTTAAAAAGAGAAAAGAAAATTTGCCACATATAAGGCCATTATTATTTTCGGCCAGACCTAGGGGTTTTATGTGCAGAATTTTTCTTCTTCTTCTTCTTCTCAACTCATAGTTAGAGATTTTTATTCTACTAAAAACAAAAACATAGATTATTCTTTGATGGTATATTGTTTGCTTATTCATTAATAAGCTTGTATATACTATATCGATTAAGGTTCACGCGAGTTTCGATCATAAGATTGAGAACTCAAAAGTGACCGGAATAATCTTAGGTTCCTTTAGATTGTTTTTGGGACTAACGAATCAAGAAAAGTTTGTTATATCCGATCTCAGGTTTGCAATTCAAAGAAAGGGAGACCACGCTCCTAGGTGATCCACGTTCGTGCTAGGATTGAAGATCTTACGGATTACCATCGACGCAAGTCAATCGGATCACGTGACAAGAGGTATTAATCTTTTGTTTATTTTTATATATCTTTAATTAATCAAAAGGGTTTAAGGTTTATAAAATTGGAAAAATTTTAAAAGCTACTCAAACTATTTTTTTAGTCTCGCTTCCGCTGCGGGTATATTTTTCCCTACAACTACTTGGTGATTCTTTTATCTGGGCACCTATTCCATCCTCAAACTTTTGAATCTCATTATTACTTCTCGGACTTTAGCTAGATATGCTGCCATGTTGTCACCTATTGCCTGGTACAACCCCGACACCTAGTTGACCACCAATTGAGAGTCGCTCTTGACTAGGAGGAAATCAGCTCCTAGGGCTTCTGCTAATACCATTCCTGCTAGTAATGCTTTATATTCTACTTCGTTATTAGTGGCTTCGAACTCAAACCTGAAATAGTGACTGCATTCGACCCCCTCAAGGTCAGTCAAGATAATTCTTGCTCCGCATCCAAATTGATTTGATGCCCCATCAGTGTATAAGACCCAAGTCCTGCTATCTTCGGGCCATTCTGGATTGACTGGATCCGAACCTAGGTCTGCAGAAGTATTTGGGTTTAGAGTCGTGCTGAACTCCACTATAAAGTCGGCTATGGCCTAGACTTTGATCGTGGTTCTCGCCTTGCATTTGATGTCAAATTGGGTGAGCTCCAGAGCCCATAAGACTAACCTACATGATACATCTGGCCTCTAGAGGAATTGTCGCAATGGCTGGTCAGTGACTACCATAATGGTGTGTGCTTGAAAGTAGGGCCGGAGCTTTCTAGCTGTAGTTACCAAGGCATAGGCGAGCTTCTCCAGGGGGTGTAGTTTTTCTCAGATTTGGTAAAAGCATGGCTCACGTAGTAAACTGGTCTCTATATCCCGTCATTGTACTCCTTCACTAAGGCTCTACTAGTAGCAGCTTCTTAGACCACCAAATAGAGTTGGAGCTCCTTTCCTGAAATGGGTTTTACCAGTAAAGGCAGACTAGCCAAGTACTCACTCAAAGCTTGGAAGGCCTATTCGTTTTGCTCGTCCCACTTCATCTTCTTTCCCTGCTTGATTACTTTGAAAAATGGAAGGCACTTATCAGTGGAGCGGGATACGAATCGGTTCAATGCTGCTATCTGGCCAGTTAACCCTTGTGCCTGCTTGAGAATTGTGGGGGATTTGAGATCTAGGATGGCCTTGATCTTCTCGGGATTGGCCTCGATCCCTCTTTCATGCACCATGAATCCTAGAAACTTTCCCGCTATTACTCCGAAAGCACACTTTGTGGGGTTTAGTCTCATCTGGTTCTTTCTTATCACCTGAAAAGTTTGGCGCAAGTCTTCTGTATGTCATTCGGCCTGCTGGGATTTTGTAATCATATCATCTATGTATACCTTTATAGATTTTCTCATCTGCTCCTTGAACAACTTGTTCACCATGCGCTGGTATGTGACCCCTGCATTTTTAAGATCGGATGGCATTACCTTATAGCAGTAGAGGTCCTACCCGGTGATAAAGCTGGTCATGTCTTGATCAGAGGGGTGCATCATGATTTGGTTGTACCCCGAGAAAGCGTCCATAAAGCTTAGGAGTTCGTTCCCAACAGTGGAGTCAATCAGCTGATTTATCTTGGGTAGAAGGAAGCTGTCTTTGGGGCAAGCCCAATTGAGGTTGGTTTAATCCACGAACATTTGCCATTTCCCATTAGGCTTGGTTACCATGACCACATTGGCGATCCATTCAGGGTACCGGGATTCCCTGATGAACCCGGCCTTTAGGAGTTTGTCTCCTTCTTCCAAGATATAATGATCCTGCTCTGGCGTTCCCTGGCTTGGTTCACCGGTCACATGTGCGCACTGTTTAGCAAGTGCAGCGGGATTGGTAGATACTGCATAACAGTTGCAGGCTGCCTGTTGATCCCTCTGATTTCTCCCACTCCTGCTCCTATTGGGAATTTCAAGACATTGTGATAGATGGATAGTACCCCCCCTAATACCCGATAGGAAAAGCTTACCCAGAATTGCATTGTAGGCAGACAGGGTGTCCACCACGATGAACTCCGTTATCATGTTCTACTGAAGAGGAGCTTCTCCAACTATCACTGGCAGAATTTTTGATCCCATCAGCATTATAAAGTCCCTTGTGAACCCATACAAAGGCGAGGTGCAGCTGTTGTAACACGAATTTTTTAAGTTGAGTTGCTCATGCGCTCCCTTAAACAGAATGTCAACACTGCTTCCTGTATCAATCAGGATGCGATGAACCCGGCAATTGGCAATCTGTACCGAGATTACCATGGGATCATCATGGGGCTAAACTATATAACAATCATGGTAGAGCGGGAGGGATGAATCTCGGGATCCACTGCTGACTTTGAGTATCTCATGACCAGTATTGGGCCTGGGGATCTTCCTTGCATGGTTCTTTCTTGAATTGTTGGAGGTTCCGTCCAAGGTGAGGCCTCCACTAATGGTGTGAATCACCTGGATCTGCTGCATCAGATCCTTCTCCCCATCCCTCCTTCTTTCTGCTGTCTCTTTCATCTCGCTCTGTACCTGCTTCCATTCCTTGATGATGTCTCATACCTATTGTAAAAATTCAGCTAAAAAGCCTCCCCTTACCAATCCTTCGATCTGGTTATGGAGGCTATAGCATTCAGATGTGTTGTGTCCCACATCCTTGCGGAAGTCACAATACTTGTAATGGTTTCTTCTGTCGACTGGGGCTTTCATGGGACCCAGCTTCCTGAGTAAGCCCTTATCTCGAATGGCAAGGTAAATGGTTTTTCGCGAAGCGTTAAGGAAGGTGTAATGGTTATACCCATCTTCTTTCTATGCTATCCAGGCTACTTCCTTCAGAAGGGCCGTTCTAGGAGGTGTAAGGGTGTAGTGGTTATACCCATCTTCCTCCCCTGCTATCCGGGCTACTTCCTTTAGAAAGGCCGTTTTGGGAGGTGTTCTTCTGGACGGGTACCGCTCCTAGTATGAGGGAATAGGAGGCGGCCGATAGATTGATCGGTTTGGGGGCTGGTTCTAGAATCTCTTGGCAGGTGCGGGCTTTGGAGCCTCCTTCTTAGGACGTAGGGCTAACTGGGCTTCATCATGCTCGACCTTGATCTGGAGTGTTTCTTCTATATCTACTTACTCTAGAGCCCAATTATAGGCCTCCTAATAAGTTTCTGACGGATGTTTAGCGAACGAACAGAACAGTCTACCAGCCCACAGGTTTCTTCAAAAATTGGCTAATGTCTCCTTCTCGTCGAATACTCCTATCTGGATAACTTCCTTGTGGAAAATTACCATATAGGATCTCAAGGTTTCACCCCACTCCTAGATCACATACTGAAGGAAGATAGGGTCCTTGGGACTAGGCTTGATCCCCTGAAACTGAGCACAAAAAGCCGATGTAAGTTTAGAAAAGGAATCAACACTACCTGATGGTAATTTTCTGAACCACATCTTGGCACAGTCAGTCAAGGTCGAAGGGAACGTCCTGCACATAGCTAACCAGGTTGAGTTTTGGACTTCCATCTAGTGGACGAAGCTCTCCAGGTGGCTGACGAGGTCCTCTGTCTCGGAATACTTCTCAGTGGGCATCCTGAACTTGGTGTATAACTTCGCCTCTCTAACTCTCCTGGAGAATGGTGCATTAATCTCTCGCAAGGGATTCTTCCGTGTTCCTTGGTGCTTTCCCTTCTTCAACTCCTCAAGCTCCTTTGCCATTTTTGGCCATCTGATCTTCCAGGCGCTTGGATTTCTTACTTTCAGATCGAGCTATCGAGCCTTCTTCATTTGAGGTTTCTGAATTGACAGCCACTTCCTTCTACTTAGCTTTCTGATGTTTCCCTCTAAGGCTCTTTCTAGATCTGGCACTTGCTTTTGGATCGGGTTACAGATCTTTCTCCTTTGCCCTTAGCTTCGCCGGGGGTTAGGCTCTCCTAGGAGGAATCTTAATTGTGGATTTCACTAATCTAGGTCCGAGATCAACCTGACGGACCGAGGTTAGAAGAGGTGGTCCCAGTCGGTTAAAGATTGGTACCCGGGTACTTGGGCCAATATCTCCTGCGATCCTTGCTACTTCGAAGGGGATTCCCTAAGCTATCATCCGAAGACGGATGGCTTCTACGTAGGCTACAGCTTGCTGCTTTAGGATGTCCCGATCGAATTCTTATCTAGCTGGGTCTCGAGGCAAAGGGCCCGTAGCTGAAGGGGGTGCTAGTGCCAAGTTGTCATTCCTGAATCCTCTACCCCGCCTTTGGGCTCTCTAGTTAGAAGCGAGAGACTGGGGTCCCAATGGATCGAGATAAACCTGACAGGATCGGAGTCTCATTCTGAAGATATTTTAGGTAGAACTGGGTTGTTTTAAATGATTGGTTGGGAAAATACGTTCCCACGAACGGCGCCAAAAGTGTTGCCAGAAAATTATCACTGGGGTGAATTTCCAAATAACGACTTTAAGGATTGAGATCGGGTTAGATCTCGGTCGGAGGGGTATCAAGTGGTTCAATACCTACGATGCTCTTAACAAAACAAATATGAATTTAACACAAAAAGTAAGTTGAGTGAATCAGACTTTTTATTTGTAAGATCCTTTATTTGTGTTGGTTTGATTCCATTACAAAACTCTCTTTATTTGTATTAGTTGTTGCTTAGGTGATTCTTAGAAGAAAGAAGCCTCAAAGGTGAAGAAGCAACATCTTGTGCAAATATTGTCTTCAAGGGGAATATCGCATACTTGGATGCTAAGGTATCAAGATTCTTCTTCCTCTTGCAAGGCGTTAGGCACACACACACACATCATTCATAAATGTCCCTGCATCGTTGTGCACCTGAAACAAATTACGGTGTGTTCTAATATTAATTTAGAGGGGGGGTGAATAGATTTTAACAAATTTTATCAAATTTTCGCATTAAGTCAAGATTATGAAAATGCCCCAAACTAGTCAATATATATAACAAGTGTAATATGTGCGGAATTTAAATAACACTTGATATTTACGTGGAAACACTCACGGGAAAAACCACGGGCTGGTAAGTGCGCCACACTCGAATATCGAATCCACTAATTGTGATAACGTATACAACCTAATCCCGGTTTGACGCCCTAATCCCGGTCAATATCCCGCTAACACTACCTGTAGGCCTGTAAAAGTGGATCTAGTCCAATTTGCTCATGTGACCATCTAATCTCGGTGTATGACCTAATCCCGGTCTATCACACAAGACTTACTTCTCCGAAGAGATCAACACCCTAAGTGAATATGCAATGATATCCAAATATGCAAGATAGAGCTAGGGTACTCTAGATGTTTACCTAGGATTATATGATGACAATAAAATCAATCCTAGATATGAAAATAGCTATATGACATGGCATACAATTTTAGCTAAGTAGAGGATAATCAATCCTAGATACAAAGCTATCACAAATAATCTCAATCATGTTAATGAGATCAATTAGCTAGATGTTAGATAAACATGAATAATCCTAGCTATCACAAATAACCCACAAACATTCAAAGGATTAACTAGTTGATTTAAAAACAATCTATCAACCTAGTTATCAATAAATCACACAAGAATGTTTATGGCATAGCTTTTAGGCAATAATGACCTAATCAATTAAGCTATGTAAAAATTAACTCAATCAACACATAATCTCAACTATGTATGTAGAAATAAATCTAAACACATACAAATAATAAATGAGATAAAATTGATAAGTAGAAATACTAAAATTAGATGAGATTAGTGTTCAACAAATCATACCATGTGTGTTGAAGAAGACCCATACTCAAATGATGTTGAATGATGCAAGATGGAGATGGGTTTTGGGTTTAGAAGTTAAAGAAGCAATCTTGGTGCTTTCTCTCTCAAGAATATGGAGCCTCTCTCTCTAGGGTTTCATTTTGTGGCTCTGCCCTCAAAATGATGAAAAAGATATGTATTTATAGTGCCCAAGTGAAACTATGTCATTTTGGAAGAAATAGAAAAACTATAGGCATTTTCGCAGTGCCCAAGTGAAACTATGTCGTTTTGGAAGAAATAGAAAAACTATAGGCATTTTCGCGGTACTCGCGACAATGCAGTAGCTTAAGATTCGAGTGCTCTAAAACATGACCAAACAACATCGAAACCTTTTGTATAATATATCGTTGGAAAGGTATAGATGTCTAATTTCTACTCATTTTTACAGAATGACATTTCAATGTCTGTAGAAAAAGTTATGGTCAATTGAGTGACCAAAGGTCAGAAACGGACAACAACATAGTTGCCCTGTTTTGGTGGTCACTTTGGAGATTTCAAAACCAATCCAAACGGTCATGAAATATTAAGAATAATATACCGTTGAAAAGGTATGGGTGTCTAGTTTGTACAGATATTTTCAAAACTCATTTTAAAGCTTTTTTTAAAAAGTTATGGTCACATGACCATACAGAGGTCAGTTTTGAAAATCATTTAAATCATTGAAATCCAATCTTTTGAAACTAGACACTTTACTCCAATCAACCAAACAAAATCTAACACTTATCCAAGAGAATAATAAGACCTTCTCAAGTGGTCAACCATCGTGCTAAGACATGCACACCATCATGCAAGCACGGACGTTTCCGATCACTCAAACGGAAACGAATTACATCACACTTAAAGCTAACAAACATGAAGTGCAAGTGTGAGAATTGAATGCATCCTAATGCCTATCATGTCATGGCATTATCATAGAACAAGATGCAATCTATTCAAATAAGCATGAATAAAAATTCATGACTTTTCATCCTAATGCCTAAACATATCATGGCATTTTAATGAGATAGATGCAATTAAATAATCATGCATGAAGAGATATTCAACAATTAAGAATGCACACATATAAAACACAGAACATACAAGAATAAGAGATATGCATGAGTTGCGTGTGTATGCAACTAGATCTCTTCAAAGCAAGTAAGCACTAGAATATACCTTTTGTGCTTCTTCTCTTTAGGTCTTGAGAGGGCCATTGAATGATAACCAATTCCTAGGCTACCCTTACATCAACCCCAACATGTGGTTTGTCCATGAAACAAGCCAATCAACAAATGGGAATCCTTAGAGCACCATTTATATAACACTTTCACATGTTTTTGTAGGCTCATGCATTGAACTCAAATGCTCATACATTGTAGAGTTGCATGTTCTAAGACTATGTCTAGGAAATGGCATTCATATGTGAACTTGTGTTTTTATGTTTGTGTTTCTTGTGTTTTGGACTTGTACATAATATTAATTGATTCCTTATTAAGTCCCGGTCATTTCGGTTACTCATTCATTTAGTTTCGAGTCCAAATGATGTAGCTACGCTACTTTTCATTCTCATTCGTTAAGTTGTGTTCGTCGTCGTTTTCCGAGATGAATTCTCAACCATTTGTCAAAGTTTCATAGTCATCGTTGTGCGTGAGGGAGTCACAATTTGTAATTTAAAAACGGATTCAAAATTGGAGTTCGGAGGACCGAATATGGTCGAAGAACGTGCGAGGTGCGCGAAAGGAGCAGCCATGGCCATTGGCATTGGCTAGGCCACCCCGTGTGGAGGCCGTGTGCCACACGGCCAGAACCTCCCTCTGGTCCCGTGTGCCACACACGCCCCACACGGGAAAGAGGGTGGCTTGGCCTCTTTTGATTGGTCAAAAATGCCCTTCTTCTTCTTCTTCTTCTTCTTCTTCTTCTTCCTTTAAATACCTTCCCTTCCCTCCATTTCTAATAACTTGAACAACATCAAATTGGAAATTTCTGCAGAATTGTTCATGATTTTTGTTTTCTTACTTTGATCATAACTTCTTCATACGAACTCGAAATCGAGTGATTCAAAAGCCAAAATTGTTGGTCTCGATGAAAGCTACAAACCTTAAGTATTTTCAAAGCCATTTGACTTCGTAATTTTTTCCAGCACACTGATTTCAGTCCGAGGTTCTTTGGTTGTATGTGAAACTTCTTCTCTTTCAATTTCTCTTGATCATCTCTATGATTCTTTCTAATTGATTGTTGAAATATGTTGAGAAGTATGTTAGATCATATGCTAGGGTTGTATGATTGATTAGTTAATTGAGTTTAGCTTTGTGATCTCTCTTGAACATATTTTTGCTAGACTTGATCTTGCTTGAAGATTGCTTCTAAAAATTGATTGTATAATGTGCTTCATGTTATCTTCTAGATTCAATTTCTTGATATAAGAACTAAGGTTTGTGTGACATATAATATTCTAATCTTGTTCTTATTGTTTTGGCATGCTTTGATTTCTAGATAGATTTGTGATTGTGTGTTGATAGAATATTCTAGATTATCATTAAGCATGTTCATAGAGTGTGTTTGATCTACTTACTCTATTTTTGTGTGTTTGCATCATTTGCATCACCTAGATCATTGCCTTGCAATAGGTTAAAGTCTCTTGTCAAGGTGAGTGAAGCCTTTGATTTGAGCAAGAAGACTTGACTAGGAAAGGTTTCCGGATAGCCAAGCAAGAAGCCTTAGTTAGGATCAAGGGGATTCAGATAACTAAGCAAAAGTCTTATCAAGGAGTTGTGTACTCTGGATGGTTGAGCTTGGATAGCTTAACTAGGATCCTAGTGATCTAGATTGCTAAACAAGGAAATCTTCCTAGAGGCTTGAGAGCCTTGGATAGGAAGTTGCTCTCTAGAGGTGTAGGACACATCTTGGATAGAGAGTAGGCTTTGTGAATCACTTGCCCGAGGGTTGATTAGGTCTTGATAGCTTTGAGTGGATATCATAGTGTTGATAGCTTTGAGTGTGTAAGTCCTTTTCGTATAGTGGATTTGCTTTGCCGGTGGTTGTGGATTCAACCCATGGATGTTTCCTCTTTGAGGTTTTACCACGTAAAAACATTGTGTCTCATTTTTCGCTTTATATTTCTTTATCTTCCATATATTCACTTGTATTTGATTCTTTTGTATATTTATGCTTACATGAATTGATTCACATTATACAATTATTATATCATTTCAAGTATTCATTTCATTCTTATATTCCATATTTGTGAATATTGGAAGAATTTAGGACTATACCTATTCACCCCCCCCCCCTCCTCTAGGTATAAAACACTATTACTTTAAAGGGAATTTCATTATTGATAATATCTTTGTAATATGGATACAATGGATATTTCTCTGGACTATGGCGATGGGTTGAATCTCAGTAGGTGATGGAGATGGTAGTGGCACTCTCGTGCATGTCGATAAGTGGAATAGACTGTAGGTTTAGGGTTTTAGGAGCCGATTTTCGTATCCCCTTTCTGTTGAGTATAATGTCATATATATAGGTCTCGTTGCTTGCCATGTGCTCCTATAATTTCGGTCTAGGGTTTCAGCAATTATGAGACTTTCCATGGTGATAAGCGATAATATCATGGGAGTTTTAATCCTTAGAATCAAGTGATTCCTTCCTAGAAGGATTCTGGTAGAGTTGACTCCTTATTCAAATGGAACTCTCAAATGGCGAGAAGGAGTCCACCTCTTTGCTTTGACTTAACAATGGCGTTTTAGAATCCTTTTTGGAGCTTTAAACCTGTCTTCTGGGCGTATGAGTCTTTTATCTTTTGAAAATTCTTCGTCTGGTATTTTAGTTGCCTGGCGAGCTGATCCTAGGAGGTACTTGGGTTTTTAGTTACCCCGCCTCCCACTAGCTTTGTGTTCTTCTATTGGTTTCTTGGTCGTCTGGGTATCTAGATACCAACTGATTTTGTGGCTAGGTACCCGGCGGGTGTTGTGGCGGGATACTGTGCAGAGAACTTTGTATCGGGATACTGGTCAGTGGACTTCGTATCGGGATACTGGGTGAAACTCCGTATCGGGATACTGGGTGGAACTCTGTATCGGGATACCGTCAAGTATATGGGAAGGCTAGGGAATTGCTGGTCTTGATCCTTCTTGAGGGGGTGTGTATCCGAATTGATCTAGATCCCTTCTCTCCTGAAGTAGCCGGATGATACCCGGAAAATTATCTCTTTCTTGTATCTGAGTGGAAAATTCTTCTTTGGTCCTTTGCCAATTTTGGCGATTAACAAAATCTCTTGTGTTAATTCTTCCTATCTTATCTTTCATATTTGTATATGTGTATGTTTTAATCTTGTTTCATAATCTTCATTCAAGGTGTATTTGTGAACAAGATTTTGTTAAGTGTGAGATGTAAGCACATCATATTGATCAAAGTTCTAAATATAATTCTTTTGTATATTGACTTATTTGTGTATAGTCATATATTGATTAGTACTTGTACATATTGAACATAATTGTGAATACAAGTATTTTTTGTTGTTAGTTTTATTATAATTCTTTCTCTTGCAACTTGTTGACTAAATAGACAATGCTTTATTGAACATGCTTTTCTATTGTCTATACATGTTTATATTGTTTATGTGTTGTGATTCAAGCTATCTTGAGGGATAAACTTTTGTTTGTTTCTAGGGATTGGAAAAGGTGTAATAACCTATTCACCTCTCCTTCTCTAGGTACACTTTAGGCAATTTAATCGCGTCTATATATTTCAAATTCGTTTCCTGATGATTGATCAGAAACGTCCGCGCATGCACGATGGTGTGCTTGTCTTAGCGCGATGAGTGACCACTTGAGATGGTCCCAGTTCATGAGTACAAGTGCACGGGTCCCTACCCGTGAAGTCTTCTCGGGTGATTTTTCTTGCTCCTAACGCACGGGTGGTACGCAGGTCCCTACCCACGCAATGGACCCGCACAGTGCCCTGTTTTTGGTTTACTTATCCAAAACGGTATAGTTTCATTTGAACCCTTTATATACATCTTCTGCTTCCCCATTTCGACTTAGAACTCATATTTTCAGATCCTAGTGAGAGAAAGAGTTCCCTTGGAGAGAAAAGTCTCAAGATTGATTATTTATCTCTCCAAAACCCAATTGAAAATAAATACGGTGTGTATAATATAAACTAGAGGGGGGTGATTGGGTTGTTAATCAATTATTACCAATTTTTTTATTAGTCAATATTACAAAAAAAAATGACCTAATACAATCAATGTAATTAATGTGCGGAAAACAATAAATAACACGAAGATTGATTTACATGAGAAACCCTCCAACTGGCCAAAACTCACAGGATATCCATCTAGCCACACATGGTCCTCAAATCCACTATACTATCCATCTAGCCACACACAGTCCTCAAATCCACTATATGTAATGATGTTTACAACCTAGGTTGGCCTCTAGTCACTAACCCACCACTACTACCTTGCGAGCTTTTTATAGTGATTCTAGACCGATTGCTTATACACTAAACCACTTAGCCAGAAGACTTAACTCTCAAGGTAGATATAAACAACATATATGAATATATGTCAATATTCTAATATGCAAATAATGCTCGGTAACACTAAATGCTTATCTAGAGATTTCAAGATGGCAATAAGAACAATCCTAGATATCAAAGTCTATATAAATGCTCATAAAGGCCTAACTAGATAAAGATATGAAAATCTAAAACCTAGTCATCAACCAAAAACCATCTGACAAGAGTTGTCACAAAAATATGGAAAGGACAATAAATGCAATCAAGAAATGCAATCAATAAGACTTAAATATCAATGTCTAGATGCAATGAATAAAGACTTAGCTAGAGGGCAATAATGTCCTTTATGCAAGCTATCAACAATCAAAACCCAATCAAGGCATAACTCATGTGAATATGCAATTAAAGCATGAGTTTTGCAATTAATATGCAATAATTACTAAATATTGAGTAGATAGAACAATTAATGAAGGATGAAGTTTGTTTTACTTACCAAGTCAATTAATGAAGAAAACCTATGATGAAATGATGCATGTCTATGCTTGAATGCTTATGGGTTTTTGGAGAGATAAAGAATCACTCTTGGGACTTCTCTCTCTAAGGGAACTCTTTCTCTCACTAGGATATGAAAATATGAGTTCTAGGTCAAAATGGAGAAGAAGAAGATGTATGTAAAAAGTTTAAATGAAACTACGCCCTTTTGGATATGTAAACCAAAAATAGGGCACTGTACGGGTCCGTTGCGCGGGTAGGGACCCGCGCAACTCTCGTGCATTAGGTGCAAGAAAAATCACCTGAGAAGACTTTGCGAGTAGGAACTAGCGTACTTGGACCCGTGAACTGGGACCATCTCAAGTGGTCACTCATCGTTCTAAGAAAAGCACACCATCATACATGCGCGGACATTTTTGATCAATCATCGAGAAACAAATTTGAAAATATATATTTGCGTGTGTTTAAACAACCTAGAGGGGGGGTGAATGGGTTGTTAATCCGTTATTACCAAATTTTCGGATTAGTCAATATTACAAATAAAACCCCAATCACACAAACAATAAAATCAAGTATAAAATGCAAAAATTAAAGAACACTTGATTTTTATGTGGAAACCCACACGGGGAAAAAAACCACGGGCTGTTATGTGCGCCACACACGGTCAACGAAATCCACTATATGAAAAGGAATTTACACCCTCAAGTGATTCTCGGACTCTCACCCTAGATAACCTTAGGCTATGGACACTACCACTCGCCACTCTTGGTTCAATCCCTAGTGATATCCCCTGATACACTACTCTTGGCGTGAGCAACTCCTAATCTACCCAGCAGGCCTTTTACAGTGGCACTCAACCAATTGCTTGAGCACTACCCACCGGTAGCCACAAGACTTTCCTTGCTTGTGCAACTTCACCTAGAAGCCACAAGACTTTGACTCATGAAGAGAATTAAAAGTCTATGTGAGTATGGCAATGATGCACAAATGCAATGAGTGCTAGACTAAACATTATATGCTTAACTAGATGTTATAATGCAAATCAACATCCTAGTTATCAACAAAACCTACATGCACATACATGAGGTCTCAATTAGTTGTAGAGATGTCTAACAACCTAATTGTTAACAAACAAAACCAATTCAACACATGTTGTCAATAATCATGGCAAGGCCTAACAATATGCAATTAACTAATGCAATCAAGGAGTCCTAATCAATAATGTCTAAATGCAAAACATAAAGACTTAGCTAGATGTTATCAATCACAAAACAATCCTAGCTATCAAATAATGTCAACATGTCCAAACATGTGAACTCAATTAGTTGTAGAGAATTTCTAACAACATAATTGTCAATTAAATCCACAAGAACATTCAATTAAGCTTGACCAGATAAATAAACATTAATCTATCAACCTAATCATCAACCAATTTTACAAGAATGTTCTAGGGTTAGCTATTTAGGGAAAATCATCCTAATCATGTAAGCTATCACAAACAAAACCCAATCATGTCATAACTTCACTAAATATGCAATAAGAGTGAAGATTTGCTAAACTAAGCAATCAAAGACATGTCTTGACTAAGATAGAACAATAAATGAAGATGTGGTGTTTGTTCTACTTACCAAGTCATAAATGAACAAGACCCATGGAAGATTGATGCATGAAACATGTTAGATGCACATGGCTTTTAGGTTTGGAGAGTTAAAGAAGCAAGCTTGAAGCTTTCTCTCTCTAGGAAACTCTTAATCTCTCTCTAGGGTTGTGTATCTTTTGTTTCCTTCAATAAAAATGAGAGAAAAAGATGTATTTATAGTGTAGAGAAGATAGCCCTATCAATTACAAGAATTTTGCTTCAAAAATGAGTCAAATCGGACTCTAAACGAGTGAGATAAGGCCAAATTACTAAACAGGGTCGGAACCAGGCTTGCCACGGTCTAGGCTGTCGCGGTCACCCAACCGCGGCACTATAACCACGGCACAACAGAATTATTTCTGTCGCTAGCATGCCGCTGTCACCCAAGGCGGCACTTGAACCGCGGCGAAGCGTCATAGCACAAAGCTTGATTTTCAAGCGACTCAAAACATGACCAAATGACATCGAAACCTTTCGTATAGTATATCGTTGGAAAGGTATGGAAGTATACTTTCTACTCTAATTTATGGAATGACATTTCAATGTCTGTAAAAAAAGTTATGGTCAATGGAGTGACCAAAGGTCAGAAACGGACAACAACAGAGTTGCCCTGTTTTGGTGGTCACTTTGGAGATTTCAAAACCAATCCAAACGGTCATGAAATATTATGAATAATATATCGTTGGAAAGGTATAAGTGTCTAGTTTGTCCAAAATTTTACAAAACTCAATTTGAAACTTTGGGTAAAAAGTTATGGTCACAAGACCATACAAAGGTCAGTTTTGAAAAACATTTAAATCATTGAAATCCAATATTTTGAACCTAGACACTTTACTCCAATCAACCAAACCAAATCTAACACTTATCCAAGAGAAGAATGAGACATTCTCAAGTGGTCAACCATCGCGCTAAGACATGCACACCATCGTGCAAGCGCGGACATTTCCGATCACACAAACGGAAACGAATTGCACCACACTTAAGACTAGCATGAAGTGCAAGTGTGGTTGTGAATATATAACATGCATGGGAAAGGATAACATCAAGAAAAATCACCAAGCATGTGACACACAAAAGATATGCAATATATGAAAATGCATAAGTGTGATGATAAAGCATATAAGAACACAATTAAGAGAACCACAAATGCAATCATATAAGTGCAATGAAAGTGAGTGTGTGCTAAAAGACATAGATGCACGAATCAATGAAACACACATGCATGGTAACAAATGTAAGATAGATAAAGATGCATGCAAGTGTGTGTGTGCACCTAATCTCTTCAAGAATCAAGGTCAAGTGATATACCTTTTGAAGCTCTTGATCTTGAAGTCACCGGGATGCTTGGAAGCTTGCCTTGATAATCATCAAGATGACCTAAGCTACCCATAACACAATCATCCCCAATATGGTATGTCATGAAATAAGCCAATCACAAAATAAAGGTCCTTACAGAATTACTTTACACAACACCACACTTAGATCTAACGATAAAGTACACATGTGAGAAGTGTAGAGAATGCACACATATAAGAATTGAAATACAAATGCAAGATGAGCAAAGCATGCATGAAGGAATGTGTGTGTCTGTGCAACTAATTCTCTTCAAAGAGTTAAGCACAAGTGATATACCTTTGATGTTGTAAGGATTCCCATTATTGATTGGCTTATTTCGTGGACAAACCACAAGTTGGGGTTTGAATTGTAAGGGTAGATTAGGTGATTGAAGACCAACATCGAAGGCCCTTATTCAATACCTCAAGGATGACAAGCACTCCAAAGGTATATCTCTAGTGCTTATTTTCTTTGAAGAGATTTAGAAGCACACACACACTTAGCATACTTGTATATGTGTGCATACTCTTCACATGTCACATTACACACTAGCACTTTGTTTGATTATATCTTGTTGTGTGTTTGTTTGTGTCGTGTAATTCGTTTCCCGAATATGTTCGGAAACGTCTGCGCTTGCACGAAAATGTGCTTGGTTTTGCGCGAAGACCGCTCATGGAGAATGCCCTTGGCTTCTCCTTGGTTTCACCATCTTTGGTGAATCGGCGGTTACGATCGGCGGCCTGGCCGCTGAATAGAAACCGCCGATCAGACCTGATGCATTTATTATCTCGGGTCTGATTCCGCGGTTTTATCGGCAGTTACGAAACCGCCGAATGAAACCGCCGTTTTCTCCCCTGTTATCGGGTTGAATTCTGCGGTCATGATCGGCGGCCTGGACGCCGAATGAAACCGCCGAATTAGATATTTTAGGTCGGTTTCTTTCTCGGGCTCAATTCTGCGGCCACATTCTGCGGCCCCGACCGCAGAATGAAACCGCCGATTGAGCGTTTCAAGGGCAAAATTGTCTTTTCACTTGCCCTGTTCTTGATGCCTATAAATATCATACTTTCTCATTTCTCTAACTTAGTTCTCTGACTCTAAAGAACCCTAAACCTCAAAGAGAGAAACTTGAGAGAGAATCATATCAAGAACTCATTTTTACACACTCAAAACCTTTCTCATATGCATCTAAATATCATCTAGCATTTTCTAGTATAGTTAGGATGCTTGCTTGCATGGGTTTTGGTCAACACACATCCTTTGGTATGTTCTTCACTAATCTCATCTAAGCTTAGTGTTTTATTTATCAAAGAAATCTCTTATATTATTTGTATGCTCTTAGAATATATTCTAGATACAAAATAGAGATTGTTGTGTTGACATGTTTGTGTGATGTATTGTGATAGCAACATCTAGGATATTTTATCTATGATTTGCTAAGCTTTATGACATGTCATTTAGCTATTGATATCTAGGATTGCATTTATTGTTATCTAATCATCCTAGATAAGCATCTAAGGTTACCTAGCTTTATTTGCTCATTGAATATCATCATATATTCACATAGGTTGTAATCTCTTCATTGAGAAGTAAGTCTTGCGTGTAGCTTCCGGGATTAGGTTGCTTAGATCGCAAGCAATTGAAGTCTTGTTGTGATAGGTCGGGATTAGGCCGTACACCGGGATTAGGTGATCACACAAGCAATTGGACTAGGTCCACTTATACCGGGATTAGGTAGGCGTGTTGATTATTGATCGGGATTAGGTTGTAATCATTACACATTTAGTGGATTCGAGGTTCGAGTGTGGCCCACTATACAGCCCGTGGTTTTTCCCGTGAGGGTTTCCACGTAAATATCAAGTGTCATTTATAATTCCGCACCATATTACACTTGTTATTGTTTTGACTAGATTGGGGTATTTTCGTAATATTGACTTAACGCGAAAATTGGGTAATATCGTTAAAATCTATTCACCCCCCCTCTAGATATATATTAGAACACACCGAGTTATTTGTTTCAGATGTGCTCTTGAGCTTGATCATGAACAGTGAATGCCTAATCTACCCTTACAAATTGATCAACAATTTGGTTTGTTATGAAATAAACCAATCATAAAAAGAGGTCCTTACAATACCAAACAAAGAAATTAATTTCTTTGTTTAATTTGTTCATTGTTCCATCCATCTGTCATTAAAAAATTTACCTTTCTTGTTGGAGTACTTTGATTTGTATTTTTTTCCCTTTTTTCTCTATTTATTGAGTAATTGTATTCTTCTTTTTGAAAGTTGTAATCAATTTATATACTCTTATCAATTACATTTATTTCTCTGATGTGAGAAGATGGTTCATGTGGTGCTTCTAATTGGATTTGTGATTAGGTAGGGGAAAGGTCTTCTTTTTGGTCATAGATATGGATAAGTTGGGCAAGATGTTCTTCCGTTTTGATTATTCTATAAATATGTGATGGTTGTCCATGTGTTTCGATGATTCTAGGTGTGTTGATGGGTACATATTGGATTAAAGAAAATGATCTTCTAGGGTTATATCCTTGCCTTCTGCGCCTTGTGTTTAAGTTTTCAGAAAGTTGTTCTCTTAGGCCAGTATGCATGTTTCTCAAGCTGTTAGTTCTTAAGAGGTTTCACTAGTTATGGGTTGTCTGGCTATTTGGTATTCATTTCTTGATGTAAATGATTTTGTGTCAGATAATCTATTTCTGAATGTTATTTCGAGAGTACCATTATCATAAACGATACTGTCTATAAGGCTTCTGATGGGAGGTTTATAGGGGATAGGTGCAACTTTCTTCTTTAGCCAAGAGTCTAAGAGACTTATGTCTTTCCAGTGTAATGGTGTGGGAACCATAACATTGACTTCGGGGGAAGCACTATAACAAATGGTTTGTCCAGTAGGAACATTTGGGGGTTTGAAATCGGGGATTAACCCAGAAGATAGGAGTCGATAGTGAACCCTATAGACAAGCTTATAGGGATTGGATCCCTTCAGAAATTTGTAATTATGGGTATATATGTAAACTATTAAGCATTTTTTTTTTAACTCATCAGCATTTAATGCTACCACAAAATCGGGATAACATTGGAAGTATATTGGTCCATTGCTGAGATTGGTCTCAACAATTCCCAAGATTGATTTCATATAATCTATAATCCTGCTATCACGTGGATAGATAAATTATTAAAGTTTAACTAAGGTTGAGTCAACCAGGGTTACTTTGATTCAATTGACCTTTATTACCCTTTCTATATATAGGGAATTCAAACCATTGTAAGATCAAGTTTTTTTCTTTTTTGTTGGAGTACTTTCCCCTTTTTCTCTATTTATTGAGTAGTTGTATTCTTCTTTCAGAAAGTTGTAATCAATTTCCTTACTTTTATTCTCTATATATATATATACTCTTCTTTTGGGTCAAGCTAAATCAATCTAAATTTGTGACTTCAATATCTCAACCACACAATTGTTCTTAATACAATGATTTAGATTTAAATACATTTATAACTCTTAGATTAAGAACACATGTTTGGTTGAGATATTAAAGTCAAAATTTCAAATCATAAATTTAAGTTATTTTAGCTTGACTGACTATATATATATATCAATGTGAGCCACTCATTATGGAGACGTTTTAACAAGTTCATACACATTAAGTCAAAGCATTGGAAAATAAGTGGCTCACATTCAATGTCCTCATATATTTACATCAGTGGGCAATAACTTGAACATATATATATATATATATACTCTCATAGTCCCATTATACAGTATATCATATAATTTTACAAAGGTAAAATAAAAATACAATCTCTATAAAAAATAAAATAAAAATAAAAATACAATACCTTTCTGAGGTCGACCGACTAGGGCTTCGATTATCAAAAGTGTGGTTTGGTCACCTCATACTCCAGGTTGGATCAAAGTCGACATGGAGGGGGCCACCTTGAGTTCTTCGGGTGTTGATGGGTGTCGAGGTGTTTTCCATAATTGTTGATCTTTTGTGAAGGGCTGTTTTGTTGTCCCCTTTGATCAAAAACATTAAAGTCAAAAATTGTGATTTATTATTTCATGTGTTTCATTAACCCGCCAACTTTAGTGCAAGGTCAAAAGAACTCCGATGAAATTGATTTTTTTTTTCCCATTTGCCTTATAAAGTTATCATTTGTTTTGAATAATGGTAAATATATATATATATATAAAATTAAACTAAGGCAGTGCCACAAATACAAAACAAGGGATTTGATATAATTCTTATTTTTGTTTATACTTTCTAATCATCGGGTATAAAACAAAACAACTGATTTTTGTTCTAAATGTGTGTACTAGAATTTTGATTTTTCTTGCTATTTTAATTTTGAATATATATAAACGTGTGTCTAACCAACCTAGGGGGGTATGAATGATTAGTTACCAATTTTTCGGATTAGTCAATAATAGAAAAATTAACCCAATACAATAAAATATAATCAACGTAATTAAAGTGCGAAAAACAATAAATAACACGTTGATTGATTTACGTGAGAAACCCACAACTGGGAAAAACTCACAAGCTATTCTGCTAGCCACACTTGGTCCTCAAATCCGCTATATGTAATAATGTTTACAACCTAGGTTGACCTCTAGTCACATCATTCTTGGTCACTAATCCACCATTACTACCTGCATGCCTTTTATAGTGATTCTAGACCAAAATGCTTGTGCACTACACACCCGTAGTCACAAGACTTAACTCTCAATAAAAAGATCAATAACCTATGTGAATATATGACAATATCCAAAATGCAAATAATGTTAGACAACACTAAATGCTTATCTAGAGATTAAATGATGACAATAAAATCAATCATAGATATCAAAATGTCTAAATGAATGCTCACAAAGACCTAACTAGATATAGATATGAAAACCTAAAATCTAGTAATCAAACAAAAACCAATCAATATAAGTTGTCATTAAACATGATAAGGACAATTAATGCAATCAATGAGTCATAATCAACAATGTCTAGATGCAAACCATAGAGACTTAGCTAGAGGGCATTTATGTCCTAAATGCAAGCTATCACAATACAAACTCAATCATACAAGGAAACTCATAAAGATATGCAATAAGGAGATTCATAGCATTTAATCAACTAGTAAATGCAATAAAAATATAATCTTTGAAGGTTTGAACAAATAACAAAGATGAGATTTTTGTTCAACTTACCAAGTCAACTTAAAGATAAAGACCCATGGCTTAAAAATGCTTAAAGATGCATGAAGATGATGGGTTTGGAGAGTTAAAGAAGCAAGCTTTGTACTTTCTCTCTCAATAATCTCTCTCTTTCTCTCTTTTTCTCTCTCAAGAATATCTCTTTCTCTCTTTAGGGTTTCTAGTGTGTGGATAGTTGAATGAAGAAGAAAAGAACAAGATGTATATATAGAGAGCCCAAAAGAAATGGCATCATTTCATCAAAAACAGTCCAAACCGCTACGAGAACTGTGTGGCTTCACAGCGATGTCCACTATCAATGGACCACTCTGACTACCGCTTTGAAAGCCACAACTGTCATGAGAGCGGTTTCCTTTTATGAGCAAACCAACAACACAACTACTCTAGATTCGAACGACCCGAAACATGACCAAATGACATCAAAACCTTTCTGAAAATAAATATAAACGAGTCCTAATATAATCTAGAGGGGGGGGGGGTGAATAGATTTTAATCCCTTGTTACCAATTTTTCGAGATTAATCAAGATTACAAAATAACCCCAACTAGTCAATAAATGAAATCATGTGTAGAGAATGCGGAAAGTAAATAACACATGATTTTTACGTGGAAACCCACACGGGGAAAAAAACCACGGGCTGTTTAGTGCGCCACACTAGAACCTCAATCCACTACTTGCAAATACGATTACAATCTAGGTTGACCGCATCACACCTAAGATTACTAATCCGTCTTTGCTACCTACGGGCCTTTAGAAGTGAACCTAGTTCATGCTTGCAAACTACCAATAAGGCAAATACAAGACTTGACTCTAAATGAAGAGATAAAACAACCTAGTGTGAATATGTGTAATATTCAAAATGCTCAAAATGCAAGGTTAGACATTTTAGCTTATCTAGGCATGGATGAACATGTTAGACATTCCTAGATATCATCTCACTAAGTGGCATGCATAAAACATAACAAAATAGACAAACAAAGTCCTATATGCAATATCTACCACAATACAACTCACAAAACACAATAACACAATCTTGAAACTAAGTCAAGTCATAAAGAAGCAATCTTGAAATTAGTCAAGTAATAAAAGAGCAATCTTGTAGAGAAAGAACATGTGAAGTGATGCAAAGATGTTCTAACTACAAGTCATGTAAGCAAAGATGAAAACCCAAAGAGAATCATACCAGAACATGCTAGATGATGAATGAATCATGCAAGAATGATGGGTTTTGATGTTTTGAGAGATAAAAAAGTGTTCTTGATGCCTTAGCTTAGAAGCAACTCAAAAGGCTCTCAAAAGTGTAATATTTTCTCTCTAAAAATGAGCCAAGGCAAACAAGACATATATATATATATATAAGAGGCAGAGCAAAACGGCGTCGTTTGAAACCAAGACGCGAACCGTCGCAGAGGACCGTTGCCTTACCGCTGCCAAAGCGGCAGCGGTCTGGCAGCTGTCTTCACTGCCAATGCCACCGCTGCCTATAAAAATGGCAGCGGTCCGGGAGCGGTACCAAGAGCGGTCTCCACTGACCGCGAACCGCTGTCCTATCGCTGCGAAGAAAATCACAGCGGTCTTGGGAGCGGTCTGAGGTAAAAATTGACCTCTATAAAAGCCTTCGAGCAACTTCCAAGGCCAATAAACATGCCAAAGAATAAATACTCAATGATAGAGTGATCATGCATGAAAACTAATATGCAACAACACAAATCATACAACAAGGAATATAGAACATAAGATCATGAAATGTGTGTGTGTGTGCAACTAAATCTCTTCACATAAAGAGTCAAGATCAAGAGATTACCTTCCATGAAGCTCTTGAAATCCACAAAGAGGTCTTTAAGCAATTGAGAAGAAAAACTTCAATCCTAAGCTACCCTTACAAGATAGATCCCCATTGTGATTTTTATCAACGAAATAAGCCAATCAAAGAATGAGGCACTTACACTTTCGTATAATATACCGTTGGAAAGATATAGATGTCTACTTTCTACTCCTTTTTACAAAAAAAAAAAAAAAAAAAAAAAAAAAAAAAAAAAAGAAGAAGAAGATTTGGATGTCTATAAAAAGAGTTATGATCATTTGAGTTATCAAATGTCAGATTCGGATAAAAACAAAGTTGCCCTGTTATAATGGTCACTTTGTAGATTTCAAAACCAATCCAAACAATCATGAAATATTACGAATAATATACTATTGGAAAGGTATGAGTGTCTAGTTTATCCAAAAAATTTCAAAACACAATTTGAATCTTTGTATAAAACGTTATGGTCACAAGACCATACAAAGGTCAGTTTTGAAAAATATTTAAAGCATTGAAAAAATAATCTTTTGAAACTAACACCTTACTCCATTCAACCACACCATATCTAACACTTATCTAAGAGAATAATGGAACATTCTCAAATGGTCAATCATCGCACTAAGAAATGCACAGTATCGTGCAAACACAGACGTTTCCGATCACATAAACGGAAACGAAATATCACACAAAACCGCAATTAGATCTAACAATGAAGTGCAAGTGTGATTGTACGAGGAATGCACACATAAACAATAAGGTACAAATGCATGTCAGTTACAAATGCATAAAGTGTGTGTGTGTGTGCAACCTAATCTCTTCAAGGAAGTCAAGATCAAGTGATTACCTTGTTGAAGCACTTTGGGATTCCCGGAAGCTTGCCATTGACGATCACCTAAGCTACCCATTACATAATAATCTCCGATTTGGTTTGTCATGAAATAAGCTAATAAAAAATGAGGAACTTACAAATTTGAAATGTATTTATCTAAAAATAATTGTAATGTATGTTTTTTTTAGGGTTATTAGCACAAATGCCCCCTAAACTATACACGAGTTTGCATTTTCCCCTATGAACTTTTTTTTAGGCGTTAAACCCCCCGAATTCATGGAAATTGGCAATCAGACTGAATAGGGACATAACCCTTATTCTGTCTTCTGATCTAAACACGTGCGCCTCACGTGTCAAACTACTAAGAGCAATTTAGTCATTTAAAGCTGAAAATCTATTTATAAATAAGAAAAAAAAAATTCCAAAGAAATAAAATTAAAAAATTTAAGTTTTGTAATAAATAGAAAAAAAAAAAAGTTTCAGTGGATCTACGCCATCCATCATGGTTTAAAAAATAATAATTAAAAAAACAAAAACCTATTACCAGATCTCTCATGGACCAACAAATAATTAGAAAAAAAAAAAGGTGCAATTGCTTTTTTTTAGGAAAATAATAATAATAATAATTTGCTACCAGATCTCTCATGGTTCTCCCATGGAGATTCCAACCTAACACCAAAAAAAAAAAATTCCAATGCCCAACAAAGAAAAAATTAAACAAAAAATCTCTAACCAACCCAAAAAATTGACATCAACAGTTCCACTAACATAGAACATTTACACAAAAAATCTCTGGAAAAAAAACTAATGAAGATCTCCCTCATCTACCAACCAACCCTTACCACCAATGCTCATCCATCTCCAATCTTCTCCTTCCATACGCCTCCGTCGACGAAGACGTTGTCCTTTCCACTCAGCTTGCTCCATACACCGCCATCGTTCTAGTGGCCACTCAAACCATTCATTACCAAATTGCTTTTTCTCTTCGCGAACCATCTCTGTCGATCCCCTCTATCGTCGATCTCCTATCCATATTCTCTCTTCCTTCTTTCTCTTCTATTTGGACGATTTCGTGTTATTTCATCGATTTAGTGTTTGGGTTTTGGTTGTGGTTGATTGGTGTGATTTCTAGGTTATGGTGTTGTGTTCTTTGTGATTGAGATGAATGGTGGTGTGAGTTTGGTCTTGGAGATTGGGTTTGGTCTCTGGTGTTGATTCTGAAGAATTGGAAAATAAAAATTCGATTGTCATGAATAGAAAAGAAACTGGGTTTTGATTGTCATGAATAGAAAAGAACATCAAAACTGATTTTGATTGTTATTTCAATTTCAATTTCGTTTTAATTCTAGAAAGTTTTTATTTTGATTTTGATTTCGATTTCTTTTTAATTCTGGAAAGTTTTTATTTTGGTTGGTATTTTATTTCAATTTCTTTTTATTATGAAAAGTTTTGATTTTGGTTGGTTTTTGATTTGATTTTTTTTATTTTCCATTTTTAATTTAATTAAATACAAAGTTACCATTTGCAACATACCCCCCGAAAGATAACCTTTAAATGACTAAATTGCCCTTAGTAGTTTGACACGTGAGGCGCACGTGTTTAGATCAGAAGACAGGATAGGGGTTCCGTCCCTATTCCGTCACTGGCTGCCAATTTCCATGAGTTCAAGGGGTTTAACGCCTAAAAAAAAGTTCAGTGGGGAGGGGGTATTTGTGCTAGTAACCCTTTTTTTAATTTTATTTTTTTATAACAAAATGTATGTAACTTTTCATTACGTTTTATTTATTTATTTATTTATTTATGATAAGTCAAAATTGTTAGACCGAACTAGACTGAACTGAACCGATACAATTTGGTTTGGTCTGGTCTTAAAAGTGATTGGTCCAAACTGGTCCAATTTTTAAAAGATCAAATTTTTTGGTCTAGTCCGGTCCTAGTTGAAACTGGACCAAACCGGACCGTGCCCAGCCTATATACTTTCAGATTTTGTCTAGGTTAGTCCATTTTATTAAAAAAAATAAAAAATAAAAAATAAAAAATAAAGAAAATGTTATTAAAGAAAAGGGGTATTATCACTAAAGTCCATACGTTTTCATGAATTGTCACATTTTTAAACGTTTTTGCCATATTAGTCACTTTAGCCCATTGTTTTTTCAAAATACATCATTTTAGTCCATTTAACAAAAAAACTAATAGTCAACTATAGCAAAATACGTAAAAATACAATTTTACACTTTATTGTTATTTTTTAATTTTTTCTTTTAGGCCCTCTAGTTTCAATAATAGCTGGTTAACCCCTAAAAAAAATTAAAACGCCTCCAACAGGAATTGAACCTTTAAACTTAAGTTTAAAAACCACGAGCTTTAACCAACTGAACTACTTTAGTGAGTAATATGGTAAAAACGTTTAAAAATGTGACAATTCATGAAAAAAATATAGACTTTAGTGATAATACCCCTAAAAAAAATAAAAACAAAATAAAATAAAATAAAAAGAGTCTCAATTTCCAGAATTTCTCGACCGTCACACACACACACACACACACAAAATACCCGACACTCGCGACTCGTCAGCTCCGGCGAGAGCTCCGACCAATCAGCTTCTCATCCACGGCGGCGCCGCCCCCAAAAACCCCACTTCCAAGAACGAATCATTTGTGCCACCTAATTTCGGTCTTCGCTCAGGCATTCTCTAGAACACCTTGACCGCACCGTTTTTATCTCTCGTAGATCCAAAAAGAACATCATGCTACGAAGGTCAGCTCCACAATTTTGTTTGGTAAATTCTTTTTAGGGTTATATATATAATGATTTTTTTTTTGTTTGCTTAGTCAAAATATTGATCTTTTTTAACTGTGAAAAATGATTGTTCGGAAAATTTGATGTTTTTTCTTGTTTTTGTTTTAAATTAGTTGTTAATTTTGTAGTTATTTCAGTAATGGCGTTGGTGTTGTGCTTTTTTCAGATCAATATTGGAATTATCATCGTGTCGGTCAATTAGGAGGGTAGCAAGGCAGAGTGCTGTTCAGGCAAGTGTAGTTATTCATTGGTGGTGCTAGCTAAGATTTCATTTCTTCCTTATTTGTTTTGTTTTTGCTTTAATTATGTAGCATTTGTTGAACTCGCAATCCATGAGCTGTATTGGGTTTTTATTTTGTTAAATTAATGATTTTGTGCAAATTTTTAAGTTATTGAGCATTTGGGAGGTGTGTATGTTGGAAGCGACTTTAGTGAGTATTTCTTTGCTTTAAAGCACCCAGGTGTGCTCCAAGTGATGTGTGGGTGGGTTCTAAGAAACACATTCTGGTTGATTTTAGTTAAACACTACGAATAGGAAAAATAGGCGCTTCTGAGTCTCTGGCTCTTGAAAACGACCTTTATATAGGCTTTGTTTCGTAAATAATCGTTCTAATCTCGCTTCTGTTTGTCTGCATTGTTGGTGTCTTTTGTTAACATTGAATTTTGTTCTTTGGATCAATATAGCAGTGTAGTCATACTCACGCTGCTATCTACTATCTTTATGGTTATTGATGGAGATCAATTTTTTTTTGGGAGTGAAGGAAGCTCTGGAAACCAGAGAAAACTTCGTGAATATTCTTTAGCAGTTGAAAAAGTGAAAACCAATTTGGGGAAAAATTGGTTTTGTACAATAGCAAGGTCATTAGACCAAAACACCCAACTCGTCTCTTAGCTAAATGACAAAAGTCAAATGAAAATACTAAAATAACAATTAAAGGACTAAGCAAATAACAACAAAATGCTAAATTAAAAATTTGAAAAAATACTGCTGCATCAGTTATGTTCGGGATGGAGATGGTAGTGTAGTCTTTATTGTATGGTGCATTTTCGGTTAACATTTGCACAATGTTGGAATGGGCTTAAAAGCTTGTTGATTTGCTAATTATTTTTTCACTGATATATTTGTTTATTGGTGGCACAATTACAGCGGGTTCCCTCGATTATTTCTTCAAGAAAGGAATTTTCAACTTCATCGCAGAATAGTGCATCCTCAAAATCAGGTCCCATGGGCAAGCCACCTGAATCAAAGGGTAGTGTTTCAAAAGTTGTTGTTGGAACAGCTGTTGTTGCTGGTGCTGCCTTGTTAGCATATCAGAATGGGTATTTGGACCAATATATTGGTGGCAAAGAGAAAGAGAAACACGATTCTCTCGATTCAACTAAGTTCAATGATGATGGGAATGCTGTGAAGGATGCTGAACATGTGGTGGAGCCCATAGTTTCTTCCCATAGTGATAAAGAACCTAACACGTTGACTCCTCTTGTGGAGCCCATAGTTTCTTCCCATAGCGCTGAAGAGCCTAACACATCGAGTTCTGCTGTGGAGCAAGCTGTGCAGAATGTTGAGTCTGGTAAAGATATTCCTCAGCCTAAAACATCAAGCGAGATACAAGTTGAAGGTACAATACCAGTGGAAGAGAAATACATGGGGAAAAGTTCTAATGATAGCGTGGTTTCTAATGAACAAAATGCAACCCCTCCACTATCATCTGAACGAAGTGTTGAGAAGGAAGGCTCAGAGTCAAAAACTAGTAAGGAACCTGATGAGAAAGCTCAAGTTACAATAATATCTAGCCAGGCTAGTGCGATTCCTGAAAAGGTTGAACAAAAAACAATGCCAACACAGCATATTATCTCGGAAGACAAATATGAGGTACCCATGTTTTTCCTAAATCTGTTAGTCTTTTGCAATTGCATTGTCACAAATTTAGAGGAAATTTGTATATATTAGTATACCAGATGACAACCTATACATATACAAGAAAGGAAGCCGATTTCCTTATAAAGAGAGGATAATCACAATCCCTAAAGAAATAGGAAAATAACAATCAAATCTCTAAACACTAGGAAACCAAACAATAACAGCTAAGCTACTAAATTACATCCTAATTACTTGGAATTCCACACCCCCTCTCAAGCTGGGCAGTACATGTTGATCATGCCCAGCTTGGAACACAGCCCTTCGAAAGATGCTCTTGGTAGAGCCTTAGTAAACACATCAGCTGTCTAAGAATTGGTAGGTGTGTAACTTAACTTGACAAACCTTGATTCTAGTTTTTCCTTGATAAAATGCCGGTCTATCTCTGCATGTTTTGTTCTATCGTGGTGAACTGGATTCTTAGCTATGCTAATAGTTGCTTGATTATCACACAACAGTTCTTTGGCGTGACCATAGGAACTTTGAGTTCATTCAGTAGCCTTTGCAACCAAATTCCCTCACAAATTCCATGAGCCATTGCTCGGAATTTTGCTTCAGCACTGCTATAGGAGACCATGGACTATTTCTTAGTCCGCCAAGTGACCAAATTACCCTAAACATAGGAACAGTACGTTAGTACCCAGAAGTAGACCTCCTGTCTACAACCGAACCAGCCCAATCTTCATCTGTGAAGACTTTAACACTTCTGTCCTCACTTTTCTTGAAACAAATACCTTGTCCTGGTGTCATTTTCAAGTGCCTTAGGATTCTCAAAACTGCTCCTATATGTTCTTCATTTGGATTGTTCATGAATTAACTAATAGTCCTCGCCGGAAATGCAATATCCGGTCTGGCGTGGGACAAATAAATCAATTTCCCCACCAACCGTTGATACCTTCCTTGGTCCACCAGTGGACTTCCTTTTTCAAGGCCAAACTTTGTTGTATTGTCCATTGGTGTAGCGGCTAGCTTGCATTCTTTCATCCCAGTTTATTTGAGCAAATCCAAGATATACTTCCTCTGATTTATGCAAATTCCTAATTCCTGCTTTTGATCTTGCAACTTCCATTCAATACTTCCTAGATCCTTGATTTCAAACTCCTTGGCTAGGAAGGACTTTAACCTCTGAATTTCCTCCTCACTATTACCAGTAACAATCATATCATCCACATACACAATGAGTATAGTAATAACACATGTGGCATGATGAACAAACAAGGTATGGTCTGCTTGACATTGAATATTACCAAACCTTTTTACGGCTTTCGTGAACCTTTCAAACCATGCTTTGGGAGACTATTTTAACCCATACAAAGACTTTTTTAACTTACAGATTTGTCTCCATACACATTTTCCAAACCTAGAAGACCTTCTATATAAACTTCCTATGCTAATTCTCCATTTAGGAAAGCGTTTTTTACATCCATTTGATGAATCTTCCAGTTGAGATTAACTGCTAGGGATAGAAGAACTCTGATTGTGTTTAGTTTAGCAACCAGAGCAAATGTCTCCTTATAATCAATCCCAAAGGTTTGTGTAAACCCTTTAGCCACCATTCTAGCTTTGTAATGTTCTGCACTGCCATCCGCGTTATGCTTCACTTCCACAGCCTTCTTACCCTTCGGCAATTGTGATTTCCCAGGTTTTATTTCTCTAAAGTGCTCCTAATTCCTCCATAATTGCATTTTTCCACTCTGGAATTAACATGGCCTCTTGGATGTTTGCTGGAATAGACACTTGAGAAATATTGTGAGCAAAAATTTTGTAACTAGTTGAAAGACCCTCATAGGATATGTACTTATTCAAAGGGTAAAAGGGTCTTGCTCAATGTTTTAAATAACATTTTTAGTGTCGAGGCGTTTTCTTCCACCGAGGCGAGGCGTAAGCCTCATAAAAGACGTGTTAAACACAAATATATATATATATATATATAAAGCATAAAGCACATAAAAACAGTAATAATTCCTTATGGTTTTAATGTAGCATTCTTTTAAGGTTTTATAGGAATTGAAGGGCCCATTTGGCCCAAAACCCATATTGGTTTTTTAATTTGGTAATTCGTTGGGTTTTCAAGTGTTTTAAAACCTAATTGAATGGCCCATTTGGCCCAAAATCCATATTTGTTTTTTAATTTGGTAATTTGTTGGGCTATTAAGAGTTTTAAAGCCCATTTTGACAAAGCCCATCACTTGAAAAAAAAAATGCTAGGGTTTTCTACTTTCATTCTTTGTTTCTTTTTTTGTTGCCACCCAACACAGATAGGTTTGCCTCTTTCTTCTTACTCTTCGCCTTCTTCTTCCTCCTCCCTTCTTCTTCCTCTTTGAGTTCTTCTGATGTGTGCACCTCATAACTATATTGAGGCACCGGTTCGAATCAACCGCCTTATAAGAATGAGGCGTAAGCCTCAATGGCTGCTTATGAGGCAACCGCTTCACTACGATTTTTGCCCAAAATGTATTTAGGCGTGCCTCATAACGTTTTTTAAAACATGGGTCTTGCTCTACACTCTCTTACTGGTCTCCTTAGAGCGATTAGTACTTCAGTATCTGAAGGAACTTCCTCACTGATCTAGTTAGTGTTTCGGCTGGTGTTAGGATCACTCAAGGGTTCAATGTTGGGATCAGATATATGGACCAATTCTGGTTGAGGCTCTTGGTCTTGCTGAGATACAACCTTGCCTGGTCCATATTTATTTTCCTTCGGCCTCCTCAAGTATACAATAGGTTCTGCTTGGAACTTACATGTCATATCTAGATGATTAGAGGGTTGAGGAGACTGTATTTGCTGTTGTATGGAAGACATATTGGACTTACATTGTATAGGAGATATATTGGACTCAAAACGAGGAATTTCAGGCACATTAGGAAATTGAGACTCATTGAGAGGACTAGAGGACCTTATAGGAGATGAACTTGCACAAGGAATTCCATAGAAAACATGACTGTGAGGACCACCAATATCCAAAAACTGAAATTCATTCTCACACCCCCCCTGAATTTTAGTTTGTGGGAAGAAAGGTTGATCTTCAACTAAGGTAACATCTAGAGAATTATGAATCTTTCTAGTTTCTGGGTTGTAGCATCGGTATCCTTTTTGAGTGGGAGAATAACCCAAAAGCAAACACCTAACGGCTCTAGGATCAAGTTTACCCTTGTAATGTGGCTGAATATGCACAAACACTGTGCAACCAAAAACGCGGAGAGGAATGGTTGATATAAGTTTTGTGTGCGGATATGTGTCAAGTAGGGTTTGACATGGAGTTTTGAAGTGTAATACTCTAGAGGGTTGCCTATTAATCAGATGTACAGCTGTGAGAACAGCCTCACCCCAAAACGACTTGGCACCCTCATTCGAAATAGCAAGGACCTGGTCATCTGTAACAGGTGACAATTTTTTCTCTCAAAGATCCCATTTATTGAGGTGTGTCAACACATGAGGTTTGGTGAACGATCCCCTCACTAAAAAAATACTCTCTCAAACCTTGGTTTACAAACTTTCTCCCATTATTTGATTTGAACACTTTAATTTTGGTTTGAAGCTGATTTTTAATCAATGAATTAAAATTTTTGAAAATATTGGTGACCTCAGACTTTCTTTCATTAGAAAACCCATGTCTGGTATGATCGTTAGGGATGGCAACGGGTCGGGTTCGGGCGGGTTTTGCAAAATCCAAACCCGCACCCACGAAAATTTTCATCACCCACGCCCACCCGTGAACCCGCGAAAATAAACGGGTTCGGGTTTGGGTTTCACCGCGGGTTTTATGCGGGTTAACGGGTTCGCGGGTCACACCCACCAACCCGCAAAATATATTAATTTATAAATATTTAATATTTAATTATATTTTTATATATACAATACATAACTCCGCTTTATTTATAATATATTATGGAGAATTACAAATACAATAATATAAAGTACTACCAAGAAAAACTCCAAATGGATCTCCAAAGACAAAACAAATAAGTAAGCATGATGTTTCATAAGAGTAAAACTAACAAGTGTAACCTATCATTAGCTATATATAAATGAGAGTTGAGAATTGTAATTCTCAAACTTAAAATGAGTGAAGTTTTTATATTTTATTCTCTATATGGTTAAAAAGGTTTAATTGGAGTTAAATTTATAATATTTTAAATAATAAATACTATATAATTTTTATTTATATGGGTTCGCGGGTTCACCCGCGGGTTCGTTTTCCCAATCCACACCCGCACCCAAACCCATTGGGTTTTTATTTATACAGGTTCGTGGGTTCGCGGGTCATAAATTCACCACCCAAACCCGACCCTACAGGGTCGGGTTCGGGCGGGTGCCCACGGGTGCGGGTCAAATTGCCATCCCTAATGATCGTCAACAAATGAGACAAACCATTTTGCCCCGGTCATATTAGGGACTTTGGACAGCCCCCTAACATCATTGTGAATTAATGCAAACGGTTTGGAGAATTTGTAGCTATTAGGATGGAACACAGAACGAGTATGCTTTGATAACTCACAGAAATCACAATGAAAATCTTTTGAACTTTTATTAAGAAATAAGTCAGGAAACAACTTCTCTAGATACAAGAAATTAGGATGTCCTAACCTATAATGCCATAGCATAATAGCACTTTCTTTATTGGACTTAGACGTAGACTTGGACATTTACTCAAGGGAAAAAATCTAAGACTCAATAGAATGACCTTGTATACCCTTAGAGGCTTCGGCCTTGATGATATAGAGACCAGATTGTATCTTAGTAGTTCTAATCTTCTTCCTCGAAATCATGTCCTGAAACACACAATAAGTGGGAAAAAATTTAGAGACACACTTTTCATCACAAGTGAGTTTTGATATAGATAGAAGGTTACAATCTAGTTGGGAACATATAACACAGACCAAAGGGTTAGAGTTTTTGAGATGATCGCAGTACCACACCCTGTGACTTTGTGACTTTGTGACTTTGGACAGAGAACCATCTGCAATTTTTACATTATAGTTACCTTGACATGGCTCAAAGGTACTAAACACCCTAGCATCACCTGTCATGTGGTCAATTGCACTTGAATCTACAATCCAGGTCCCTGGGACCTCCTTTTTCACATTCAAAGCAATGTAGTATGTACCTTTAGTAGCAACAGACTCGGCACCAACCACCGAGGCATTTAAACCTGAAACCATTTTCTGCAGCTGGTCCAATTGCTCCTGAATGTGTACAACTAAATTTGTTCCAACACCTTCATTCCCACTGGCCATGTAACCATTTGTATCTCTGTCACCATTATTTTTGGGTTTCCAGTCAACTGGTTTTCCATGAAGCTTCCAACAACCGTCTTTGAGATGACCTGGCCGTTTGCAATATTCTGATAGATATTCAATTATAAATATCGGAAAATAGGATGGCAGTAAGGATTTAGAGTTGTTATTTATGAACAAATTGTCGTACAAAATTCTTCCAAGCTTTCGAGAGGCTTGTTCTCTCCACAAGAGCTAGGCTCAATTACAAAATAATTTTTCTCCTCCCCCTCTTTCCCACACAAACACAAAATATATATATATACTCTCAGTACACAATCCAGCTCACATGCATACCAGCACCCAATTGGTATTTCCAGCTTTACCCCTTCTAGAATATTACCTACACAGCTCTGCACACAAATCCAGCTTGCACGCATACCAGCACCTAATTGGTATTTCCAGCTTTACCCTTCCTTCTAGAATAAGTGAAACGTACCGGTGGCCTAACATTACCCCCCGCCCAAACATTCACCTTGTCCTCAAGGTGAAAATCCGGAAATTGATTCAGAATCATGTGGTAATCCTCCCAAGTTGCTTCAAACACAGGTAAGGACTTCCATTTGAGGAGCACCTCAAGATTTCCAGGTGATTTTGTTGACTTTGGGCGCACGCCAAGCAGCAACTCTGGTTCCACAACAAGTTCTCATTCGGAAGTGAGTTGAGGTGGTAAAACAGGAGAAGAAACAGCCACACCATGAGCTGGGCGAAGCTGGGACACATGAAAAACAGGGTGAATAGCAGCAGATGATGGTAGTTCCAACCTGTAAGCAACCTTTCCAATCCGAGCGAGCACCTTAAAAGGACCATAAAACCGGGCAGCGAGCTTCTCATAGCGGCGTTGAGCTAAGGACTTTTGACGGTAAGGTCGCAGCTTCTAGAACACAAGGTCCCCAATAGCAAATTCCTGACGATGCCTCTTAGCATCCGCATAGAATTTCATCTTCTGTTGTGCACGTAAAAGATGCATACGAAGTTCATCCAAAATAGCATCATGATCCTCTAACAGGGTATCCACTGCAGATATCGGAGACGAGCCATGCACATAACGGATGAGAGAAGGTGGATCACGTCCGTATAGTGCTCGAAAAGGAGTACACCGAGTAGCTGAATGGAAAGAGGTATTGTACCAATATTCAGCCCATGACAACCATCGAAACCAACTGCGGGGTTTTGTCGATATAAAGCATCGGAGATATGTCTCTAAACAACGATTAACCACCTCCGTTTGGCCATCGGATTGAGGGTGGTAGGCAGTGCTTTTCTTAAGAGTGGCACCCTGCAGCTTAAAGAGCTCATTCCAAAAATGGATGAGAAAAATGCGGTCACGATCGGAAATAATTGATTGTGGGATCCCGTGCAATCGAATCACTTCCCTCACAAATGCAACCACGACAGTAGCAGCCGTAAAGGGATGTTTCAAGGCAATGAAATGGGCATACTTGCTGAGTTTGTCAACCACCACAAAGATTGTATCCCAACCATCCGAGTGGGGCAAACCCTCGATGAAATCCATAGAGACCTCATCCCAAACTTGAGCAGGAAGGGCAATGGGTTGAAGGAGACCCGCTGGTGTAGTAGCCAAGTACTTATGCTGTTGGCATATGGTACAATTTTGTACAAACTGAATCACATCCTTCCTCATACCTACCTAAAATAGTTCTGCTACTAACCGCTGATAGGTTTTAGTCTCACCCGAATGCCCTCCAATTGGAGAATTATGGAACTCCGCAATAATCTGGGGAATTAGTTTTGAGCCCTTCGGAATGACCAAACGATCTTTGTAGTAAAACTTACCACGCACAACTGTAAACCCAAAATGTTGTTGTCTCCCAGAAGTGATATCATCTCGCAAACCCTTGATAAAAGCATCCGTATCCAATTCCGACCTCAGCTGATCCCAATATTGCCATTGAGGAATAGAAATGGCAGCACATTCAACCCGGTCTGGAATTCGAGATAAAGCATCCGCTACTCGGTTGCTAGCACCACAGCGATATTGGATGTCAAAATCATATCCCATAAGCTTAGTAACCCACTTTTGATATGCAGTACCCACTAAGCGTTGTTCCAACAGAAATTTCAGACTTTGTTGGTCAGTTCGAACCACAAATCTCCTTCCCAAGAGGTATGGTCGCCACTTCATGACTGCAAAGACAATGGCCATAAGCTCCTTTTCTTAAATGGGTTTAAGGCGAGCTTGGGGACCCAGAGTATGACTGTAAAAAGCAATAGGGCGTACCCCTTGTAACAAAACAGCCCCAAGGCCATAACCTGAAGCATCTGTTTCAATGATGAAGGGTTGAGAGAAATCTGGCATAGCTAACACGGGTACTGTAGACATGGCATGTTTCAGCTCACCAAAAGCCCTCTCGGCTTCGGCATTCCACCCAAATTTGTCTTTCTTGAGCTGCTCCGTCAAAGATAAGGTGACCCGTGCATAACCTGCCACAAACTTACGATAATAACCGGTTAGTCCCAAAAATTCCCTAAGTTCTCTAAGCGTTGAAGGAGTTGGCCAAGAAATCATGGCCTGAACTTTACTCGGATCAGCTGCCACGCCTACCCTTGATATAATATGGCCAAGATAAGCGATCTGTGACTGTCCAAACTCACACTTTTTAAGATTGGCATATAAACTGTGTTGCTGCAGAACCTCCAAAACGGTGGCTAAGTGATCCTGGTGGGACTTTTCATCATGGCTGTAGATGAGAATATCATCAAAGAAAACCAACACAAACTTCCTCAAAAATGGCCGAAAAACATCATTCATTAATGACTGAAAAGTGGCTGGTGCGTTCGTAAGTCCGAAAGGCATGACAAGGAACTCATAATGTCCATCATGAGTCCTAAAGGCTGTCTTAGGAACATCGGTAATGTTGAGACGGATTTGGTGATAACCTGACTTAAGATCGAGCTTAGAAAAAATTTGCGTGCCATGGAGCTCGTCAAGAAGTTCATCTATAATCGGAATCGGGTATTTATCAGGAACCGTGGCCTTGTTTAGAGCCCTATAATCAACACAAAACCTCCATGACCCATCTTTCTTTTTAACTAACAGCACTGGACTGGAGAAAGGACTACTACTGACTTGAATTATACCTGCAGCAAGCATTTCTCGAATCAAACGTTCAATTTCAGCCTTCTGAAATTGAGGATACCGATATGGGCGGACACTAATAGGTGATGTTCCCTCCCTGAGCACAATTGAATGTTCATGGCCACGAACAGGAGGTAACCCAATGGGCATTTGAAAAACCCCTTCATATTTTGCTACCACCTTACTCAAGAATTCAGGAACAATTGAAGACTCAGGTGATGGTACTGAAACTTGATTAAGTTCTACCAACAGACCCGACCCTTCGTGCTTATACGTCCGCATCATAGCCTTAGACACCAACGTTTTTCCAAGCGAAGGATCTCCTCGCAGTGTAACGGTTTCATTGCCTAGCTGGAACTTCATCACCTACAGTTTCCAATTTGTGTGAGTCATGCCCAAGGTCGCCAACCATTGTATTCCCAAGATGATATCAGAACTTCCCAGACCCAATGGCAAGAAATCTTCAACAATATCAATCCCCTGAAGGTAAAGAGTAATGCCCTTACATATGCCCTGTCCTCTGACCGCGTCTCCAGTACCCATGGTAATTCCATAAGACTCTGTTTTAGTGATCAGGAGCTTTAGTTTCTGCACTAAGTTTGTTGAGATGAAATTGTGTGTAGCTCCAGGATCAATTAATGTCACCACCTGCTGATTACCAACAATACCTTTCATCTTCATGGTCTTTGGCGTTGTCAAGCCCACAACCGAATTGAGAGACACCTCCACCGTCTCTGAAATTTCTGTCGTTTCCAACCCCGGCTCGGCCTCCAGCTCCGGAACAGATTCCGGTTCCTCTTCTTCTTCCTCGTTGTGGGTTATCAATACGTTCATTTCTTTTCTCTTACATCGGTGACCTGGTGCCCATTTCTCATCACATCTGTAACATAAACCTTTTTCGCGCTTAACTTGTATCTCGGAATCAGTCAGTCGCCGCACCTCTCCATAGGGTTTTATGGAAGGGAAAGTTCCACCAACGGCCGGTCGTGGGCCTCCAAAATGCGATGAAGAAGCTCGATTGAGCCCACCAGTTCGTGTAGCAGGAAAGCCTAGCGTCGACTTAGGTAAGGTCATGGCCATCAGCTTCCCCTCAATCTTCTGGGCTAAATCCATGGCCCGGCCCAAGTTACTCGGTTCCAAAATCCTAAGTTCATTTCGAATTTCCTTTTTGAGCCCATTGACAAAATGGCTTAGGGTTATCTCATCTGAGACATTATCCAACGGGGCCAACAACTCAATGAATCTTCTCCTATATTCCTTCACTGTCCCTTCTTTAGTGGACCGGAATTGTTTCAGTATCAGTAATTTCATCTCATCCCATAAGACCATGGGTCTTTTCTTATGCTCCCACTGGTACCACAACAATGCGTCCCCTTCGAACCCGATGACTGCCGCCTCCAATTTATCTTCATTCGTGAATCGTTGCAGAGAAAAATATCGTTCTGCTTTCAAGATCCATCCATCTGGGTTCGTTCCGTCGAACACAGGCATCTCAAGCTTACGGAAACGAAAATCTCGTCGATATTCGAAGAAATTCGAAGTGCCATCAGATCCCGGTATACCTCCCATTGTTGGGCCGCGAGCTGTCGTCTCTTTCCCCTTCCCTGAGGACGATGCAGCGACCCGAGCAGCATCTTCTTGAATCTCGAGGAGTTGATCGAATCGTTTATTCATGGCTAGTATTTCGTCTTTGATGGACCCGACTTCTCGATGGAGCTCTTCCCTCATTGTTCCGACCACTTCTTCCATGTTGTCCATTCGAGCTTGCACATTCTTACCTGTCATCTTCCCAGGACTGTGCTCTGATACCAGTTTGATAGATATTCAATTATAAATATCGGAAAATAGGATGGCAGTAAGGATTTAGAGTTGTTATTTATGAACAAATTGTCGTACAAAATTCTTCCAAGCTTTCGAGAGGCTTGTTCTCTCCACAAGAGCTAGGCTCAATTACAAAATAATTTTTCTCCTCCCCCTCTTTCCCACACAAACACAAAATATATATATATACTCTCAGTACACAATCCAGCTCACACGCATACCAGCACCCAATTGGTATTTCCAGCTTTACCCCTCCTAGAATATTACCTACACAGCTCTGCACACAAATCCAGCTTGCACGCATACCAGCACCTAATTGGTATTTCCAGCTTTACCCTTCCTTCTAGAATAAGTGAAACGTACCGGTGGCCTAACATATTCACACCACGGTCGGCCCTTCCTAGGCTGGTTGATTCTTCCTCCATGGACTGCAAGGCACTACCCTCTAGTTGTGTAATGTTGCTGTTAAAGTCCAGCATTACCTTCCTTCTTCTCTCTTAATGCACGACTTTTGAAATTGTCTCTCGTAGAGTAGGTAATGGCTTGATTGCCATGATTCTGCCTCTCACATCATCAAGATTACTATTCTGCCCTAAAAGGAACTTGAAAATTCTCTTTTTCTCAATTGTTTTTCTGTGTGTGGCCTCATCTCCTGGATTTTTAAAAACATCCTTGATCCTTCTCAAATATGTCTACCTGCTGCCATAATCTAGAGAGCTTAGAGTAGTTTTGAGTAACCGAATCCTCTCCTAGGCGCAGATCATGTAGAATCCCTTCAACCGCAAACAACTCGACTGTGTTATCATGAGTACAGAAAGTCTCCTATGCTGCATCCCATATCTCCTTTGCTGTCTCATACAGCAGAAAATTCTCACTAATATCAGCATTCATTGAATTCAGCAGCCATGACATCACCAAGTTATTCTCAGTCTTCCACTGGCGATATCCTTGGTCCTCCTTGGCTGGTTTTTGTACCTCTCTAGTCGGGTACTCATCCTTTCCTTTCCCACTAATAGAGATGAGGATCAATTTGGACCATTGAAGATAGTTCTTATCGGTCAACTTGTGACCGGATATGAGCAACTGAGAGGATGTCTGGTCAAAACCTCCATTGTTGTTAGCATTAGAAGGATCTGAACTAGACAAGACTTCTAAAGAGGATTTGTGAGACATGCTGAATTATTTGAAGACCTATTTGTCGGGAATAATACCAAGGGAAAACAATTATATTGTTTACTGCTGGAAAGAGTAGTAGGGAAATATAGAGTTTACTGCTGGAAAGAGTAGTAGGGAAATATAGGGTTTACTGCTGGAAAGAGCAGTACGGAATTTAGGGTTTATTTCGGGTTCAGAGGCAGCTCTAATACCATGAGGGCTCGTTTGGTGCGCCGCACTGTATTGTATTAGGAGTTTAAAATGTATTAAAATAATACAATACAATGTTTGGTTTATTTTGCACTGTTTATTGTATTGCATTAGCTAACACATATTAATTGGTCTAATACGGTGGATATCGTATTATCTAATACAGAATAGAAGGTTGTATTAGTTAATACAGTATAATACAATCTAATACAAAATATCACCAAACACATGATTATATAAGAATAATACAGTCCAATACAATCCAATACAATACAATACAGCGTACCAAACGAGCCCTTGAAGAATTTAGAGGAAATTTGTATATATTATTATACTAGATGACATCCTATTTATATACAAGAAAGGAACCTGATTTCCTTCTAAAGAGAGGATAATCACAATCCCTAAAGAAATAGGAAACTAACAATCAAATCTCTAAAAACTAGGAAACCGAACAATAACAGCTAAGCTACTAAATTACATCCTAATTACTTGGAATTCCACCATCAGCATTTGTGATTAAATGATGGTGGTGTTGATTTTTTTTGGTTTAGCTTTCTGTAGTCCTTGTACATGCCTTAGAAATTGATTCTGGATTTTATTTTTTAATTTCTGTTATATGCTGCATGATTTTATGATGAGGTGTTTTTGGTTTGTTTTTGTAATGCAGGATGCTTTAGGAAAAGGTGCAGAGGCTCCTCCGTCTACCCTCCTTGAGGCATATCATCTAACAGATAAAACTGATGATGGCATTGTAACAAAAGCAACAGAGGTTTGTGATAACTTCCTTTATGTGCTAACTTGTGCATATGTTTTATTTTTGTGATGATAAAATGTTTTGATTATATATGTACTAAACCTTTTTTCTCAAAATTGTCAGGATTTTCTTAATGCAATTGAGGAGTTGAACAATGGTGATCAATCCAACGATGGGAAACTGGTGCTAGATTTTCTACAAGCAATTCATGCTGCTGAAAAATGGCAAGCTGAATTGGATGCTCGTGCTTTTGCTGAAGAAAAAAAAGCATTAAAGGTTTGGACCATCACTAACTCCTAAAATAAATTATTCAAATTTTAGTGCATAATTTACAGTATTGAATTTTTATTATTATTATTATTATTTTCCAGCTTGTTTGTCATGTGCTTCATGTTTTGTGCCAGTTCTGCTAATAATTATGCTCCCTTTTAGGAGAAGTATGAAAAGGAATTGAGAGATTCAAGGGCCAGGGAACTTATGCTTACAGAAGAGGCAGCAATTTTGGAGAAGGTTATACATTTTTACATCTTGATACATCTTTATTTACTTGGGTGTATCGTATATTGTGTTTGATTCAAGTGATTCAACTCTTCACTTACTAAACAACTGTTAATCTTTGAATACATCTACATATGCTTATTAACACAAAGACATGTATTGTACAAGTCGACACTTAAATCTTTTCTTTAACCTTTTTTAGGCATCATAATCTTGGCTTAGTTCAGTGAGATCAGTATTTATGCTTTTTAGTTTATGATATGTTAGTGTAAGCCAAATTGAGTAACTTCCTCAATCCTCCATATCATTCTTGATTGTCATTTACTCATTCTAATGTCTGATTTGGCAATATACATGCATTACCCTCTGTATGGTTGTTGTTCTAGTGTCTTCCATACATGCATCTTTTTGCTAAAGGACAGGTGCTTGAATTCTGACACAAGCATTTAGAGCTTAAACATGGCGTCTATACCCTGTGGATCTATGATCCATGTTTATCTGAGCACCGGTTAAAGTTAAAGGTTGTGATAAGAAGGAATCAACTTTAAACATTTAATATGATTCTTTCTTCAGTCTGTCTGTTGAGATGGAACAGCATATTGGTTTACTCATCATGCCTTTAGCTTTCTAACATGATTTGTGAAATATGGAGCAGCAGGAGCATGTTCAATTTTGCCTTGCGAAAGAGTCATCCTCTTAAGGAAGTGACAATTACTTTCATAACTTGTAGATGAAGCATAAGGTTGATATGGATTTGAGGAATATTAACTCACTTCTATATGCCAACACCCCCGTGCAAAAGGAAAAAAGAAAAATCTGTATCTGCTTTCGGACTTGAAACCAGATCCCTAGTATCTTATTATTGTCATCTTTTTTCCATTTTCAGGAATTGAAGAGAGAAAGAACAAAAGCAGCAGCTACTATCAAGTCAATTCAAGAAAAGATGGAAGAGAAACTTAGGATGGAACTTGAACAGAAGGTGCAGATTTATCTTTTCCTGTAAAAAAAGTCCTTGTAAGGAAGCAATTTTTTTGAACTTCAAAAACTGAACTTTTTTGAAGAATAGAGAAGAGGAAGATACAAAAGGTGGCGAAGCCATCCCTAAAAATGTTTGTATAGAAGCAATTGATAACTTTTAAACTCAAGTTGTCTTTACCAATTGCAGGAAAGTGAAGCTGAGTTTAAGTTGACAAAAGCTGAAGAGTTAGCTAAAGCAGAACTAGCCACAGCAATCACACGTGAGAAGGCAGTGCAAATTGAGAAAATGGCAGAAGCAGATCTTCATGTAAGAGTTTGCATGAATCAGAAAAACAGATGAATTAAACTACCTGATAAATTAATATATTGAATTATTAATTTTTTATGCATATCAACTCCAATTTAATGAAGTATTCATGAAAGCTTTGTTAAAATTTTTGACTTTGATGGATATTTCCAAGGAAAAGAAAAGAAAAATGTTGTGGGTTACTTTGTAACAAATGCTTGATGAAGGATGTTACAAAAAAAATGTAAGAATTATGTTTGAAAGCTTTATAAAATCTGATGAGTTTAGAAGGTACGGCTTCTTGCTTTGGGTTATATAGTGTATACAACAAGATGACATTGAAAAGCACCCATCAATTAGTTTAGCTTCAAATATGATGCATTACCTAGTAGAACTAACAACTCAGACCACGGAATAAACAAAATTCCTTTTGAGTAGTTTCAATTACCTAGTAGAACTAACAACTCAGACCACGGAATAAACAAAATTCCTTTTGAGTAGTTTCAATTGTTAACTTTAAAGTTCAGCATAGTAAGGAAGGAATAAATTGTGGAATTAATACGAGACCTTATGTTGTTATACCAATTATCTAGATGCCTTTGACATTTTGCACAAATTTGGTTGTATGCTTTTCAATGTCTTTATCACTATTTATTAAATATTATAATTTTTGTTCTATAATGGAATTTAATGTAGTCTGAACTTTTCTGTCACAGATAAATGCTTTGTGCATGGCATTTTATGCACGATCGGAAGAGGCTCGTAAGAGTTACTTTGCTCACAAGCTTGCTTTGGTAAAATTTCCTTTTCTATTCCTTGCAGCTCTCGTAAGAGCTAGTTATTTTTTCTAGTAAAGTATGATTTCTTTGTTATGTAATTGCATCCTCATAAGTGATTTTTCCTGTTTTTAAAATTGGAGTTCTATCAATTATTGTAGGGGGCACTTGCTCTAGAAGATGCTCTTTCAAAAGGATTACCAATTCAAAAAGAAGTAGATGCTCTCTACAGCTATCTTGATGGCATTGAGAAAGACTCGGTCTTAGATTTGGTCTTATCATCCCTTCCAGAAGACACACGTCACCAAGGCACAGAAACCCTGCTGCAGTTGAATCAGAAGGTAAACTGTTGATATGATATGTGTTGTTTAAGAAATTAAAATGTTCTCATTAAGTTAGGTTAGAAATACATAAAATTTTGTGCACTAAGATGTGACAGCCGACAGGAATCAAAGTGATAGGCTGCATTATTATATACATCCAGCTAGTTTATAACATGGTTAACTTTTCATTAATTCTTTTGATTGCAAGGTCCGTAAGGCAGTTGCATCTGTTAGTGTCTTTTCAGTTTTCATGATTCTACACGACTCAATATGGCCGAATTGATTTCTTTTATCCTCTTTTTTTCCACTCTTTTTTTTGTTTTAATTAGGTAAGCAAAGTCTCCTATAAGGGTCAGGTCACAGTTGTTTATTCTTGATTATGTTTGTTTTATTGTGCTGAATAAATTGCACTAGATGGTTCTCTGTAGAACTTGCCTTTTCTTTTCCTCTTAACATGTATGTGCCTCTACTTTTATTCATTCTTTGGCTGTGAACAAATCAACAAATATAGATGTTCACATATTCATTTGAGTTTAATGAACAAATTAATCTTATTTTCTGCTGTGGCTGATTTATTTTGGCTTTGCTCTGACATCCATTCTTATTGCAGTTTGATTCCTTGAAAGGGACGCTACGACACTTCAGCTTAATCCCACCAGGTGGTGGTGGTATCCTGACACATTCTTTAGCACATGTTGCATCCTGGTTAAAGGTAACGCAAACACAAGATTCACTTTGCATATTAATCACACTTGTGATTTTCGATTTTAATGGTTGCTCCAGGTTTTGGGCATCGCATCTGGTTGAACTTTTTAATAACGTTCTTCATGTTTGCCACACAGGTAAAGGAAGCTGACCAGTCTGGTGATGGGATTGAATCCGTCATTAGTAGAGTTGAGAGTTATTTACATGAAGGGAAACTTGCCGAAGCAGCAGATGCCCTTGAAGAAGGTGTTAGAGGTAGCCAAGCAGAGCAGATAGTTATCGATTGGGTGAGGCGAGCTAGGAACAGGGCAATCACAGAGCAAGGTTTGACATTCCTTCAATCATATGCTACTTGCCTTAGTCTTGCTTAGGGATTTTGAGCAGCATCCGAACTGGGTTCGAGTTTTTGTATGGAATTGGTTCATTGTGATGATAAATTGATTGATTTACTGATTATGCCTATAGAAAATTTTCTGTTTCAAGATCGGAAAAGATCATCCGATCGCCGGAACTACTTAAATTCAAGAGAGATCTGTAAGAATTGCAAATGTCCTTTATACTGAAATTGTGTAGCATGTCCAACTTTTGAATAAAACAAGTACAGATTTTTTGTTCTTTTCTTATACAATGACCGGACCACTTGTCATCCCTTGATTGGTGGGCATTATTTACATGTAGATATAGGGCTTGTTTGATTTTTTCCATTTAAGACTTAATGGCACTTAATGTGTTCCATTAAGTTATTTTATTTGATTTTTAAAATGACAAAATCACTTGTTGATTTTATTAAAGTGAAATGTTTTCACTTAATAAAAAACTATTTATATCAATTAATTACTTCTTAAACGATCTTTAGAAATCTAACTTTTTTTTTTTTTTTTGGCTGTACAAAAAAGGTGATTTAAGCTAACAAGGTGACATCAAAATTGAACCGTAACTCCATCTATAAGTTATAAGGAACATTATGCTAGTTTCACCATGAAAACCAATAGTTAACGACTGGAAATGAAAACCAATAGTGAACGGCTGGAAAGGGAAATATGAAATATTGGATCATTAATCATCGCTTTTTGATGCCATGTGAGACCTGAGAAAACGCCTGTACTTGTCGGGACTGTTGTACCATGTTTGGGTATTGATAATCAGCATCTCCAACCAATTCTTATCATACATCACCTTCTCACCAAGCTGCTTCCAGAACCTTTACCATGAGTACATTGCATTCTTTAAACGAATACTCGTGTCCTCCACAGATATACCTTATATAGTCCTTTCCTAGCCGAGTAAGTTCCTCGCCACGAATGATGTAAATGTACAGAAATATAAAGCCAATGGTTGCTAATATCACTTGAATTGTTTCATTCATGACCTCTTCTGTTGAAATGGTTTGATTTAAACCATCAATCCCACATTGATAAAAAACAAAGTCCTTTTCTTACATATAAGTGATTATGAGACTACTACAAATCGAATAGCCAACATGCTTGGATTTGGACCCAGGCTTGTTGGAGCTCCCACAAATAGATGATACATGGACTATGGGCTCTTGGGCTCGGGATGCCTTCGGGTGGTGCCTGGGCCTTGGAGGGCCTTGGCCCAAAGGACATCTATTTTTGTATTTTAAAAAATAATTTTTTTAAAATTCAAAATTCAAGTTTGTCAGGAAGAGTTGTAACTTTTTGTTTTCAATAAACATTACTTTCTTTCAAAAGTTGTATTTGTTCTAAACAAACATCTCATGTCTTTAAATACAGAAACAAGTTACTTTAAAATGACTTACTTGCTTACTAACTTTTTTTTTTTTTTTTTTTTTTTATCTATCTGTCTTCCAAAATTTGAGAGAGAAAAAACACTGTAGTTTGCCAGACTTTTGGGTTGAGTGCTTCAACACAGAAGATAGATAGTTGAATCCTGGGGGCAGTCTCCATTCGTCCTTCAAGCACCGGAAGGGGAGAAATTCTGTCTTAGGACATTGCAAATCACTGCAAGCCTCTATCTCTAGATTACCAAGTCAGTTTATTAATTATTTTATATATATATAAACAATTTGCAAATATTCTCTATATATATATTCATATACATCACATTTTTTTTTTTTTTTTTTTTTCGGTTATGCTATTCTCTATATATTGATTGATTGTCTGTTTCCAACAATCTAAGACAGAAATTTATCTATGGATTCACAATCAGTCGGTGGTATCTCTAAGAACCATGATGAGAAGCCTGAGAAATTCAAGGGACTTGATTTCAAGAGATGGCAACAGAAAACCATGAACCTAGCTCACATTGTTAGAGAAGATGCTCCTAAAACAGACGAAAATCCGGTGACAAAAGAGACCATGCTGACAATTGAGGCATGGAAACAGACAGATTTTTTGTGCAGAAACTACATCCTGAATAGGTTGGATGACACACTGTATGATATTTATTCAGAGTGTAAAACTGCAAAAAATGTCTGGGAATTGCTTGAGAAGAAATACAAGACCGAAGATGCGGGTTCCAAAAAGTTTGTGATTGGCAAATTTCTGTTTGAAATGGTTGATACAAAAATTGTAATCAAGCAGGTTGAAGAACTTCAAGTCCTAATCCATGAATTGCACGCAGAAGGGTGTTCAATCAATGAACATTTTCAGGTTGGTGCAATAATAGAGAAACTGCCTCCATCCTGGAAAGATTTCAAAATTTATTTGAAGCATAAACGCAGGGAGATGTCAATGGAGGATTTGATTCTGAGGCTTCGGGTTGAAGAGGACCACAGAAAAGGAGACAAGGCTGATGTACCAAAACTGGAAGCCAAGGCAAATGTTGTTGAAGGGACTTCCTCAAAGCAGAAATTCCAGAAGTCAAAAACCAAGAAAATTGGTAAAAAGGCTGTCAATCTGCATGCACCAAAGGGCAAAGATTTCAAGAAAATTAAAGGCAATTGCTGGGTGTGTGGAAAATCTGGACATAGAGCACAGGATTGTCGTCACCGCAAAGACCAGAATGTTCCCCGAAATGTTGCAAATTTTACCCCAAATAATCAAGCAGCAAATGTCACTGCAATGGATCTTGATTTGGTTGCTGTGATATCTGAAATCAACATGATTTCAAATGTGAAGGGCTGGTGGGTTGACACAGGAGCAACAAGGCATATTTGTGGAGATAAAAATTTATTTTCTGAATTTACACCAATTACTGGTGGAGAAAAACTCTACATGGGAAATTCCTCTACTTCTGTTGTTGAAGGAAAAGGAACTGTGCTGCTAAAATTCACTTCTGGAAAAATAGTGACCCTAGTTGATGTATTATATGTTCCTGAAATAAGGAAAAATTTAGTGCCTGGTCCACTGCTTAGTAAGAAAGGATTCAAACTTGTTTTTGAATCTGATAAGTTTGTATTGACTAAGGCATGGATGTACATTGGGAAAGGGTACCTTACTGATGGGATGTTCAAATTAAATGTAATAGTTTCCAATGCAATGAATAAGAATAATGCTTCCATTTATATTGCTGATTCATTTGATATATGGCATGTTAGATTAGGACATGTTAATAATAAATTAATTCATAGAATGGTCTTCTTAGGATTGCTGCCAAAATGTGATATTGATTTAAAACACAAATGTGAAATATGTGTTGAATCAAAGTTTGCTAGGCAAAGTTTAAAAACTGTCAAAGAAAGATCAAATGAAGTACTTGGATTAATTCATTCTGATCTTTGTGATTTCAAGTCCATACCTACAAGGTGTTGAAGAAATTATTTTATAACGTTTATTGATGATTGCAGTAAATTTTGTTATGTCTATTTGATTAAAAATAAAGATGAAGCTTTTGAAATGTTTAAAACATATAAAGCTGAGGTTGAAAATCAATTAGACAAGAAAATAAAAATAATAAGATCAGATAGGGGTGGAGAATATGAGTCCACTGCTTTTGCTGATTTTTGTGCAAACCATGGAATCATACATCAAACAACTGCACCATATACTCCACAACAAAACGGAGTTGCAGAAAGAAAAAATAGAACATTAAAAAATATGATTAATTCCATGTTGAATAGCTCAGGATTCCCACATAATTTATGGGGAGAAGCATTACTTACTGCAAACCATATATTAAATAGAATTCCATTTAAGAAGACAAATAAGTCTCCTTATGAAGTATGGAAAGGACGGTTACCGACTTATAAAACCCTTAAAGTGTGGGGTTTCCTAGCAAAAGTCCTAATTCCTTTACCAAAAAGAACAAAACTTGGACCTAAAACTGTAGATTGTGTTTATAGGATTTGCTAAAAATAGTGCAGCATATAGATTTTTAATTATTAAATCTGAAGTTTCTGATATGCATGTTAATACTATTATAGAATCTGTAGATGGTGAATTCTTTGAGGGAATTTTTCCTTACAAAGAAAATAGGTCCATTTCATCTAAAAAGAGAGTATATGATGATACTCAAGATGAACCCTCCACTTCTGGTGTCCAAAATCAAAATGTGGAACCAAGAAGAGGAAAAAGGACAAAAATTCTAAAGAATTTTGGACCAGACTTTATTAGTTTCCTAATAGAAACAAAACCACAAACCTACAAAGAAGCAATGTCTTCACCTGAAGCTCCTTTATGGAAGGAAGCTATTAACAGTGAAGTTGAATCCATTTTGCATAACCATACCTGGGAATTGGTTGATTTGCCACCTGGAAATAAACTCATTGGTTATAAATGGATTTTTAAGAGAAAGCTTAAAGCCGATGGAACAATTGATAAATATAAAGCACGCTTGGTTGCTAAAGGATATCGGCAAAAAGAAGGGTTGGATTATTTCGACACCTATTCTCCAGTATCAAGAATAACTTCAATAAGGATGTTAATTTCAATTGCTGCTTTATATAAAATGGAAATACATCAAATGGATGTAAAGACAACATTTTTAAATGGAGAATTAGACGAAGAAATTTATATGGAACAACCAGAAGGATTTGTGGTAAAAGATCAAGAAAATAAAGTCTGTAGACTTGTTAAGTCACTGTATGGACTTAAACAAGCGCCAAAACAGTGGCATGAAAAATTTGATCATACAATGCTGACACAAGGATTTAAAATTAATGAATGTGACAAATGTGTCTACATTAAAAATATGAAAAATTCTTGTGTAATGGTATGCTTGTATGTAGATGATATGCTGATAATGGGAACTAGTAAGGATGCTATAAATTCAACAAAAAGGATGTTGAATTCAAAATTTGACATGAAAGACTTAGGTCAAGCAGATGTCATTTTAGGAATTCAAATTAAAAGAAATAAAGATGGATATATCCTTACTCAATCCCATTATGTTGAAAAAATATTAAGAAGGTTTAATCAATTTGATTGTAAACCTGCTGTGACCCCATTTGATGTAAATTGCAATTTAAAGAAAAATACAGAAGGTGCAATTTCTCAATTGGAATATTCTCAAATAATTGGCAGCTTAATGTATTTGATGAATTCTACTAGACCAGATCTTGCTTATTCAGTAAGTAGGCTTAGTAGATATACAAGCAATCCTGAACGTGATCATTGGACAGCATTGATCAGAGTGTTAAGGTATTTAAAATATACTTTAAACTATGGATTGGTGTATACTAACTATCCACCAGTTTTAGAAGGCTACAGTGATGCAAATTGGATTTCTGACAGCACAGAAACCAAATCAACCAGTGGATATGTATTTACATTAGGTGGAGCTGCAGTTTCATGGAAATCCTCTAAGCAGACGTGTATAGCACGATCAACAATGGAATCAGAATTCATAGCGCTAGATAAGGCTGCTGAAGAAGCAGAATGGTTAAGAAATTTTTTGGAGGACATTCCAATATGGCCTAAGCCTGTGACAGCAATATGTATACTATGTGATAATATGGCAGCTCAAACTAGAGCCAAAAATACCATATACAATGGCAAGTCAAGGCATATTAGGCGTAGACACAATACCATCAGACAATTGCTCTCAAATGGAATTATTTCTATTCAATATGTGAAGTCAAAGGAAAATATTGCAGATCCTTTGACAAAAGGCCTACCAAGAGAGCAAATAAAGTTGACATCAAGGGGAATGGGTTTAAAGCCAATTGAATGAGTCGAATCAGGCAGAAACCTAACCTAGCAGATTGGAGATCCCATGGTCTAGGTTCAATAGGCAAACTAGCTTGATAAAAACTCAAATAACAATAACATACATTTTACTCATTCCTATGATAGTTGGTATGTTATAAAAGGAAGTATAGGGTATGCTTTGCATTTAATGACATTGATATTATAATATTATATATCTTAAATGTCACTTATATGATAGTAAATGTGGGGTCGCATTTATGAGAATGAATAAAAGGCTAAATTCTCTAAAGCTATCATGAATACCAGGATATGTTCAGGACCAAAAAGAACACAAACGTATAAACTACAGTATTTAAAGTTGTGTTGTGTGTGAGACTTATTGTCTTGATTTACTATCAAAGTGAACAGTTCAAGGTTATTAATTCCACTGCGTCACGAAGTAGATCCGATATGATCTCACTAGGGTAAGTTCAAGTTAATGAGACACTTTTCCTGAAACCTGACACCTCAATTTCTCTCAAAGAATCGATTATTCCAGTTTTAAAATGTGGTCTTGATTTTCTTTAATCAAATGTGGGGTATTGTTGAAATGGTTTGATTTAAACCATCAATCCTGCATCGACAAAAAACAAAGTCCTTTTCTTACATATAAGTGATTATGAGACTACTACAAATCGAATGGCCAACATGCTTGGATTTGGACCCAGGCTTGTTGGAGCTCCCACAAATAGATGATACATGGACTATGGGCTCTTGGGCTCGGGATGCCTTCGGGTGGTGCCTGGGCCTTGGAGGGCCTTGGCCCAAAGGACATCTATTTTTGTATTTTAAAAAAATAATTTTTTAAAATTCAAAATTCAAGTTTGTCAGGAAGAGTTGTAACTTTTTGTTTTCAATAAACGTTACTTTCTTTCAAAAGTTGTATTTGTTCTAAACAGACATCTCATGTCTTTAAATACAGAAACAAGTTACTTTAAAATGACTTACTTGCTTACTAACTTTTTTTTTTTTTTTTTTTTTTTTTTATCTATCTGTCTTCCAAAATTTGAGAGAGAAAAAACACTGTAGTTTGCCAGACTTTTGGGTTGAGTGCTTCAACACAGAAGATAGATAGTTGAATCCTGGGGGCAGTCTCCATTCGTCCTTCAAGCACCGGAAGGGGAGAAATTCTGTCTTAGGACATTGCAAATCACTGCAAGCCTCTATCTCCAGATTACCAAGTCAGTTTATTAATTATTATATATATATAAACAATTTGCAAATATTCTCTATATATATATTCATATACATCACATTTTTTTTTTTTCGGTTATGCTATTCTCTGTATATTGATTGATTGTCTGTTTCCAACATCTTCATCCTCTGATGAGCCTCCAGAACCATCCCTACCACCACCGCCACCACCACAAGGCGGATTTTTGCCACCATTCCCACCAACATGATATTCTTTGTTTTCCATATGCTGCCGTAATACATCCTCTATTGATTGCCCCTTGCTAAACTTTTCCATAGCTTTACCAAAAGATTTCCATGCAGCTCTCTCATCTTCGGCCCTGTTTTTGCCACCCATTAAACAAAAAGGCGGACGTTTGAGAGAGGCGCATAGCTTCTGATTGTGAGTTTTTGTTGGCTTGAAAAAAGTCTGAAACGGCGGGGAAGGTCGGCGTTTGGAGAGGGGTCTGGTTGGGAGATTGGCGCACAGACCTGTAGCCTGAATACAAGTCATTCTTTTGCTTCCAACATCAATTCAATCAAATTGTGTTTATGTAACCCAATCGAGGGCTAACCCTAGACTTTCTTTACAAATCTAACTTATTTCGTACTTTGTCTTCTTTCACAAACCTAACGTTAATAACGTCCAACCTCATCCATACATTCATATGGGTGTATATTGGTATGAGTATTTGTTAATGTGAGGTTGTGGGCTCACTGTGAATGTGTAGCTGTAATTGGACGTCTTGAAATTATAAAGTTAGTACGGTTCTAATTAGAGAAGTATTATATATATATGTATATATATATATATGTATATTACATTATTTGCATCCAGTCACTTGGCTATTACAACCCAATCTCCACCAAGACCCACCTTATCAAACCCATTATAAATTGCAAATAGTTTCTCCCCTTTAAGATCAGACTCATCATCTTTTAAAACCGTAGCATCTTCTTTTATCAGTCCACATTCAGTAAAACAAGACAAGATTACTGAAAAACAAAAGACTTATGCTCCCTCCACATCATCACCATTCCCTAAGATCAATAACCCGACTTATCATCACCATGGAAAACCCTATTTTGACAAAATTTTTGTAGTAGAAACCCCACTATTACTTGAGACTTATTTCAAGGAACCTAAGGATTCCTGAAGACATATTAAAAAGACATTTTTTATGAATTCATTCTTGTGGATACAGATTCAATCTATATTTCAAATGTTTTTGACAAAATTGACACGAAAAAATTGATTTTTATAAAAATAACGTTTTACAAAATTATTACCTTAGAACAATGGGGAAATGACCCAAACAAGAAAAAAAAGATTTTCAAGATCTTTTCATGTTTCTGAATTTTCTTATTGGGACTACATTGATGCATGGACATATGTGTTTTATAGCCAAAACCCAAGAAACTCTTTATCTTGGTTTATCTACTTTGACAAAGATTTTTCTCTCAATATACCATTTTGGTTTTTAGAATGGTGGGACAAGTACGGACCAAATATTGATTTCTTTCCTACCATCATTAAAGAAGGTTATCAGTATTGGGTCACACATATTGATAAACTCAAAGATTGAGATTTTATTCCTGACTTATTAATTTTCTTCAGGATCTTTAGTCTCACTTGGATCTTGATGCTTGATTATAAAATTCAAGAGCGACTTATTGGCAATGCCAATGTTCCTTATTTTGGAAGACAAACAAAAATCAAATGGTGGAGTGGTATGAACATGGCTGACCATGGTAAAAGCAGGGTTGCAAAATGGTTTAACGAAAACCCCAGTCTCTGCAACACCAACAAAGACCAATCTCAGTTTTTAATGGTCAAATCCAAAAATCAGGCTAAAATCGCAGCAGCTAGAACTCCTGAAGAACTCCTAGCTATCGCTGATGAAATGAGAAAAACTATGTCTGCTATGTCTCAAAAAGACTCAGATTCGGAAGATTGTGATGATTTTCTTGTTAGGATTATGCTCAATAGCAAGAGTGTAATGTTGTACTTGCCAATCTTTTCATATTAATGAAGTGATTTCTGTTTGTTAACAAAATCTTATATAGCATTTATTATTATAATTGTCAAAGTAAATAATCATAAGGTCAAAAGACTATGAGAAAAGAAGAATTGTTTGTACATATGGATATGTATGAGGTAGACACAATTCTTTAGTTAGTGCTTGTTTGGTTGAGCTTTCTACTGGCTCAAAAGGTCTACTAACGTCTATTTGAGTTTTTTAGAGTTGTTTGGTTGGGCTTTTGAGATTGTCTATTTTAAATTGAGTAGAGACTAGTAGAGTTTAAACCTCTAATGGGCAAAAGCTCATAGGGAGGTGCTTCTCCAAATAGACATTTTTTTTTAAAAAAAGTCTACCAACCAAACATCTATGATTTTTTTTTTCTAATACTCTATTTCTAATAGATCTACTACAAGTAAATATTTTACCAATAAAGGTTTTTCAAAAACCCAACCAAACAAGCTCTTAGTCTTGAATAACGTTCACAACTTAAGTTAAAGGTCGGGCACCTTTATCTTGTTAAAGTTGTAGAATTCTTTTACTAGCATTTGAGTGGGATCAAATGTGTTGTGATGAGTCTAAAATCATCGAAGGGTTTTCAAGTAAAAGAATCTAGTGCACTGGGTGCATTGAACCGGATCACAATGAAATACTTTTTCTAGAACCATCAATAGATAAAAGTCTTTTCATTATCATGACAATCGAAGAGTCTATCTTAATCCTGAGATAAATGATGGACTTATGGTTACAAGTGTTATCATTTGAGCTATCAATGAGTACGATTATATAGCATAGTCTATCCTCGATAATTTGGTGGCATTCATTTGTTAATCGATAGAGGACTTCATTTATAGATATGGACATCGTGGCTTCATTTATTAAATGTGAGTAGAATATCATCATATGGATGCTTTGTGGTTTTGGATATGAAATCTTAACATTGAGTTTTCAATATTGTCTATTGAAAGATGACTTCTAGACAATTCAGAATATATATCCAAGTTCAAAGTGTGGTCATATGAGTAAATATGGTAACTTGGAAGCTATAGGCGGTCTATGAGCTCTTGGCAATTACTGATATTCTTCACGAGGATTCACTATCTCCCATATGATTGTCTAGGGTATGAATGAGTATCGTTAACTTATTCCATCTTTATTTAAGAGTGCAATTTTAGTTCTTTAGTGGAATGAACTAAAATTAATAGATTGAACCTAAGTGAATCATTTGTTGATTGTGATTGGGTTATGTCTATTGGAGCTTAAATTTAGATAGGCCCGCCAAGATCCCCAATTCGCATGGACTTGTATGAATCACTTGATATATTCTACCGGACTATTTGTGGGTCCATTTAGAATTGTATTTAATATATTAAGAATATAATTTACACATTATTTAATTAATGGGTTGTTTAATTATATTAATATATTAATGAAAGGCATGTGGGCTTGTTTCTTTTATTAAGAATGGGTCTAGTTCACATGTGGACTTTTTATTAAAGTCCAAATGGATTAAATAAAATAAGAAAACAATATGTAGGCCCAAGTCTCTTGTCATGGGCGGCAATGGGTAATAATTAGCCCATTATATTGTTTTGTTTTATTATTTAATTAAATAAGAATTAATTAATATGTTAATTAATTATTTAATTAAGAATCAAATCTTTTTCTGATTAGGAAATATGTTTCCTAGTTGTATACTTCTATTAGTAGTATATTAAAAGTAAAAGACTTTATTTGTTTAGTCAAATTAAGAAGTCTTTTGTTTAGTCACAAACACACTAAAGAGTTGGATTAGGGTTTGAATTCTAAAGAAGTCTTTGTATCCTATTTGGAAAAGGACTTTGGTGATCACCTTGTTGGACAAGGTAAGAATTCAGAAACCCTAAATAAACTAGGGTAGGATTTCGGCCACGCTAAATAATCTAGGGCAGAAAATTCGGTCACTATAAATATATAGTGAGAATTTTCGGTATAGTGACCGAATTTTCGGCCAACCCTAGATTTTTTCTTTGAAGAATTTATTTTCTTTAGCAAAAGAGAAAAAATAAAAATCCTACTCTATTACTAGTGAGAATTCGGCCAAGGTGGTTTGTGAGAGAAGAATTGTTCTAGCTTCGATAGTGTACTAGTGATCTTTACATCAAGAGATATTGTACAGACTTTCGAATTAAGTTCACGCGAATTTCAATCTTACGATTGTGAATTCAAAAGTGACTGGAACATTCTTAGCAACCTTTTGGAGATTATAGTGACTAACAAAATCAGAAAAAGTGTTTGTTTGTCCATTCTCAGGTTCACAATTTAAAGAAGGGAGACCACGCTCCTAAGTGATTCACGTTCGTGATCGGCTTTGGAAGATCTTACGGATTACCATCGACGTTAGTCAATCGGATCACACAACAAGGGTTTTTCATCTTTCCGTATATATGTTTAATTAATTAAAGGGTTAAGGTTCAATATGGAATTTTTTTTAAAATATACTAAACTCTTTTAGTCTCGCTTCCGCTGCGTGCAAACGTATTTTTCCCTACATTTCTCAGCGGAGATTACCCTACCAAAGGCAACAGTTATTCTCATCAGAACACCTTTAGCCATGACTTATCACAATTTCAGGGGCTTTAGTCTCATAGAATTCACCAGACTTATCTTCAAAGAACATGGGATCCACTATTAGCATCTATCATCACCTATCGTGACCATGACTTAGGATCCATCACGACTCAGCATCCATCATAACTTATAATCATGACATATCCACCATCATCCTAGTGTCAGCAGACAATTAGAAAGAAAAAAAAAAGTGTCGGCAGAAGAAAACAATTGCTTATAACCATGACTCAACATCTATCAGCAGAAACCAACATTTGCTCGTAACTCAGCATCAGTCATCAACAGGGATGATTCCTTTTCACTCACTACTCACCCCATGTGAGTAAAGCTAGTGGAATCTACCCTTAGTCCAAGATATTATGATGATAACTAGTGTTAAATTAACCACGGTTATCCTCACTAAGGTTATCAACTTTCCTATTTAAAGAACTCCTTTCCAACAGAAGAGGCAGGCTTCAATTTTCCAATTTCTAGTTTTCTTTTGTTCTACTTTGTAACCTTCCTCTCCTCTCTAATCTTCCTCTCTTAACTTTCCTTTCCATTGTAAAAAGCTTAAATATCAATAAAAGTGTGCGACTTATTTTTGTATCTTCATTGCTGTCAGACCAATATTGATCACAGTAAGTTTATAATAGTTTTATTTTCTATTATACAAGTTGGAATTCATTTTAATTTCATGTTTTGTTATTTTCTACATATTGTTTTATGCATTCTATTATATTTGTTAGTTCTCTGTTTTGGGTGGAGATTGGGTTGTAATGGCCAAGTGACTGGATGTAATTGAGTATTTGTCCTTATAGCTGGGTTTTCTATCTGGGCTAGATTTTTTGTCATCATAAGTCACAATAGCGGCAGTGTTGTTGCTATGATAAGTCACTAGAGCACTGCTCTCATTTGATAAGTCAGGCCTGATAATGGGCTTGGGGCCCTGCACTTTCTTCTTGTTGCTACTCATGGGCTTCCCTGCAAAAATTCTCTGATCAGGAAATCTGGTAAACTATTATCTGAGCCTTTAATATGTTCAATGGTAAAATCAAATATAGATAATAGGGTATTCCATCTAGCAAATATTTGTTTAGAAGCAAGGTTTTTAACATCATTTTTCAAAATAAATTTTGCTGATTGACAATCAACCTTCAAAACAAATTTTTGGTTGATTAGGTCATCTTGCAATTTTTGGATAGTGAAAACAATAGCTAGAATTTCCTTTTCGACAGTGGAGTATTTTTGTTGGGTATCATTCCAGACCCCTAAAACTTATCTAACAAGATATTCTTAGTTGTTGATAACTTGTTTTAGGATGCCACCATAACCAAGCTCAGAAGCATCAGTCTTGACTATTTTGGGAGCAGTGGGATGACAAATAACAAGACATTGGAGACTTTTGACTTGAGCTTTTATCTTTTGGATAGCTAAGGTGTGCTCATCAGTCAAAGGTGCTGGATTTTTCTTAAGTCCTTGGAAAAGAGGTTTGCAGATGATGTGAAGTTGTTGACAGAAATTAGCCATATAATTAAGACATCCTAGAAACCTTTGTACACTACTACAAAAACGCAAAAGAAATCGGTTATTTTACATGGAAGAAATTGGTTTTTAAAATTTTTAAAACCGATGTCTATTTGAGTGATTTAGAAAAAAGCGAGCTCAAGACATCGGTTTTTAACCAATGTAAAAGCATGCGAAAACACATCAGTTTTATATAAAACTGATTTAAAAACCGCAACGTAAAATTGATGAATTATAAAAATTAATCTCGCCGTCCGACCGCTCCACCGTCCGGCCGCCACCGCCGGCCAGCCCCACCTCTAATAATAATCACAATTAATCATCAATATGAGGAATCGAACTTGCAACCTAAGAGTCGAAGTGGTAAGCCTTTACCACCTGACTACAAGATTGAATGTGTTAACAATTGCACAATATTTATATATAACCTATATGAGTTGTTAGAAATGAAATAAAATAAAAATAAAAAAAATAATAAAACTTATTTGATAAATTTAAATTTACTCAACTAATCAAAATTCTAATTTCTACTACAAACATCTATTAAAAAAAAATATTGGTGGGTTTATTTTTCATTTCATTTTTTGTGTGGTTTTGCATGTGTTTTGCTGAAAATATTTTTGTGCAAATTTTTTTCTTAAAACTGTATCTTTTGGCAATGAAATAAATTTTTTTGTCCATGCTGGGTTCTTCGATTTTTCGATATGAATCCAACGGTATAAATAACATAAAATTTTTGACGGTATTTTGAAAGTTATGAACAATTATTCAGTCAAAGATTAGAAGTGATTGGAGATATTTTTGTGCAAAAATATTTCCTTAAAACTGTATCTTCTGGCAAGGAAATAAATTTTTTGGTCCATGTTGGGTTCTTCAATTTTTCGATATGAATCCAACGGTATAAAGAACGTAAAATTTTGGCCAGTATTTTGAAAGTTATGATCAATTATTCAGTCAAAGGTCAGAAGCGATTGGAGATGATCAATTTATGTGCAAATGTTTTCCTTAAAACTGTATCTTTTGGAAAAGAAATAATTTTTTTTGTCTATGTTGGGTTCTTTAATTTTTTGATACGAATCCAATGGTATAAAGAATGTAAAATTTTGGCTGGTATTTTGAAAGTTATGATCAATTATTCAGTCAAAGGTCAGAAGCGATTGGAGATGATCAATTTTTGTGCAAACTTTTTCCTTAAAACTGTATCTTTTGGTAAAGAAATAATTTTTTTTGTCCATTCTATGTTCTTCAAATTTTCGATACAAATCCAATGGTATAAAGAACGTAAAATTCTGGGTGGTATTTTGAAAGTTATGATCAATTATTCAGTCAAAGGTCAGAAGCGACGCGAATCCGCGAGTGAGATGTTTTCATCGCTCATTTTCACACTTTTCCAAATCGATTTTTGGAATATTTTCTAAACGAAAAGCGTTTTTTTTCATGTCTAATTTCTTGTATCAAAATTTGAGAAAATAGAGTTAAGTATTTTTAGAGATGCGCACTTGAATGTGGACATAGGTCAGATTTGAATTTCAGTAGAATTTTGCTTTTGAATCCATATCGGTTTTCCCAAAAACCGTTGTCTTTTCAAATCGTAATATTTAAGACATCAGTTTTAATAGAAACCGATTTCTTATTGGAAAAATAAAAAAACCATATCGGTTTTTTCAAAAACCGTTGTCTTTTCAAATGGTAATATTTAAGACATCGGTTTTAAGGAAAACCAATTTCTTATTGGAAAATAAATCCATATCGGTTTTCCCAAAAACCGTTATCTTTTTAAACCACAATATTTAAGTATAAAAACCGATTTCTAAAAGTTTTTTTAAATCGGTTATCAAAAAACCAATGTAAACAACCGATGCCTTTTTACATTTTTGTAGTAGTGGTAGCTAAGTTTTATCTTTGATAACATCTGGGAATTTATCAGCAAACTCAAGACTTCTTTGGATGGGTATGATAGTTCCTCTTTCAATGTTGTGGCCTCAGAATCAGATTTTTGTTTGGTATAGAACAATCTTAGGTGAGAAAACCACTAAACCTTGGTGCTTGACTGTCTGGAAGAAAATATCTAGGTGTTTCCAATGTTGGTCAATTTTATCGGAATAGATCAAAGCATCATCTATATAGATAATAGAAAATTCAGTATAAGGGTTGAAAATCTTATTCATGATAGACTGGAATTCACTAGGGGCATTTTTAAGACCGAAAGGCATAACATTCCACTCATACTGGCCAAATGGCACAAAAAAAGCAATTTTATAGCAATCTTTCTCATCTATCTGTATTTGCCAAAAACCTGATTTCATGTCAAACTTGGAAAAAATGTTAGAATTATAGAGTCTTTTTAATAAGTCAGATTTGTTAGGGATAGGATACCGAATCCACTGGAGAGCATCATTCAAAGATTTGTAATTTATGACCAGCTTGGGAACTCCTCTTTCGATCTCTGCATTTTTTTGTACATAGAAGGCTGGACAACTCCATGGAGATTTAGACGGCTTAATCAGGCCTTTTTGTAATAAGTCAACGATTTCTTTTTTGCAATACTCAAAAAGGGATGAGGACATTTGGATAGGTCTGGCTTTGGTGGGAATTCCTTTTTTAGATAATTCTTTGTTATAAGGAAGAGAGACTATATGTCTTTTTTTGTTCCTGAAGGCATTTGGAAAAGAGGAGCAATCTTCACTTTCAAGTTTCTTTTTGAAGGTTTGGATTTTTTGTTGGAGTTTGGGATCTTCTAAGTGCTTCTTTTGTCTTTCAGAATGCAGGTCATCTTTTAAAAAAGATAAATAATTCTGCTTTATGTTAATATTGGCGATTTGCTGGTCTAGGAAAATTGATTTATTTTTTAGAGTGTTTAGGTCTTGAATAAGGATAGGGAAAGTGAAGGGAAAAAATATCTCTTTTTCTAGATATTCAGAAATAAGTCCTTTAGAGCTAACCTTAAAAGGAGATATAAGGTGGATGAAAGGTAATCAAAGGATTACGTTTTGGGAAAGGTTTTTAACCATGAGGAAACTAGTGTTGTAACAGACTCCACTATTGTAGACTTTGGCATTGGTTAACTTTTATTGTATGCTAAGCTGCTGTTTGTTGGCGCCATATAGGGTTTCTATGGTTTTTTCAAAATATTTGGTGGGGACAAGGGCTTTCTTTCATACAGTTGAGTCAGCTCCTGTATTAATCAATACGTTAACCCTAAGATGGAAATTGGAAGAGACTCGTATGTCTACTTCCGTATACCATTCCTGGATCCTGATTTCTTTGACAATAGAGGTTTCCTGTTGATGGATTAGATTGGGATGTAGGAGACTAGCTAATTCATGGTTGGATTGATTCTCTTCTTGAGCTTCTTCTTCTGAATCATCAGAACTCTTAAAACTATCTTGCTTAAATGCCTTTTCTTTTGCCATTAAAGAACATTCTTGCAATTATGATTGGAGTTTTTAGGTGGCGATCTTTAGATCTTTTATTTCTTCTTTGACCTGTTTGATTTCTTTTTGTAGGTCAAGGATGGTCACTTTTCTTTGTTTAGGGGAAAATAGCTTTATAACATTTTCTTCGAAATCTAGGATAGCTGGGTCTTTTTAGCTGGTGGTTGGTTTATTGGTATCTTGGGTGGATATTTTCTCTTGGATTTTTTTGATGTAATTTGCTTTAAGGATAGGATCACCGATAATATCAATCATACCGATGAGCATGGAATAGTCAGATTGATCTAGGACATTGACTTGGTTACAGAGGCAAGCTTAAATGTGATCTGATTCTAGTTGCGTCAAAGCTTCTGTGCTAGATTGGCTAATGACTAGGAGCTCCTCATCAAAACTTGATGATTCTTCATAGGAGTCCGAGGTATACTGCTGTTCAAAGATAACCTGGATAAGTCTGTTTTTGAATTCTTCGTCAATATTTAAGGATTTGATTTTATTTTTGAGATAAGGACATTTGTTGGCAAAATGTCTCCTTTTCCCACATCCAAAACAAGTTTTTGGTTTAGGGTTTTTAGTAAAGGGCCTTCGGAAAAGCTTTTTCCCTTTCTTCTTTACTTTCTTCTTTTTGCTTGATTTGTCTCCATCAGCATGCTTCTTCTTCTTAGAGGGTTGATACTTGGATTTGTGAGGGTTTCGATGTTTCTGACTTGGGAGCTTATCAATCCAAATTGTTCACACCACAAGCCAAGCTCTCTTCTAGTAGTTAACTTTTGCTATTTCAATTGACCCTTGAGTATGATATTATTGCATAGTTGTAGGGCGACAACGTTGATGGTTGCAATGATTTCTCCATAAGTCCATGTTTCTAAGTCGATCTGGGACCAATCTGAGCTAGCCATATGTTCCCTCATCTTGTCTTGGATTTTGTTGGCAAAAAGGGATGGTAGCCCTGATATAAACTTTTCTTTCTAGTATGCTTTAGCATTGTCTTCTCTTTGTAATACTCTGGTAAAAAATATGTCCTTGTACAACTTGAAATCGCTCAATTTTTTGCATTTCAAGTTTTGGAGTTTGGAATAGTCTTTATCTTGGAATCGGTTTGGATTTCCAATAAAATGTAAAACGATGGTATAACAAAGCACATCTATACCATCAGGCTAAAAAGTGGTGGTAGTAACAGGAGGGAGGAAAGAGCCTGGGCTGGTAGATGTAGAGGGAACTGATACGTTTTTTGTGCGATTGATAATATGATTCCTAACTGTTGGAGATAGGGTATGCGTCCACCATCCAAGTAATTGGCCCTCAAAACCACCAATTAAAGCTGTGACTGCATCAGCATGGGCCATGCTTTGTTTCTTGATGTAAATGTAACCAATTCTGTGGATTTGTCTGACGATGGTCATAATATGATATTCAGAGAGACCATCAATATTAAATTGATAACAAGCATTCCCACTGTATGCTCTGTAAGGGACAGTTTCTTCATATTGGAGGTCAGACAGTGTAGGTTTTGGATAATAGGGTTTGGTACCTGTAGGGAAAAATATTTGCACGCGGCGGAAGCAAGACTAAAAAGAAGTTTAGTGTATTTTAAAATTTTTCTGTATTTGAACCTTAACCCTTTAATTAATAAACATATATATCAAAATATATCATACCTTTGTCGCGTGATCCAATTGACTATGCGTCAATGGTAATCCGCAAGATCTTCCAATCTGATCACGAATGTAAATCACTTAGGAGCGTGGTATCTCTTCTCTTTGAATTGTGTACCTAGGCTTGGCAAAATGGACTGGGTTAGAGGGTTTGGCCCTTACCCGTTTGATGAGGGCCGGGTTTAAACCTGGACCTTATTATAAAAAAGCCCACATCAAGCCCTTCAACATAAACCCACATTGACTGCGGGTCATTTGCGGGTTTAAACCAGGGTTCATTTTAAACCCGCAAAAAACCCGCCCACATCATTTAGGTTACAAAAAACCCACTGAATCAGTCGTTCTTTTCAGTTGTTCTTGGTTTCACTTTAGCTTCAAAAAAAACGAACACAGCTTCTCAGCTCTCATTGATATTCGTCTCTACCCTCTTACCATTGTGCCGCCGTCGACGCTTCAGGAATCTCGCTGCCAGTCGCTTCCGGTCGCCACCAGTCGCCATTCATTTCAGCTATAACAGAGGTAATTTTTTTTCCCTTTTAATGATTGATATTATCAACAAAATCATCTCATTTGACCTTTAATTTCTCTTTTTTAAAATTTATTTTGTTATTACTGTATTGGGTTTTTTTGTGAACTTTTATGACTTTTGTGTATTATTTTTTTCCCTTTTAATGTTAGGCAATGATATCAAACGATGATATAAGGTTTTATCTCTTTTACTGTATTGGGTATTTCGAATCTTCTTCATTAATAATTTAAAGGGTACTTCAAATCGATCTTTTAAGGATTTGATATTGTAGATGTTTGCAAAATTGATAGTGATGTTGATATTTCTAGCAATGCCTTTAAACAATGTAGAGGGCAGCTTAAATTTAAATTATATTATGCTTATATTGACAGTGATTTGTTTAGTTTTTATGATGCTTCTATTGACAATTTTGCATTTAGATATACATATCAAAATTCCCAACTAACATCAATAACACACAAGTTACTTCCTTTAATTCTATCTTTGCAAAATTGGCAGTGATGTTGAATCATATATCTTTGCTTTTGATTATTTAAATATAAGTTTGATTGTTGTGATTTGGATTTGAATCTCTGTGGGAAATATTCTATTTTTGAGCCTTGAATCTGAAATTTGTTTGTCTAATTAGCTAAAAGTTGCCAACTTTGTTGCTATTAATACGGTTTATCACCCACTGCATTGGTACTGATTCTAATTATGGCTGCAGCCTAGTTGTTACCCACTTTACTGATTCATTCAATTGAATTTTCTGTTTAGAGGACATGGATTGATTGGTGTCAAATTGGACCTGACTCATAAATCTCATATACTATTTGTTCTCGTTTCGTTGTAGCTATTTACGCCAATGTTACCACTTTTCGAAAGTGTTAATGCCCTTGTTACCAATTTTAAGTATGGAACAAGAACTGATACTATAGGTCCATTATTTGGGAGAAGAAGTAATTATGCATTGGGTCACTTCATATGTTTTGAATCTTTGCTAAACTTTTTCTTGAACAGATTTAGTTCATACATTGTCAACTATTCCAAGACACCTTAATTTTATAGTGAGCTAAGCCTGTTAAATATCTGATTATTTAATATGTGTTGGGTTTGGTTTTTGATCAAATTGTTTAAACGTATTAGGTAGCCAAACACTATGACAAGTTTTGAAGAAGGAAGTCGGATAAATACTTCAATGGGTAGTGGGAATAATGAAATAGGAGATGTTGAACCAAGTAGTGTTTCGGGTGGCTCTAAACGGAAGCGTGAAACTTCATTTATTTGGGGTTACATGACAAGAGTTGATGTTGATGGTGTAAAGAAGGCAAAGTGTAACTTTTGTGAAAAACTATTGCTTGCTAGTCAAGGGGCGGGGATGTCTAGTTTGAAAAGACACGTGGAAAAGTGTCTTAGCAAACATCAAGCAACAACAGATCAAACAAATACTTTGTTTGATCCTAATGTTGGTAAGGCTAAAGTAGCCAAGATGATTATTATGCATGAGCTTCCTTTACGTTTTGTTGAATACACCGGTTTTCGGGAAATGATGGAGTATTGTCAACCTAGGTTTGAATCAATGAGTAGAAACACACTAAAAAGTGAGATTTTTAAGTTGTTTAATTTTGAGAGAGATAAAACAAAAAAATTGTTAGAGAGCATTGAGAGTAGAGTTGCAATTACCACAGATATGTGGACTTCTAGTACAAAAATGGGATACATGGTTGTTACTATGCATTTTATTGACAAATCGTGGGTGTTACATAGTCGTATAATGAGGTTTATACATGTGTTATCTCCACATGATGCTGAATCACTTAGTGATCAATTGGTGAAATGTTTGTTTGATTGGAATGTCGATAGAAAGTTGTCTGCTATTGCCGTAGATAATTGTTCTACTAATGATTCAATGATTGATAAAATCAAGAACAAGTTTTGTGATAAGTTGTTGTTAGGTGGGAAGTTGTTCCATATGAGATGTTGTGCCCACATCTTGAATTTGGTAGTACGAGATGGGTTGAAAGTGATTGCGGATGGAATTGAGAAAATTAGGGATAGTGTTTGTTTTTGGACAGCTTCAAGTAAGAGAATTGAAGCTTTTGAGCATGCGGCAAATCAACTAAAAATAAAATACGCTAAGAAGCTTGTGCTTGATTGTCCTACTAGATGGAATTCCACGTATTTTATGCTTTCGGTTGCGTTGATGTACAAGGATGTTTTTGTTCGTGCTCAGCAACGTGATCCGCATTATAAATGTTTGCCTGAAGAATCAGATTGGCAATTGGCAACAATTATGGTGGAGCATCTGCAACCTTTTTATAAATTAACAGAGTTTTTCTCAGGTATTATTTATTTTCTCTAAGTGTTTAAATTTTATATTTTGTTATTTTTTATATGGTTAGTTGATCTAGTTTTTCAACTTTTTAGGTACCAAATACCCCACTGCGAATTTGGTTTTTCCAATGATTTGCAAAATGAGAGAGACAATGAATGGGTGGGTTACTTCTCCATACATTGAGATACAAACAATGGCAAGGAGTATGGTTGCCAAGTTTGAAAAATATTGGAGTGATATTCCTAGTGTGATGGATGTGGCAGCGGTTTTGGATCCAAGGTATAAAATGTTACGAGTTGAGTTTCATTTTGGTAGACTATATGGCTTTGATGCAGATCGTCAACGAGATAAAGTGTATGGACTTCTGAAGGAGTTAATTATAGAGTATGAGTCAGACGTTTTACTCATGGGAGTTGAACAAGTTGAAGAATCTTCATCATTTGATTATTCTATTGAAGTTCTTGGGGGTGATAAAGAATTTGAATTATATAAGAGCCAGACTGTTAGTAGTTTGAACAAGTCAGAGTTAGAGAGATATTTGGGTGAGCAAGTTGAAAATAACACCCCTAACTTTGACATATTGTCTTGGTGGAAGGTTAACAAAGGTAAGTATCCGATTTTGGCTAAGATTGCCAAAGATATCTTGGCTATTCCCGTCTCTACGGTGGCTTCCGAGTCTGCTTTTAGTGCTAGCGGTAGATTTTTGAGTCCACATCGTAGAAGATTGCATCCGGACACGTTGGAGGCCTTGATGTGTGCACAAAATTGGATATGGGCTCCTCTTCGAGGTATGAAAATTTTCAAATTATGTTTTACTTTTATATAATATTAGTTACCATTGATGTTGATTATACTTTTTTGCTTTTTATTTTATTTTTATTATTATTAGGTCGCATCCCAGAAGAAGAAGTATATGCTACTGAAGGAGTAGATGACGAAGAGCCGGTAGCACCGTCTTGATTTATTGTTGTGTTTTGGATTTTTAGATTTGGGTTATCATTAATTTTAGTAGTATGTAAAAATTATTCTATTTGGATTGAGTTGTAAAAATTGTTCTATTTGGATTAATTGTTTTAATATAATTTTTAATATGGGTCAAAAAATATATGTAAAAAATATATGTCAAAAATATGGATCAAAAAATATATATTAAAAATATGGGTCAAAATCCGGGTCAAAATATATGTTAAAAATATGGGTCTCAAAATATGGGTATAAAATCTGGGTCAAAATCTGGGTTAAAATTTGGATCCAAATCCAAATTATAATATGGGTAACAATGAGGGTCAAAGGGTGGGCTTGGGTAAAGCCCTGTTTATTGCGGGCTTGGGTAAAGCCCTACCCGCATGCATATAATTGTTATTTGGGCTGGGTTTAAGCCCTTTGAAATTATGAGGGCTTTTTGAGGGCTTGGGTCCAGTGCGGGCTTGGGCCCTCAAATTGCCAACCCTATGTGTACCTGAGAATGGATAACAAAAACTTTTCTGATTTCTGTTAGTCACAACAAATTCCAAAAGGTTGCTAAGAATGTCCCGGTCACTTTTGAATTCACAATCGTTAGATTGAAATTCGCGTGAACCTTATTCGAAATTGTGCAAAAGATCTGTTGATGTAAAGATCACTAGTGCACTATCGAAATAAGAACAATTCTCCTCTCACAACTCCTCTTGGCCGAAATCTCTCACTAGTCTTAGAGTAGGATTTTATTTTTTTCTCTCTAGCAAAAGAAATTAATTCTCAAAAGGCAAAAGCTAGAAGTGGCCGAAATTCATCCCATGTATTATATAGGGACCAAATTTTTTGCCCTAAAAAATTTAGGGTTGCCAAATTCTAGCCTTGTTCTGGTCACCAAAGTCCTTTTCCAAATAGGATTTGTGTTTCCACCAAAGACTTCTTAGATATAAAAGTGAAGAACCCACATGAAAAAAATGATTTCAATATAAAAGTGATGATGATTTTGTTTGTTAGTTTTGATTGAAGAAGAATTAAAACCAAAAACGAAAAAGAAACAAATCGTATTAGATGAAGGTTTTGTGAGATGCGGAGACCAAGTGCTATGTGAAATAGGAAGAAATCGTATTTGATGAGAGAATGAAAAGGGATGCCAAGAGCTGAGAAAATTGAGAGGTTATTTGATATGAGAATAAAAATCCATGGGTATAGGGCAAGATTTGTGGAGGGCATTTTTATTTGAGTGGCGATATTTGCACCCTTTAAAAACTTTATATACCCCCTCTCTTGTAAGCTCACCAAATTAAAATTTTAAAAAAATTCTAGTTTGTAAATAAACCCCACTTAATGGTATAAATACATTTTCTTTATTTCATTAGTATTGTATTTTTGTAACTACACCCCATCTACACCAATTTTATTATCTAATCAACTTTATTATTATTTAAAAATTTGTTATTTTATTTCTTGTATTTAAAAAAAAAAAATCATTTCTAACTCTTAAATACATAAATTATACCAAAACGGTTTTTAGCTAATTTTATTTATAAAATAATTAGTGGTATATAAAAATAATAAAAAAGAAGAAAATGCAACATATATACATGATTGGTTGATTTATATTATAATACAAGTGTTTAATTACATCAAGTTGTCAAATATATAGTGAATGGGAGTAGGAATAAAAAATATATATAAATGTTTTTTAGCTTCATAACTGTCACGAAGTTACAAAAAAAAAAAAAAAAAAAAAAAAAAAAAAAAAAAAAAAAAAAATTAAAGAAAGAAAAAAGATATAAAAATAAATAAAGAAATAAAAGGCCAACTGCCCATAAAACATACAATTACCGTATATGTCATGTAAAAGGAAATATAGTCTGAGACTCTAAGGGCCCGTCCTGTAACGTTTTTGAAAGGCCGTTTTTGTTTTTGTTTTTCGAAAATAAAAATGAAAATGAAAACAGTGTTTTTGGTTTCAGTTTCGAAATCCAAATACGCGTCTGGTAACATTTCCTGAAAGCTGGATTCCGAATATGAAAACGTAAAAAACGCGTCTGGTATCATTTTCCAGACCAAATTAATTAGTTGAATTTTATTATTTTATTTTTTTGGGTCTGATATGGGCAATGCCCAGTAGAGGAAGAGAAGAACGGCGGGAAGGGACTGGGAGGCCAGATCTGACGGACGGCGGCCAGATCTGGGACGGCGACCGACGGCGCCGCCATCTGACCGACGGCGCCATCTGACCGACGGCGTCGGTCTGACGGACGGGAAGAAGAAGCTCGATCTGACAGACGGCGTAGAAGAAGAAGAACGGCGGACGAAGGGAGAAGAAGGAAGCTGGATCTGCCGGAGAAGAAGGAAGAAGAAGGAGAAGAAGGAAGCTAGATCCGCCGGAGAAGAAGGAAGAAGAAGAAGAAGAAGAAGTCGCCGGAGAAGAAGGAAGAAGAAGGAGAAGAAGGAGAAGAAGGAAGCTAGATCCGCCGGAGAAGAAGGAAGAAGAAGAAGAAGCCGCCGGAGAAGAAGGAAGAAGAAGAAGGATCTGCCGGAGAAGAAGGAAGAAGAAGGAGGAGGAGGAAGAAGGAGAAGGAGGAGGAGGAAGAAGGAGAAGAATATCAGTGAAATGAAGAAAAAAAGAAAATAAAATTTGAGTTTTTTTTTTTTAATTGTAAAACAAAACGAAAAACAAAATGAAAAACATCAAAAAGTTGTTTTGGAAATTTTTCACTTTTAACACTGTAGTTGTTTTTGTTTTTGTTTTTGTTTTGGAAAATAAAATGGAAAACAAAATGAAAAACGTTAACGAACGTGTATTCGAAATTGGATTTGAAAAATAAAAACAAAAACACATATGAAAAACAGTACCGGACAGGGCCTAAGCAAACAATCAACGATTTTACATACTGCCAGTGTGTGTAAGTGTGTAACACACAGATACTTAACAAATATAGAGGGGATAAAGGTAAAGAAAATCAATAAAAAAAAAATTCTCTCTTTGCAAATAGTGTGGCTTTTTGTATTCTGAATTGAGAAGATTGTTAGGTTTTGACTTGTATTCCTAAGCGAACCAAACAAGACTGATGTGGAGCTTCCTGGAGACATGGGATACGTTTGGAAGATGAAATGGTGTTGTTTGAGGGAGGTTTGAAGACCAGAAGAACGGAAGACTAAAGATTATTTCAAAGTATTGATCGTGGTTTTCTGAGCGATGTAATTTAAGGTGACTTGTAACGGTTTAGGAAGCGGGTGCACAACCGTGACCCAAATCGTAGTCAATCATAAGCATGTGTGGAATGGGAAATCTTTAGCGAAAAAGGAAAGTGTTCTTTTAGGAAGTTCTTATGCTTGAAGGAAAAGGAATACTCTTTACAAGAAGACTTATCATAAAAGGAAATAGTATTTATGTGAAACAAGTAAGTCTTGTACGTTGTAAGGATTCTCATATTGATTTACTTATTTCGTAGACAAACCACAAGTTGGGGTTTGACTTGTAAGGGAAGTTTTAGGTGTTTAAGGATCAAGCTTAATGCTCTCAAGACCTCAAGGTGACAAGCACACTAAAGGTATATCTCTTGTGCTTAGTTTTTCATTGAAGAGATTTAGTAGCACACACTCACCTAGCATATTTTAATATGTGTGCATTCTCTTCACATGTCACTTTCACACATACACTTTTATAGATTGTATCTTGCTGTGTGTTTGTGTCTTGTAATTCGTTTTCCATAGATGTTCGGAAATGTCCGCGCTTGCACATAAGTGTGCTTGGTGTTGCGCGAAGACCGCTCTCGGAGAGTGGTTTGGCTTCTCCTTGGATTCACCACTTTTGGTGAATCGGAGGTTAGATCGGCGGCCCCGACCGCCGATTTGAAACCGTCATTCATACTTGATTGATTTCAATCTCTTGGGTTTATTCTGCGGTTAGATCGGCGGTTTCGAAACCGCTGAATGAAACCGCCGTTGCTCCCCTGTTTCTCTCGGGACCAATTCGGCGGTCGTGATCGGTGGCCTATCCGTCGAATGAAACCGCCGATCATGCGTTTTCAAGGGAAAACTTGTCTTTTCACATGCCGTGTTCTTGATGCCTATAAATATCATACTTTCTCATTTCTCTAAGTTAGTTTTCTGACTCCTTAGAACCCTAAAGCAAAAAGAGAAATACTTGATAGAAAAATCATCAAGAACTCACCTTTAAACACTCAAAGCTTTTCATTTGATTCATCAAGTTCATCTAGGATCATTCATGTATAGCTTTGCATCATCACAACTTGCTTAGTAAGATTTTGACTAACTTCATCTAATTTTAGTTTCTTTCTTATCAACAAATCTCTTTACTTACTTGTGTGTTTTATGTTCACATGCTAAATACAAGATAGAGATTGTTTGTGATGAATATGATTGAGTGTTGTTTATGATAGTTATCTAGGTTTTGCTTAATCTTGATTAACTAAGCTTTATGATATGTCATTTAGCTTTTGATATCTAGGATTGATTTCATTGATACATCATCATCCTAGATAAGCATATAGGGTTGCCTTGCTCTTATTGCATTTTGAGTATTCATATATTCACATAGGTTTGTTATCTCTTCTTTGAGAAGTAAAACTTGTGTAGCTTCCGGGATTAGGTTGCGTAAACCACAAGCAATTGGACTAGGTTCACTCATACCGAAATTAGGTAGGTGTGTGATTACTTCCGGGATCAGGTTGTAATCTTTCTCACATTTAGTGGATTCGAGGTTTGAGTGTGGCTCACTTAATAGCCCGTGGTTTTTCCCGTGAGGGTTTCGACGTAAATATCAAGTGTCATTTAATATTTCTGCACTATATTACACTTGTTATATTTGTATTGACTGTTAGAGATATTTTCATAATCTTGCCTATTAACGAAAATTGGGTAAAATCGGATAAAATCTATTCACCCCTCCCCCCCTCTAGATTAATATTGAACACACCGTAATTTGTTTCAATGGGTATTATAGCGGGTTCCTAGATATACTTAGGTGATCCTTGCTCATTTTGATGTGTTTTGCATTTATGTGATCTTTGTTCATTCATACATTTTGCATTCATTTCATTTCATTCATATACACAATGAGTGGAAATGGTGGCAATAATGAGGGAGCTTCTAGCACGCGTCCTCCTCTTCTCACTAGCTTGAATTACTCCTCATGGAAGGGGAAGATGGAATCCTACATATGCCAAATTCATGACCGTGCGTGGATGGCGGTTAAAGATGGATATGATCTTCCCATGATGACTCCCACAGGTGGATGAGAAGAAGTTTTGAAGCCTAAGGCACAATGGAGTGCATAAGAGTTTGAGGCTTCAAAATGGAATAGGAAGGCAATGCATGCCATCCTATGTGCAATGGATGAGAATCAATACAAGTTGATTCAAAATACTAGGATTGCTAAGGAGGCATGGACAATCCTAGAAGTTGCATATGAGGGAACCGAAGTAGTGAAGGACTCCAAGCTCCAAATTCTCCAAACTCAATTTGAGATGCTCAAGATGGAGGAAAATGAGTGTTTCAACGACTTCGAGATCAAGTTGATGGACATAGTCAACCAAAGTCATCAACTTGGTGATCCTTATTCGGATAGGAGGATTAAACAAAAGATTATGAGATCCCTACCCGATAGGTTTGAGTCTAAGGTGACGGCTTTAGAAGAAAATAGTGGATATAAGGATATGAAGCCGAGCGAGGTCATTGGAAGACTTCTCGCCTACGAGTCTAGGAAGGCTCCTAGCTCCACTCCTCCTAAAAAGCAAAAGGGAATTGCTTTGAAAGCATCTAAGGATGAAAAGGAGGTGAAAAATGACTCGGATGAAGACATGGCCTTATTTGTGAAAAGATTCAATAAGGTTATGAAGTTTGGGAAGAAATGAATTGGTTTGAGAGGCCAAGATTTGAAGAAAAAGGGTCCTTTCAAGAAGTTTGAACCAAGGCAAGAGAAGACCGAAAGGAAAGGGGTCCGTTGCTTTGAGTGTGGCGGGATAGGTCACTTTGCTCCCGAATGTGAAAATCACAAGGAAAAGAAGAAGGGAAAAGTGATGGCCGCCACTTGGAGTGGAAGTAGTGATGACTCCAATGAAGAAGATGAGTCTTCGGATGATGAAGACATCATGGCTAACTTCCTAGCTTTTGCCTCCTCTCACAAGAGCAAAAGTGGTAGTGAAAAAGAGGAAGAGAGTCAAAGGGAAAGTGACTCTAGTGAAGATGACTCCGATTCTAACTGCACAAATGGCTATGTAGAGAAAGAGGTGTTAGTTGAATACCTTAAGGAGTTTAGAGGCTTAGAGATGAAAACCACTGAGAAGATCAAGAAGTTGAGAGAATAAAATCTTGAGTTTTCATCTCACAATGACCACTTAAGTGAAGAAGTGGAGAGACTTAAGAAGAGAGAATATAAGCTAAGAGAGGAGTTAGCTTTATCTAAGAGGAATGAAGAAGGTTTGAAGAGGGAGCTTGATGAAGCTAAGAAGTCACTTACTAGGATGGACTCTAGCACCAAAAAGTTAGATCACATACTTGGTATTGGAAAGAGTCCATGTGACAAGAGAGGTCTTGGGTTTGAAGATAGTCAAGAGACCTCTTTCTCTAAGAAGATCATGTTTGTTAAAGGCTTAGGCAACATAGAAGCTTCACCGGTGCACACTCCTAGGAAGAAGATAGATCTAGGACAATGTTCTAAGAATGCATAAGTGAAGATGGTGTCAAGATGGCAACCTCAAGCGAACATTCCTCATCATTTGGCTCAAAAAGGGAAGAAGCCAATCATGCAAGTCCAACATTGGAAGCAAGATAGACCGGTTCAACAAAGGAGAAGAATTGAACTTTCTCAACCACAAAGACAAGGGAAAGCTCCCATGCAAGCACAAGGACAAGGTATGACTCCTTATTTCATTCCTATTTGTCATTTTTGTGGTTTTGATGGTCATATTAGACCAAGGTGCTTTCGTTATATTAAAATGTGAAAAACTAGAAGCATGATTGAAAAGAGAAAGAATAGAGCTATGATGCATGTTCCTATGAATGAGAAGATTAATTTGCATGATCTTAGGACATCTAGAGCCCATGTACCAAAGACCATTAAGAAAGAAAATGTTGTTCTTAAATGGGTTAGAAAGAATGAAAATGTTTGCCATGTTACTCAAATTGTCTTAAAAGCTAATTCTTCTAACATGTGGTACTTGGATAGTGGGTGCTCTAGGCACATGACGGGAAACAAAAGTTTCTTCGAGACTTTTGTTATGGAGGAAGGAGGATGTGTCACCTTTGGTGATGGATCCAAAAAGAGAGTCATAGGGAAAGGAACCATTTCCATTCCTGGATTACCCTCCTTATCCAATGCTTTATTTGTTGATGGCTTGAAAGCCAATTTGATTAGCATTTCTCATCTAAGTGATAAAGGATATTTCGTCTTGTTTAGCAAAGATAATTGCTCTATCCTAAAGCTTGATGGACAAACCTTGTTGAAAAGTATGAGATCTAGCGACAATTGCTATTGTCTTGAAGCTAGAATAGTCTCAAACAATGTGTCCAAGGATGAGAAAATTGAGTTGTGGCATGAAAGACTTGGCCACATGAACTTTCGGGATCTACGAACCCTTGGAAAGTTTGAATGTATGCGTGGCCTCCCTAAGCTTGGGAAGAAAGCCAATGGTGTTTGTGGACCTTGTCAACAAGGAAAACAAACTAAAAGCATGCACAAAAGGGGCAAGTATCTCTCCACCAAGAAGCCCCTAAAGCTTCTCCACATGGATCTTATCGGTCCTATGCAAACTGAGAGCTTGGGTGGAAAGAGATACATTTTTGTTTGTATAGATGATTTCTCTAGGTTTACATGGACATATTTTCTTAGAGAAAAATCCGAAACTTTTGATAAGTTTAAAATACTTTGTACTAAACTTCAAAATGAAATGAATTCTAATATTAAAAGCATAAGACGGATTAGAAGTGATCATGGGAAGGAATTTGAGAATGCTTCTTTTGAAACCTATTGTGATAGTATAGGTATCTCCCATGAGTTTTCGGCTCCTAGGACATATCAACAAAATGGAGTTGTTGAGAGGAAAAATAGGGTCCTTCAAGAGATGGCCCGTGTGATGTTACTTAACAGTAATGTGCCTAGGAATCTATGGGCCGAAGCCGTCAACACGGCTTGCTATATAGGAAATAGAGTTTTCCTAAGGCCCAGAACTAGGAATACCTCATATGAGTTATGGAAAGGTAAAAGGCCAAATGTTAGCTACTTCCACACATTTGGAAGCAAATGCTACATTTTAAATGACCGAGATTAACTTGGCAAATTTGATGCCAAGAGTGATGAGGGTATCTTTATTGGCTATGCCTTAAATAGTAGAGCATATAGAGTTTTTAATTTAAAGACTCAAAGCGTTATGGAATCATCTAATGTTGTATTTGATGATGAAAGGCTCAAAACTATTGACCATGAGGAGGAGATTACTAGAGTTGATGACTCTCCCTTGGAGAAGGTTGTGGTGACTCCTAATGTTGAGACACCTAACCTAGGTAAAGAGGTCACTCAACCTCTTGATAGAGTTCCTCTCTTGGACTCTAATGAACCCGCTCTATGGGTTAGAAGACTCCATAATAAAGATGATGTTATTGGAGATGTGAATGAGGGTGTTAGGACTAGAAGGCAAATAGCTAATCTTATTACCTTCACTTGCTAAACCTCTCAAATAGAACCCAAAAAGATTGATGAAGCTCTAAATGATGAGTTTTGGGTTCTTGCCATACAAGAATAGCTAAACCAATTCGAAAGGAATGAGGTTTGGACTCTAGTTCCTAGGCCTAAGACTACTAATGTCATAGGCATAAAATGGATATATAGGAACAAATCCGATGAGGATGACAACATAGTGCGTAACAAGGCAAGACTTGTTGCACAAGGGTACTCTCAAATTGAGGGTATCGACTTTAAGGAGACATTTGCTCCCGTTGCCCGCTTAGAGTCCATTAGGCATCTCTTGTCCATCTCTTGTGTGCACAAGTTCAAATTGCACCAAATGGACGTAAAGAGTGCCTTCCTCAATGGCTTCTTGCAAGAGGAAGTGTTTGTTGAGCAACCCAAGGGGTTTGTGGATGCACACCACCCCAACCATGTCTATCGCCTCAAAAAGGCTCTTTATGGGTTGAAACAAGCACCGAGGGCTTGGTATGAGCGTCTCACTCAATTCCTTGTCAACAATGACTACACAAGAGGTAGTGTTGATAAGACACTGTTCATCAAGAAAGACAATGATGAGCTTTTTATAGCTCAAATATATGTTGATGATATAGTGTTTGGCTCCACCAACAACACCAAGGTTCAACAATTTTTTGATGTTATGTCTCATGAATTTGAGATGAGTCTTGTTGGTGAGCTTAGTTACTTCCTAGGTTTGTAAATTAGGCAATTAAATGATGAGATCTTTATATCTCAAGCCAAATATGCCAAAAACCTTGTGAAGAAGTTTGGTCTTGAAAAAGCCAAACATTGTGATACACCCATGAGTACCACTTTAAAAACTTAGCAAGGATGCTAGTGGTAAAAGTGTGGAACAAACACTATATAGGGACATAATAGGAAGCTTGCTTTATTTGACCGCAAGTAGGCCCGATATATCCTTTAGTGTGTGTGTGTGTGTGTGTGTTGTGTGCTAGGTACCAATCCGATCCCAAGGAGTCCTATCTCTCTTCTGTTAAGAGAATCATTCGATATGTGAATGGGACTTCCAACTATGAGATTTGGTACTCGTTTGACACTAATGCTAGTCTTGTAGGCTTTAGTGATGCAGATTGGGCGGGAAATTGTGATGATAGAAAGAGCACATCGGGCGGTTGCTTCTTTCTAGGTAATAATTTGGTGTCCTTGTCCACGGCGGAGGCCGAGTACATAGCCGTGGGGAGTGGATGCACACAACTCCTATGGATGAAGCAAATGCTAGTAGACTACGGATTCAACCAAGGTGCACTCACTCTCTTTTGTGATAACATGAGTGCTATTAATATTTCCAAGAATCCGATACAACACTCTAGAACTAAGCATATTGACATCCGCCATCATTTCATTAGAGAACTAGTTGAAAATAAATGCATAGTACTTGAGCATGTAGGTACTAATGATCAACTAGCGGACTTATTTACTAAACCCTTAGATGCTACTCGATTTAAAACTCTTAGTAGATCTATTGGGATATGTCTTGTGGAGTGATGAGTTGTTGTTATTGATCGAACCAAAATTGGTATGATTTTGGCCCCTATTTCCTTTCCCTTTTGTTTGATTCTCGGGCATTATCCTGTGATTTAATGGTGTAAATTAAGTGTTTTCAGGAATTTATAGAGTTCAGGGGCATTGGAGTAATTTTGGTGAAAAAGGGGCAAAAGAGTAATTATTGGAGGAAGAATTGAAGTTATCGTGAATTTTGAAGAATGTAGGGACTGAATTGAAATTTGCCAAGCAAATCACAATAGCCCACGTCACCTGGGAGTGAAACGGTGCGTTTCACATTAGGTGGGCAGGCTGTCAGGCCCAAATTAGGCAGTCCAAAGCGAGCCCAATGCTAGGCCCAAAGTGCAGCAGCCCAACCTTTGAAGAGTATTGAAACGGTGCGTTTTAATGGAAGTGGGGCAGATTAGTTGGGCCAGACGCGCAAGGCCCCAAAGCTTGACCCAATCAGCACCTGAACGCACCCCAAGCAAGTCCAAACGAGCCCCACCTGGTGCACAGGCCCAATACACGCGCCCCATCTCTGCAACAGCCTAATTGCACCCTAATTCACTTCTAATTATACCCTCCTTTAGGCACAATGACAGCAGCCCAATACACCCCTCTTACTTGCTGAATGCACCCCATCCCAACTATTCATCTTCTTCTTCCCTCAGCTCACATGAGTAGCCATGGCCTCCAACACACCAAACCCTCGCCGGCTAAAAGAGGATCCTCCCGGACCTATCGCCGGTCGGAAATCACCCGGAATTAATGGCCACACGACCGGCTCTCCGGTCGTTCAACTTTCGGGCCTCTATTTGGCTGGAATCCGGCCACCCATATCACGCCCAAATTGCCCTTTGTCGCTCCCAAGCCCAAACCGCGACGAAACCGCGTAAATCGAGGTCGCGGTTTGCATTCCGAGGTCGCCATGGCGACAGGGAGTCATTTTGGCTCCAGATTTGTCGCTATTTGGGTCGCTCTAAGGGTCGCCATTTGAACATCAAGCGACCTCCTTTGCTGTGCAATTCTGATTGGTGGGGCAAATTACACAAACACCCCCTCTGTTGGACTAAATGGTAATTTGCCAAGGTCAGGGGGTGTTTTGGTAATTTTCCACCCGAGACTTAATTTGAAAATACTATAAATTCATCACATTTTTCCTCTTTTAGACATATCTTGTCCACCAAGAAACCTCCTTTCTACCATTCCTAATCTCTCCATACCTAAGCTTAAACATCTAGATTACTTCACCTAAATCATTCCTCTCCTTCCATTTTCTCCACCCCTTTACTTTGTCACTTTCCATATGACTCCACCTATCTAGACATATCCTCAACACCCACTCTTTGCACAAGATTCAAGCAAGGAAGGATCAAGGAAGGATCAAGCTTACAAGAGAGACCCAAGGGTGATTTCTCTCCATTTTACTTCCTTTTCTTGTTTGTAATTATGTGTAATTAAAACCCCTATTTTAGGGGATGATTTGAGAGACTTTTTGGACATGAGTATTTATTAAAGCTTTCAATATTATGTTTGTATGATTTAAGTTTTATTTACTTTTTAATTAGATTTTGCACTTATGTGATTAATTGAGTTATTGACACACTTGTTAATTACAATATGTTGTAGGATTAATTTGTGACAAAATTGATTGAGTTATCGACACACTTGATTGATTAGAGCACATAGTGAATAGGATAGGCTTTTGGAGGGGTGATCAACCTCGATTGCCTAGACCCTTTGATTGTCACTAACTGATCCCGCTGTGACCCCCTTTCCTTAATCGGTTAGGCATTGCGGTGGGAAGTTGTTTAGGGTTTGTAGTGATGGTCTAAACAACACATTTGAATGAGATCGGTCCTTGATTGTGTAGATAGTGCATTAAAGAAGCCATGTATGAATTGCTCATTGTCCATTAGCTACTCTATCATTTCCCTAGAATTCCTATTAATTGTTTATTCCATATTTCTTATCTAGATTTGTTGAGCATTCCATTTTATTAGTTTTATTAGGTTTATTTTACATGTATGTTTGATGGCTTGACAACCCATTCACTCATCCATTTATCTATGATTTATGTTATCGCATTTAGATTAGCTAATTAATTCAACTAATCACTCTAATTCCCTGTGGAACGAATCCTACTTGCCACTTTACTAATTTTCTATCTAAGTGGTAAAAAATTGGTTTTCTAAACGATCACATTTTAAATATCATTTTGTTGAGTACACAAACGACGCTCATCAGTTATTGACCCCATAAGGGGAACTCAAGCAAAGAGAGTTTTTTTTTTTGTATACTTGATGCATGCAAAATATTTGAATGATCTAGTGCTTCTCTTTTAATTGCTTGAAGTAAGCTTGGTTGGACATATGTATATATGCTTCTATCTCAATAAGTGTGAACCTTGCTTTGTTTTCAATCCATGTCATATTTATGTTCAAACATGCATTTTTAGATTAGGAAATTTACATAGGAAGTATGATTTGAATGACCTATAGTTATTTCCATGACATGATGATTCTTAATTGACATGCTAATGATATATGAAAAGCATGAAATTCAAATGACATGCTAAATTGAAAAAGCATGAATTGATGATTGCAATTTCTTAAAATGCAAAACAATGTGTGAAAAGCAAATGAGACTTAAATGTTTATCAAAATGTCTCTCTTTCTTTATTTGTTGAACATGGCTACTATCATATGGGTTTCATACCCGGAAAAATCAAATAAGGTGCAAAGTCACTCATGCCATGTTTCGTTTATAAAGTTGGATATAGTTGCTATTAAAATTGAAATCAATGAAATCTCTATATCCTTGCTTCTCTCATGACAAATGGTAAAATTGGTTTGAATTCTATTGGAAGCCTTTGTCATTTGCTTTGCCAAATACCATTGTATTTTGGACTTGAATGCAACATGTCTTGTTTGAAAAGCATTTTTATTTCACACATTTTCAATAAAATAAATCTCATTGAGTCTCTCCAATTAATTGAGTGCATAAAGTGGCTTATTTGCTTATGCATTATCTTGTATGCTACTATCTCTCTTTGCTATGAGTGACTCGGTTGGGGACTACTCATTTGCCTATACCATGACAAAAAGGGGGAGTAGGATGTGGTAAGGGGAGTTGCTTATTGTAGTAGCAAATGTGCATATTGGGGAGTTTATGGATTGAGGGGGAGTAACCTTTTGAGGGGGAGCATTGCATTTACATACATTGCATTGGGCTTAAATTACTTAAATGCAAATGCTTAGTTATTTTCACTTGATCATCTCACATACACTTGCTTTGGAAAGTGTAATATTTTTGTTTTGAAGGGTTGATAATTCTACAAGAGATTGAAGGCTTGAAGATGTTTATTTTTATTTATTTATATCTCTTTGTAATGTAGATTATCATTGAAATCCCGTAGTTTATATTTTGTTGTGAGGATCAATGTGAGAGGTGTTTTTGTTACGAAATAGCCAAAGGGGGAGATTGTAAGGATTATCATATTGATTGGCTTATTTCGTAGACAAACCATAAGTTGGGGTTTGACTTGTAAGGGTAGTTGTAGGTGTTTAAGGATCAAGCTTAATGCTCTCAAGACCTCAAAGTGACAAGCACATTAAAGGTATATCTCTTGTGCTTAGTTTTTCATTGAAGAGATTTAGTAGCACACACTCACCTAGCATATTTTAATATGTGTGTATTCTCTTCACATGTCACTTTCACACATACACTTTTATGAATTGTATCTTGTTGTGTGATTGTGTCATTGTGTCTTGTAATTCGTTTTCCGTAGATGTTCGGAAACGTCTGCGCTTGCACATAAGTGTGCTTGGTGTTGAGCAAAGACCGCTCTCGGAGAGTGCCTTGGCTTCTTCTTGGATTCACCACTTTTGGTGAATCGACGGTTAGATCGGCGGCCCTGGCCGCTGAATGAAACTGCCGTTTTGGACCAGAGGTCTCTGGTATAATTCTGCAGTTAGATCGGCGTCCCCCACCACTGATTTGAAACCGCCGTTCATACCTGATTGATTTCAATCTCTCGGGTTTATTCTGCGGTTAGATCAACAGTTTCGAAACCACCGAATGAAACCGCCGTTGCTCCCCTGTTTCTCTCGGGACCAATTCGGCGTTGCGTTTTCAAGGGCAAACTTGTCTTTTCACATGCCCTGTTCTTGATGCCTATAAATATTATGCTTTCTCATTTCTCTGAGTTAGTTATCCGACTCCTTAGAACCCTAAAGCAAAAGGAGAAACACTTGAGAGAAAAATTATCAAGAACTCACCTTTAAACACTCAAAACTTTTCATTTGATTCATCAAGTTCATCCAAGATCATTCATGCATAGCTTTGCATCATCACAACTTGCTTGGTAAGATTTTGACTAACTTTATCTAATTTTAGTTTCTTTCTTATCAACAAATCTCTTTACTTACTTGTATGTTTTATGTTCACATGCTAAATACAATATAGAGATTGTTTGTGATGAATATAATTGAGTGTTGTATTGTGATAGCTATCTAGGTTTTGCTTAATCTTGATTAACTAAGCTTTATGATATGTCATTTAGCTTTTGATATCTAGGATCGATTTCATTGATACATCATCATCCTAGATAAGCATATAGGGTTGCCTTGCTCTTATTGCATTTTGAGTATTCATATATTCACATAGGTTTGTTATCTCTTCTTTGAGAAGTATGACTTGTGTAGATTCTGGGATTAGGTTACGTAAACCACAAGCAATTGGACTAGGTTCACTCATACCGGGATTAGGTAGGTGTGTGATTACTTCCGGGATTAGGTTGTAATCTTTCTCACATTTAGTGGATTCGAGGTTCGAGTGTGGCTCACTTAATAGCCCGTGGTTTTTCCCGTGAGGGTCTCCACATAAATATCAAGTGTCATTTAATATTTCCGCACTATATTACACTTGCTATATTTGTATTGACTATTAGGGATATTTTCGTAATCTTGCCTATTAACGAAAATTGGGTAAAATCGAATAAAATCTATTCACCTCCGCTCTAGATTAATATTGAACACACCGTAATTTGTTTCATACGTTTAGAAGTAGGATTTCCTTTTATCTTAAACTCCCTGTAACTAGTATAAATAGACCTAATATTTATGTTTAAGACTGTGGAGAAAAAGAGTTAAACACCATGTAAACATCAGAGAGTGTGAGTGAGATCCGGGGAGACCCAATGGAATATCTGAGGAGGGATCCAAGGGAATATCGGTGGATCTAGTTAGAGATCCGTGGGTGATATTTAGGGGAGACCTAGGGGATATTGTGGGGTTCTTGGTAAGGATCTTATGAGTAGAGTTTGGGGTTAGGTGTGAGAGAGAATTCTGAAGTATATGGTTGTAACAATTTATCATATAGTGGAACTTTTTCTGTCGTCCTGACGGCCCGTGGTTTTTTACCCGTTTTGGGTTTTCCACGTATATCTTGTGTTGTGATTGTTTTATTCTCTCTCATCTATTTTTCTACTTATTGACGTTATTAATTGCTATGAGTTATGGGCGTATATTAGGCATGGCGTTCTGCGTTCATCGGTTTATAGGAATTATCCCCAACAAAGATTTTCTGAATTCATGATTGTCTTCCGACCGGTACTACAACCCACAGATGATTCCGGTTTACATTTGAAAGTAGTATTTAGAAGATAAGTTTAGGGTCTTAGAAATAGAAAAGGGTTTTAAGATATAAGAAACTAATTAATAATATGGTTAATAGCACCAATGCTCCTTGAACTTATAGCGCGGTAGCATAGTGCCCCCTAAATATTTTTCTTGGCATTAAACCTCCTAAACTTTTATTTATTGGCAAAAGCTGACGGAATTGTAATGCCGTCCATTTTTCTGTCATGGCAAATTACATTAAGTCCCCTGATTATATGCATAATTGCATTAAACTAGAAAATATAATAATAACACAAACACACCCTTTGACTTATTGACTAATGTTCAAAAAAAAAAAAATAATAATAATAATAATTTTTAAAAATAAATAAATAATAATAATAATAATAATATAGGGGTATTTTTATCTTTAAATCAAAAACATGCCATGTGTCACAAAAATAGAAATAAAAACAAATCAATATTTTAAATAAAAAATATATATAATAATAAAATGAAAGGGAATAAATAAATAGAAACAAATTGACCCTGTCAACCAAAAAGAAAGAAAAAAGAGAATAATATATATATATATAAAATTAAAAATTTAAGAAAATAAAAAATTCCAGAAAATGGTGGAATTAAAAATAGTGGAGATCCATCATCTTCTTCATCAAAATTCTAGAAACAATTCCTTCAAAAAAAATAAAAATCCAAACACATTAAACACCATATGCATTCATTAATTAGATTTTTTGTTTCAAACAACAATCATCATCCATCATCTCTTTTAAGAAAAGTTATTTCCATCATATATTATTAATATTTTTTTATAAAAAAAAATGAAACCCTTTTTTTTCTTCATTGAACTTCTCTCTCACCCTTTGACCAGAATGTCTTCTTCACTGAACTTTTGCACCTTCACTCTCTAGAAAAACTCTTCTCTCTCATCTCTCTCTTCTTTGTCACCCATCCTCTCCCATCTATTGGCCGCTGCGTCGAGCGCCGATCTCCTCCGGTAAAAATAGATCGACACTCTCTTCTTTCTCTTCTATCGAGTGATGGTAGTCGGAGGTTTGCCTCATGAACTGGTCCATGGTTTTGATTGTGGAGGTTGTTTCTAGTGCAGTTTGATTGTGGGGGAAGTTTCTGATGCGGGTTTGACGGTGGGGATTGGTTTGGTTTGACGGTGGGATTGGCTTGGTTTCTAGATGTTGTTGAATTTGGATTTTGGTTTGATGATGATTAATCTGGATGATGATGATGATGAATTTGGGGTTGGCTTGAATTGAATATGATGGTGTTTTTATGTTTTCAATTATTGATTTGGAGTTAGATTGAATCAAATCTGATGGTTATGGTGTTTATATTGAAGAAATTTGGAAAAATTTTCATATATCTTCAAATCTGGAAAATTTTCCATTTTAATTTTTTTTTTCAAAAATTATGAAACAAATAACTCGGTGTGTTCTAATATATATCTAGAGGGGGGTGAATAGATTTTAACGATATTACCCAATTTTCGCGTTAAGTCAATATTACGAAAATACCCCAATCTAGTCAAAACAATAACAAGTGTAATATGGTGCGGAATTATAAATGACACTTGATATTTACGTGGAAACCCTCACGGGAAAAAACCACGGGCTGTATAGTGCGCCACACTCGAACCTCGAATCCACTAAATGTGTAATGATTACAACCTAATCCCGATCAATAATCAACACACCTACCTAATCCCGGTATAAGTGGACCTAGTCCAATTGCTTGTGTGACCACCTAATCCCGGTGTACGGCCTAATCCCGGCCTATCACAACAAGACTTCAATTGCTTGCGATCTAAGCAACCTAATCCCGGAAGCTACACGCAAGACTTACTTCTCAATGAAGAGATTACAACCTATGTGAATATATGATGATATTCAATGAGCAAATAAAGCTAGGTAACCTTAGATGCTTATCTAGGATGATTAGATAACAATAAATGCAATCCTAGATATCAATAGCTAAATGACATGTCATAAAGCTTAGCAAATCATAGATAAAATATCCTAGATGTTGCTATCACAATACATCACACAAACATGTCAACACAACAATCTCTATTTTGTATCTAGAATATATTCTAAGAGCATACAAATAATATAAGAGATTTCTTTGATAAATAAAACACTAAGCTTAGATGAGATTAGTGAAGAACATACCAAAGGATGTGTGTTGACCAAAACCCATGCAAGCAAGCATCCTAACTATGCTAGAAAATGCTAGATGATATTTAGATGCATATGAGAAAGGTTTTGAGTGTGTAAAAATGAGTTCTTGAAATGATTCTCTCTCAAGTTTCTCTCTTTGAGGTTTAGGGTTCTTTAGAGTCAGAGAACTAAGTTAGAGAAATGAGAAAGTATGATATTTATAGGCATCAAGAACAGGGCAAGTGAAAAGACAATTTTGCCCTTGAAACGCTCAATCGACGGTTTCATTTTGCGGTCGGGGCCGCAGAATGTGGCCGCAGAATTGAGCCCGAGAAAGAAACCGACCTAAAATATCTAATTCGGCGGTTTCATTCGGCGGCCGGGCCGCCGATAATGACCGCATAATTCAACCGGAGAATAGGGGAGAAAACGGCGGTTTCATTCAGCGGTTTCGTAACCGCCGATCAAACCGCAGAATCAGACCCGAGATAATAAATGCATCAGGTCTGATCGGCGGTTTCGATTCGGCGGCCAGGCCGCCGATATTAACCGCCGATTCACCAAAGATGGTGAAACCAAGGAGAAGCCAAGGGCATTCTCCATGAGCGGTCTTCGCGCAAAACCAAGCACATTTTCGTGCAAGTGCGGACGTTTCCGAACATATTCGGGAAACGAATTACACGACACAAACAAACACACAACAAGATATAATCAAACAAAGTGCTAGTGTGTAATGTGACATGTGAAGAGTATGCACACATATACAAGTATGCTAAGTGTGTGTGTGCTTCTAAATCTCTTCAAAGAAAATAAGCACTAGAGATATACCTTTGGAGTGCTTGACATCCTTGAGGTCTTGAATAAGGGCCTTCGATGTTGGTCTTCAATCACCTAATCTACCCTTACAATTCAAACCCCAACTTGTGGTTTGTCCACGAAATAAGCCAATCAATAATGGGAATCCTTACAAATTATTTTATTTGTAGGTCTCTGGTTTCTAAGGAATCTGGGTTTTGTGAAGTTGAAATATTGTTATATTGTTTTTGATCGATGATAATTGATGGGTTGGGAGTTGGAATGGAGAATCTAAGTTTATGAAGATTAATGAAGATGGGCTGTGAAGATTGATGATCTGGGTAGAGTTTTGTTTTTTGTTTTGTTTTGTTTTGTTTTTTCTTTTTTAAAGGATTAATTTAATCTCAACTGTCCATCTTCACTGTCCTCCATCTCAAAGATGGATAGCAGAGATCCACTTTTTTTTTTTTTTTAATTTCTGCTTTTATTTTTTAAAATGTTTTTTATTTGTATATATATTTTTTTGTTTTATGAACCGGATATAAAAACATTTCTTGATGATTTTTTTTAATTTAATTAATGAAAAAAATATTTGAGAATAATTATTATATATTTAGTCAACAAATGAAAGTGAACTTTCAATTGGTCAAAGGGCGTGTTTGTGTTATTATTATATTTTTCCAGTTTTAATGTAATTATGCATATAATCAGGGGAATTTAGTGTAATTTGTCATGACAGGAAAATGGACGGTATTAATATTCCATCAGCTTTTGCCAATAAATAAAAGTTCAATAGGTTTTATGCCAAGAAAAAAAGTTTAGGGGGGCACTATGCTACCGCGCTATAAGTTCAGGGGGCATTGGTGCTATTAACCCTTAATAATATTTGAGGTGTACTTATAAACTATATAGTCATTTTATTCAAGGGTAATGTTGGATTTTAAAAAATGTACTAATTTGAGATGTACATACGGTTTTTGAAGGGTGCAAATATCGACACTCTTTTTATTTGTACTTTTTCTAAAATCCGTCAAATTTCATCACTTAAATGAAATCCGTGAAATCCATAGACTTTTGAATACACCCAAATTTATATGGACTTCTTACAAATATAAGACCATCTCCAACGGGAGCGCCTTTCTCCAATTTGCAGCAAGAATTCAATCCAACCATGCGCCAGTCTCTACGCTAGAGTATAGCACCAACAATTTCATCGCCAGATCTGGCGATGGCTGGTCTTCAGTGCTACTTTGCTGATTTTTTTTTCAGTCCCTCCATTTTTATGTAATCGCGTAATGTCCACTATTAATTAACATCTATTATGATTGTATCCCTTTTAAAAAAGTTTTGTTTAATCACAGTTTTACCCATATTAAATCAAATGTATTCCAATTGTATCCTTTTAATTATCCAATGCTTTTGGTTAAATTATATTTATAAATTTCTTAACTTATTGTAATATTATGTTAATTTCTTAACTTATCGTAATATTATGTTAAATTTCTTAACTTATTGTAATATTATGTTAATTTCTTAACTTATCGTAATATTATGTTAATTAATGGGTGAAATGTTAATTGTTGAGAAATAATAAAAAAAGGGAACATTTATGGAATATTCTTTTTAGAGTAAGATTTGGTGTTATCGGTTGGAGATGGTGGTGCGAAAGTTGCTACATTTTGTAGCAAAGTTGCAACAAATTGGTGCAATGGGTTGGAGATGGTCTAAGGGGGGTGTATTTGTAGGGAAAAATACAGTATAGTACACGCAGCGGAAGCGAGACTAAAAAAAATAGAGATTTAGTAGCTTTTAAAAAATTTTCCATTTATGAACCTTAACCCTTTTAATCAATTAAAGATATATATTATCTAACAAAAGAAGAATACCTTTTGTCGTGTGATCCGATTGACTTACGTCGATGGTAATCCGCAAGATCTTCAATCCTAGCACGAACGTGGATCACCTAGGAGCGTGGTCTCCCTTTTCTTTGAATTGCAAGCCTGTGATTGGACAAAACAAACTTTTCTCTTCTTTGTTAGTCACAAAAACAATCAAAAGAACACTAAGGTTATTCCGGTCACTTTTGAGTTCTCAATCTAATGATCGAAACTCGCGTGAACCAAGATCGATGTTGTACACACAAGCTTATTGATGAATAAGCAAATAGTATACCATCAAAGAATAATCTATGTCTCTTTTATGTTTTAGTAGAATAAAAATTAATCTTCCTATGAATTGAGAAGAAGAAGAAGAAAATAGAATCAAGCACACCAAAAAACCCTAAGTGGCCGAATTCTATAAGTCCACTTATATATGTGGCAAAATTTTCTTTCTTTCTTTCTTTTTATTAGGGTGGCCGAAATCTCTAACCTAAAAGGGACTAGGGTTGCCGCAATACTCAAGCCAAAAGGAGTTTGTATTGCACCCTAATTCCTATTTAGTTTAAGACTCCCAAACCCTAATCCAACTCATAAATCTTTTTATTCTTTTATTTGACTAAATAAAAAGACTTCTTATTTGATTAAATAAATAAAATTAATTATTTATTTCCTTGTCAAACAAGTCTTTTAATTTAAGTATACTACTACCAATAGTATACCTTTAGGAATCATATTTCCTAATCAGAAAAGATTTGTTTCTTAATTAAACAATTAATTAATTCTTATTTAATTAAACAATGAAACAAAATAATATATTAGGTTAATTAATTCACCTTTGCCGCCCCACTTAAAATAAATGGGCTATATATTATTTTCTTATTTCATTTAATCCATTGGACTTTAAATAAAAAGCCCACATGTGAACTAGACCCATTCTTACTAAAATAAACAAGCCCACATGTCATTCATTAATATATAAATATAATTGAGCAGCTCATTACATAAATAATGTGCAAATTATATTCTTAATATATTAAATGCAATTCTAGATGGACCCTTAAATTGGTCCGGTAGAATATATCAAGTGATCCATGCAAGTCCGTGTGGATTGGGGATCTTGGCGGGCTATCTAAATTTAAACTTCAATAGACATAACCTAATCACAATCAACAAATGATTCACTTAGGTCTGATCCATTAATTTTAACTCATTCCACTAAAGAGCTAAAATTGAACTCTTAAATAAAGACAGAAAAGGAAGATGTTTCCTCATTCATACCCTAGACAATCATGTTGGAGATAGTGTATCCTCGTGATTAATATCAGTAATCGCCAAGAGTTCATTGACCGCCTATAACTCTCCAAGTTACCATATTTACTCATATGACCACGTTTTGAACTTGGATATTTTGACTTGTCCAGAAGCCATGTTTTCAATAGATACTATCGAAAACTCAACGTTGAGATTTAATATCCAATTACCTCAAAACATCCATATGATGATATTACACTCTCATTTGATAAATGGAGCCACGATGTCCATATCTATAAATGAAGTCCTCTATCGATTAACAAATGAATATCACCAAACTATCGAGGATAGACTATGCGATATAATCGTACTCATTGATAACTCAAATGATATCACTTGCAACCATAAGTCCATCATTTATCTCAGGATTAAGATAGACTCTCCGATTGTCCTGATAATGAAATGACTTTTATCTACTGACGGTTATAGATAAAGTATTTCATTGTGATCCAGTTCAATGCACCCAGTGCACTAGATTCTTTTGCTCGAAGACACTCCGATGATTTTAGACTCATCATATCTCATTTGATCCCACTCAAATGCTAGCAAAAGAATTCTACAACTTTAACAAGATAAAGGTGCCCAACCTTTAACTTAAGTTGTGAACAATATTCAAGACTAACTAAAGAATTGTGTCTACCACATACATATCCAGATGTACGAACAATTCTTCTTTTCTCATAGTCTTTAGACCTTATGATTATTTACTTTGACAATTATAATATTAAACTATAAATGCTATAAGATTTGTTTAAACCAGAAATCACTTTATTAATATGAAAAAGATTGTTAATTATAATATTACACTCTTGCTATTGAGCATAATCCTAACAATCTCCCACCTGCGCTATAGCAAATGTGTCATATCTCTCAAGCCCATGTTCTCTAGGTGCCCATCGAAACTCTTCTGAGGTAGAGCGTTTGTGAAGGGATCTGCTAGATTTTCTGCTGACGCGATTTTGGTAATCGTCACGTCACCTCTTTGAACAATCTCCCTTAAAAGATGATACTTTCTTTCAATGTGTTTACCTCTCTTGTGACTTCTTGGTTCTTTCGAATTAGCCACTGCTCCACTGTTGTCACAGTAGATAGTGATCTGCTTATTCGCACTAGGAACCACTTCCAAGTCAATCAAGAATTGGCGGAGCCAAACAGCCTCTTTGGCAGCCTCGCATGCAGCAACATACTCAGCTTCCATGGTGGAATCAGCAATACAAGATTGCTTGATACTCCTCCATATAACTGCTCCTCCTCCAATAGTAAACACAGCCCCTGATGTGGATTTTCTGGAGTCAGAATCTGATTGAAAATCAGAATCTGTATACACAACGGGAATTAAATCCCCTCCAGAGTATACAAGCATATTATCTCTCGTTCTCTTAAGATACTTGAAAATATGCTTGACTGCCGTTCAGTGATCAGGACCAGGTTTCGATTAAAACCTGCTAACTATGCCAACAGCAAAACAAATATCTGGTCTAGTACAGAGCATTACATACATGAGACTTCCAACTGCCGAGGCATATGGAACTCTACTCATGAATTGCTCTTCATGCTCATTCTTAGGAACTTGTTCCTTAGAAAGCTTGATTCCATGTCTGAAAGGTAACATACCTTTCTTGGAATCCTGCATGGAAAACCTAGATAAGATCTTGTCTATGTATGAAGCTTGGGATAATGCAATCGTTCTATTCTTTCTATCCCTTATAACTTGGATACCTAGAATAAAACTTGCTTCTCCTAAGTCCTTCATATCAAATTGTTTTGCTAACCATTCTTTTACTGATGTCAATACACCTACATCGTTTCCGATGAGTAGTATATCATCAACATAAAGAATCAGGAAAACCAACTTGTCACCCTTAATCCTTTTGTATACACAAGGTTCGTCAAGGTTCTGAATAAATCTAAAACCTTTGACAGCTTGATCGAACCTTATGTTCCAGGATTTGGATGCTTGCTTTAATCCATATATGGATTTCTGCAACTTGCATACCTTTTCCATTTGGCCCTTTTCAATGAATCCCTCTGGTTGCATCATGTAGATGCTATCGTCAAGACTTCCATTAAGGAAAGCTGTCTTGACGTCCATTTGCCAAATCTCTAGATCTAAAGATGCTGCAATGGATAAGAGTATCCTAATGGATTTAAGCATGGCCACAGGAGAGAAGGTTTCCTCGTAATCGATACCTTCTTTCTGTGTATACCCTTTAGCTACCAATCTAGCTTTAAAGGTTTCCACCTTTCCATCCATACCTCTTTTCCTCTTGTATACCCACTTGCACCCAATGGGTTTTATCCCTTTAGGCAAGTCTACAAGGGACCAGACTTTGTTATCGAACATAGATTCAATCTCAGATTGCATTGCCTTTTGCCAATAGCGACTATCAACATCCTCCATAGCTTCCTTGTACGTGTAGGGATCATCGTCGTCCGGGAGATTCTCCACTGATTCTCCTAGACCGATGTATCTTTCGAGTTGTGTTCTAACCCTCCCACTACGACGAGGAATGGTAGGTTGTTGACCTTGTGTTGGATCGGAACTTACAATTGGGTTTGGTTGTGTAACCTCTCGTGGAATTGTATCTCCTGACATTTCATTCAGGACAATTCTACTTCTAGGCGCAAAATCATTCATATAGTCCTTTTCCAGAAATTTAGCATTTGTCGAAACAAATACTTTAAGATCTGAAGGACTATAAAAATAATATCCTTTAGTTTCTTTTAGATACCCTACAAATATACATGTTTCCGAACGGGACTCCATCTTTTCTATCTTTCCTTTTAACACATACGCAGGATAACCAAATATCCTTGAGTGTTGTAAACTAGGCTTGCGCCCAGTCCACAACTCATGCGGTGTTTTAGGAACAGACTTAGATGGTACATCGTTTAGAATGTATATAGCAGTTTGTAAAGCATATCCCCAGAAAGAAATAGGAAGTGTTGAATAACTCAACATAAACCTAACCATATCCAAAAGAGTTCTATTTCTCCTTTCTGCTACCCCATTTTGTTGAGGTGTACCTGGTGCAGAAAACTGAGAAACTATCCCATTATCAATAAGATATTGCTGAAAGTCACCAGATAGATATTCTCCACCACGATCAGATCTCAATATTTTTATGTGTTTCTCAAGCTGATTTTCCACTTCAGCTTTAAATGCTTTGAACATGTCAAAAGCATCCGACTTATGTCGCATGAGATACACATAGCCAAATCTTGAGTAATCATCTGTGAAAGTGATGAAGTACTCATATCCACCTCTAGCTTGAATGCTCATAGGTCCACATACATCAGTGTGTATCAATCCTAAACATTCAGTAGCTCTGGCACCTTTGGCAGAGAACGTCCTTTTTGGTCATTTTACCTTCCAAACAAGATTCACAAGTTGGTAGATCATCAACCTTTAAGTCACCCAAAGGTCCGTCACTTACCAATCTTTTGATCCTATTAAGGTTAATATGACCTAGGCGTAAATGCCATAGATAGGTTTCATCTTTTGATAATTTAACTCTTTTATGATTAGGTTCCGTTATTTCTGTGTCTAACGAGTGAGAGATATTTCTATGCAAAAAGTATAGACCGTTTTCCAATGTACCTTGGCAAATAATTTTGTCATTCTTACTAATAATAAAAACCTTATTAAAAGTAACCGAATATCTCCATTTTATTCAAACATGAAACTGAAATTAAATTCCTCTTGAATTGAGGTACATAATAAACGTCTATTAAATCTAAATGCCTCTAGAATCCAAACAAACTCTAATATCTCCCACTGCACTTGCAGACACTAACGTTCCGTTGCCCAAGCGCAAATTGATTTCATTCTTACTCAGCCTTCTCCTTTCTTGGAACCCCTGCAAGGAATAACAAACATGATTAGTGGCTCCAGAGTCTATGATCCAAGAATCTGTAGAATCTGCCAAAAAACATGTTTCAAGATAATTCACATTACCTTCTTCCTTATTGTTCTGGGACTTTGGGCAATTTCTTTTCCAATGTCCCTTTTCACCATAAAGGAAGCATTTCCCTTTGATCTTGGTTACTTTCTTGGTCTCCTTCTTGGTAGGCCCAAGTTGCTTTTTCTTCTGTTGTTTCTTGACCTTCTGACGGGTCTTAACAGTAGCAACTTTACCAACCACATGAATCTCTTGACCTTTGCTTTTCACAAGGATCTTTTCAGCACTTTGAACATCTTGCATCAGGCTCTGTAAGGTGTATTCCTTTTTGTTCAAAGTGTAGTCCAATTTGAACTGATCAAAGGAATCTGACAATGAATTGACAACCATATCAATTTTTGTCTCACCATCTATCTCAGCGCCATGCAGTTCAGCAATGTTGAGATGTGCTATGACTTTCATCATGTGATCCTTCACAGCCTGTCCAGGTTTCATCCTAAGATTCATAAAAGCAGTCACTGCCTCTCTCTTAGTCGTTCTGGACTTCATAGGAAACATCTCCTCTAGAGACATCATTATATCAGCAGCAGACTCCATTCCTTCATGCTGCTGTAGCAACACGTCAGAGATAGTGGCCATAATATAACATTTGGCCATATCATCTGAAGTCTTCCACTGCTCATACTCATCTCTTTGCATTATGCTAGATTCATTATTAGGAGCAGGTGATTTAGGAGTAGTTAGAACAAACTTATGTTTTTCACTTTGCAGCAACAACCCAATTTTCCTTTTCCATGTTACATAATTATCTCCAGTTAAAGTGTTATCTTTCAGGATGTTCATAAGTGATGGGGTCATGATTTCTGAATAGAAACAAAACATATATAAGTAAATAATCATTACAAAGCACTTTAAATATTTATCTTGAATTAAATAAATAACTCAATCATAAAAATTCAACGGTGATCTAACACCCATAAATGTTACGCCTCCTTTGGGAGTTCGCACCATTTACTAGTTAGACTAGGTCTCACCTAATTGTTAACATAACAACCAGCGTTTTCAATTTTAGCATTGCAATTTTACTGACAAGAACTCTTGGGAGGATATCAATAAAATTACATTGAGTGTGTTACCAAGATATCGACCCTCAACTTTCTCTCACGAAAATCCCTCATTGGGGAGTAGATCTCGTTTAAGTCCATTGTCTAGTCTATCCTTGTAAGGAAGTATATTGCTAAATTCCATTCATGGACGCCATTTGGGGGGATTACCAATAAATAATTAAGCTCAACTAACCTTGGAGGCCATAGGTGTTACAAAAACACCTTCTCCCACTCAATTATTTAAGGCGTGTGATTAAATCCCATAGAATGATTTACCAAGTTATCTAGATGCCAATTTAGATACCTAAATCATTCAATGCATGTTCATACCAAAAGAGATATATGAGTGGCACTCCTATTCTATATGTCATGTTATCATACAATAACAAATATTGTAATATTTAAGCATAAATTAAATAGCAACAATTTTGGCCCATCCTAGAAAAACAAGTAAATTACAATAATTTAGGAATACAAGATCTTCAAGTGGCCCATCAACCATAAGCTCATCCTTCGGCCTGCTCCCATGGGCGTGCACAGCCCATCACCCCACAAAGGGGCTGCCATGCGCAGCCCATAAGGCCACACAAGGCTGCCATGCGCAGCCCACCAAGGCTTGGGCTTGCCATGCGCAGCCCAATCCACTCCTATGGTGCGCACGGTGCTCGTTCTCGGTTCCGGTTGCTTCATTTTTCTTCGCGTCTTCGAATCTTCAACACCCAAATATATTACAGCAATATAAAATAATAAATACTGCAGTATTAATTTTATTTTTTTTATTCACTGCAGTATTTTTATACATAAAAAAATGCACTAAAAAATAAAATAAATAAAAACTACAGTAGTTTTAAAAAAAAATATTGCACCTATATATAAAAAAAAAATAAAACCTAGCAACTACCAAGAAGGAATTATGGTGATGATAGACCACCCTTCTTGTTACAATTCCATAACAAAAATACATTGAAAATCTAGGACCAAAATCGAGCAATAACAATCCACATAAAACATATATAAATCCATACATCACATGTAATTATATATGCGAATACCTAGAGTGCCATCTCTTTCTAAACATGCATAATCACAATAAAAATAAATCGATCCACGTATATATACGTTAATTAATTAAAAGGGTTCAACCAGGCTCTGATACCAATTGTAGTGAAAAATACCGTATAGTACACACAGCGGAAGCGAGACTAAAAAAAATAGAGATTTAGTAGCTTTTAAAAAATTTTCCATTTATGAACCTTAACCCTTTTAATCAATTAAAGATATATATTATCTAACAAAAGAAGAATACCTTTTGTCGTGTGATCCGATTGACTTACGTCGATGGTAATCCGCAAGATCTTCAATCCTAGCACGAACGTGGATCACCTAGGAGCGTGGTCTCCCTTTTCTTTGAATTGCAGGCCTGTGATTGGACAAAACAAACTTTTCTCTTCTTTGTTAGTCACAAAAACAATCAAAAGAATACTAAGATTATTCCGGTCACTTTTGAGTTCTCAATCTAATGATCGAAACTCGCGTGAACCAAGATCGATGTTGTACACACAAGCTTATTGATGAATAAGCAAATAGTATACCATCAAAGAATAATCTATGTCTCTTTTATGTTTTAGTAGAATAAAAATTAGTCTTTCTATGAATTGAGAAGAAGAAGAAAATAGAATCAAGCACACCAAAAAACCCTAAGTGGCCGAATTCTATAAGTCCACTTATATATGTGGCAAAATTTTCTTTCTTTCTTTTTATTAGGGTGGCCGAAATCTCTAACCTAAAAGGGACTAGGGTTGCCGCAATACTCAAGCCAAAAGGAGTTTGTACTGCACCCTAATTCCTATTTAGTTTAAGACTCCCAAACCCTAATCCAACTCATAAATCTTTTTATTCTTTTATTTGACTAAATAAAAAGACTTCTTATTTGATTAAATAAATAAAATGATTTATTTATTTCCTTGTCAAACAAGTCTTTTAATTCAAGTATACTACTACCAATAGTATACCTTTAGGAATCATATTTCCTAATCAGAAAAGATTTGTTTCTTAATTAAACAATTAATTAATAAATAAATTAATTCTTATTTAATTAAACAATGAAACAAAATAATATATTAGGTTAATTAATTCACCTTTGCCGCCCCACTTAAAATAAATGGCCTATATATTATTTCTTATTTCATTTAATCCATTGGACTTTAAATAAAAAGCCCACATGTGAACTATACCCATTCTTACTAAAAGAAACAAGCCCACATATCATTCATTAATATATAAATATAATTGAGCAGCCCATTACATAAATAATGTGCAAATTATATTCTTAATATATTAAATGCAATTCTAGATGGACCCTTAAATTGGTCCGGTAGAATATATCAAGTGATCCATGCAAGTCCGTGTGGATTGGGGATCTTGGCGGGCTATCTAAATTTAAGCTTCAATAGACATAACCTAATCACAATCAACAAATGATTCACTTAGGTCCGATCCATTAATTTTAACTCATTCCACTAAAGAGCTAAAATTGAACTCTTAAATAAAGACAGAAAAGGAAGATGTTTCCTCATTCATACCCTAGACAATCATGTTGGAGATAGTGTATCCTCGTGATTAATATCAGTAATCGCCAAGAGTTCATTGACCGCCTATAACTCTCCAAGTTACCATATTTACTCATATGACCACGTTTTGAACTTGGATATTTTGACTTGTCCAGAAGCCATGTTTTCAATAGATACTATCGAAAACTCAATGTTGAGATTTAATATCCAATTACCTCAAAACATCCATATGATGATATTATACTCTCATTTGATAAATGGAGCCACGATGTCCATATCTATAAATGAAGTCCTCTATCGATTAACAAATGAATATCACCAAACTATCGAGGATAGACTATGCGATATAATCGTACTCATTGATAACTCAAATGATATCACTTGCAACCATAAGTCCATCATTTATCTCAGGATTAAGATAGACTCTCCGATTGTCCTGATAATGAAATGACTTTTATCTACTGACGGTTATAGATAAAGTATTTCATTGTGATCCAGTTCAATGCACCCAGTGCACTAGATTCTTTTGTTCGAAGACACTCCGATGATTTTAGACTCATCATATCTCATTTGATCCCACTCAAATGCTAGCAAAAGAATTCTACAACTTTAACAAGATAAAGGTGCCCAACCTTTAACTTAAGTTGTGAACAATATTCAAGACTAACTAAAGAATTGTGTCTACCACATACATATCCATATGTACGAACAATTCTTCTTTTCTCATAGTCTTTAGACCTTATGATTATTTACTTTGACAATTATAATATTAAACTATAAATGCTATAAGATTTGTTTAAACCAGAAATCACTTTATTAATATGAAAAAGATTGTTAATTACAATATTACACTCTTGCTATTGAGCATAATCCTAACAGTATTGAATTAGGATTCTTGAGAACATTTAAAGACTTTATAAATCCGGGTGTATTCAATTCGGACATTAAAAGATTTTAAGGTACGTTTGTTGCGCGAGATAGGTGATCGAACCAAAATTGGTATGATTTTGGCCCTCATTTCCGTCTCTTTTTGCTTGATTCTCGGGCATTATCCTGTGATTTTAATGTTGTTAATTAAGTATTTTCAGGTAATTATGAAGTTGAAGGGCATTGTAGTAATTTGGTCATTTAGGGATGAAATTGCAATTATTGAGGGAATAATTGCAAATATATAGAATTTGGAAGAATGAAGGGGCTGTATTGCAATTTGCCACCAAATCACAAACAGCCACGCAAATGAAACGGTGCGTTTCATGAGATAGGTGGTTGGATCATGGGCTTCTTTACACACCCACAACTGCTTCTATGTGCACCTATAAGACAGCCCAAATGCCCCAGCCCATTTCTTTTCTTTACCACAAAAGTCCTCTCTTAATGCAACCAGGCCACTTCTATGTACACCCAAGTGCATAAGCCCAAACTATAAGCCTGTAAAGATTCCCATTTGTTGATTGGCTTGTTTCGTGGACAAACCACATGTTGGGGTTGATGTAAGGGTAGCTTAGGTATTGGTGATCATCCATGGCCCTTTCAAGACCTCAAGAGAAGAAGCACCAAAGGTAAATTCTAGTGCTTACATGCTTTGAAGAGATCATAGTTGCACACACACACAACTCATGCATAAATCTTATTCTTGTATGTTGTGTGTTTTATATGAGTGCTTGCATGTTCTTGAACATCTCTTCTAGCATGTTTTATTTGATTGCATCTAGGTCATTAAAATGCCATAACATGTTTAGGCATTAGGATGCAAAGTCATGAATTGTATTCATGCTTGTTTGAATTGATTGCATCTTGTTTTATGATAATGCCATGACATGATAGGCATTAGGATGCATTCAATTCCCACACTTGCACTTCATGTTTGATTAGCTTTAAGTGTGGTGTAATTCGTTTCCGTTTGAGTGATCGGAAACGTCCGTGCTTGCACGATGGTGTGCATATCTTAGCACGATGGTTGACCACTTGAGAAGGTCTCATTCTTCTCTTGGATAAGTGGTAGATTCGGTTTGGTTATTTGGAGTGAAGTGTCTAGGTTCAAAATATTGGATTTCAATGATTTAAATGTTTTTCAAAACTGACATTTGTATGGTCTTGTGACCATAACTTTTTACACAAAGTTTCAAATTGAGTTTTGTAAAATTCTGGACAAACTAGACACTCATACCTTTCCAATGGTATATTATTCGTAATATTTTATGACCGTTTGGATTGCTTTTGAAATCTCCAAAGTAACCACTAAAACAGGGCATCACAGCTGTTATCCGTATCTGACCTTTGGTCACTCAAATGACCATAACTTTTTCTACAGACATCAAAATTTCATTCCATAAATTGGAGTAGAAAGTATACTTCCATACCTTTCCAACGATATATCATATGAAAGGTTTCGATGTCGTTTGGTCATATTTCGGTGCGCTCAAATTTGAGTTATGCGCTGTCGCGTTTTCTGCGGTCCATGGCCGCAAAATATGGGCGCCGAATGTGTCAGGTGCATTTCTGCGCCCTTGATTATGCTGTCACGGGCAGCAGAATATGCCGCCGAATTGGCCCGTAAAGTTGGGACAATTTTGTCTTTTCACCCAACATTTTTACTCTCTATAAATATATCCTTATCTTTGGTTCAAAACACAAGTCTTTGATCCTAAGAACCCTAGAGAGATATTTAGAGAGACTTGAGAGGAAAAACTTAAAGATCACATCTTTATTCCTCTCAACCCATTTCCACATGCATAAATCATCATCTAAGCATCATCTAGGATCATCTAGTGTGTGCTAATGCATGGGTCTTCTTCAACACACATGGTATGATTTGTTGAACACTAATCTCATCTTATTTTAGTGTTTTTACTTATCAATTTTATCTCTTTTATTACTTGTATGTTCTTGAGTAATTTCTACATACATGATTGAGATTATGTGTTGATTGGGTTTATATTTTACATAGCTTTATTGATTAGGTTATTATTACCTAAAAGCTATGCCATAAACATTCATGTGCATCAAAGATCATCTAAGCATTTTCTAGCATAGTTAGTTTGCTTAGTTGCATGGGTTTTGGTCATCACACTTCCCTTGGTATGTTCTCACTTTTATCCATTGATATTTAGTGTTTTATTTATCAAGGCATCTCTTTTATTATTTGAATGATCTTAGATTAATATCTTATATTTAAAATAGAGATTGTTTGTGATGACATGATTGAATGTTTGTGGGTTATTTTTGATAGCTATTGTATCTAGGATTGGTTATCCTTTACATAGCTAAGCTATTATGCCATGTCATATAGCTATCTTCATATCTAGGATTGATTTTATTGTCATCACATAATCCTAGGTAAGCATCTAGAGTACCCTAGCTCTTATTGCATATTTGGATATCATTGCATATTCACATAGGGTGTTGATCTCTTCGGAGAGGTAAGTCTTGTGTGATAGACCGGGATTAGGTCGTACACCGGGATTAGGTGGTCACATAAGCAAATTGGACTAGGTCCACTTTTACAGGCCTGCGGGTAGTGGTAGCGGGATATAGGCCGGGATTAGGCCGTCAAACCTAGATTAGGTTGTATACACTATCACAATTAGTGGATTCGAGGTTCGAGTGTGGTGCACTATAATAGCCCGTGGTTTTTCCCTGTTGAGGGTTTCCACGTAAAAATCAAGTGTCGTTTATATTTCCGCACCTTATTACACTTGATTATTGTTTTGTGAATTGGGTTATATTTGTAATATTGACTAATCCGAAAATTTGATAATAACGGATTAACAACCCTTTCACAAACCCTCTATGTCATACTTAAAAGACACCCACGCGTATAATGGTAAAATTTGTGAACTTTCAAAGCCCATACCCAAATGCCAAATTAATTAAGCCTAAACGCACCCCAATCGTCGACTAACTGCACCCCAAAGAGGCAAAGAGGGCAGCATCTAAATGCACCCCAGTATGTTGCTAAACGAGCCCCCTACCAAGACATAGCAAAGCTGTCTGCGTGCACCCTAATTTGTTGCTAAGTGTCCCCCATCTTCTTCAAACTAACTCTTCTTCCCCAACGTGCAGTCCTCCATTGACAGCCAATTAAGCTCTAAACCCTAGGCTATTTCAGTCGCCGGAAAGAGGCCATGTTGCACCTATCTCCGCCCGAGATCTGCACCAAACGAATGGTGAAGATGACGCAAGTCTGGTCGTCACCTTCCCGGTCCTCCAATTGCCACCATGTCCAGCCATGATCTCCTCCTTCATTTGCTCTCTTGTCACGCCCATGTCCCTTTTTGGTCACCATTTAGTTATTCGATGTCGCCATGACGATAGGAAGTGATTTTTGGTACCTGATGGCTTCGCCATATTGTCACTCCAAGGTCGCCATTTAAGCAAACCGCGACCATCTCTTTTGTGCATCTCTGATTGGCTGAATTTGGTAGGCAAATTACGGAATGCACCCCTTTAGGGGCCAATGTGGAAATTTGTCAAGTAGAGGGGGTGTTTTGGTAATTAACCATTCGTGACCTATTTTGAAAACACTATAAATTCATCATATTTTCAATTTTCCCAAGGCCAATCCTATTCTCTCCTACTTATCTCCTTTCCATCCTAGGATCACCATCAATCATCTCCTAAATTCCTCTATTTATATACTTGAACTAATCTTTTCCATCCAAAAACTCACACCAAATCTTGATTACTTCCCTAGATCATTCCTTCCCTACCATTCTTTACATCACAAAACCTTTGTAACTCACCATTAGTCATCCACCTATCTAGACACATCCTCTTCCTCCATTCTTTACACTAAAAGCATCTAAGGAGAACAAGGATCAAGCACTAAAGAAGGAGGCCCAAGGGTGATTTCCTTATCATTTACTTGTTTTCTATTTTATTGCTACTATGTGTAATTAAACCCCTAATCTAGGAGATTGATTTGATAAACATTTGGTTGTGGGTATTTGCTTAAGCTTTGTAACGAATCTCTATATGTGTTCTATTTATTAATTCATTAGATTCTATTCATTATGAGATTGACTTGTATATCCACTTGTTAATTACAATCTTGTTTAGAATAACATGTTATGCAATCATTCTTGGATTGACACCCTTGAGTGATTAAGAGCCCAATAAATAGGATAGATTAGTGGAGGGTATATCAACCACACTAATCTAAACCTAAATTTGTTAACATGTAGAGATTGGTCCTTAAACTGGCTTAAAAAGAACTACCCATACCCACTTGCTAATCAATCAATTCTCTAGCATATATATTAATTGTTTACATCCATTTTTCTTATCAAGATTGTGAGTCTTCTATTTTTCATATCACCATATTTTTAGTTAGGTTTATTTTGTATGTATGTTTGATGGTTTGACAAACCATACACTCATTCATTCATTCATTTATGATTTATTTTATTGTATATAGATTAGCTAATTAATTCAACATATTACTTTAATTCCCTGTGGAACGAATTCTAAGCTTACCACTTTACTCATTTTCAAAACTTAAAATATATTGCGTAAAAATTCATTTTATAAACATTCTTTTGGTAATTCGCAATTTGGTAACAACACAAAAAGCGAGTCATCAAAAATTAATAGGATTTTACTATTTTTAAGAGATGTGATTGGATTAATTATAGTGTTTCTTATGTTCGGTGCAACATTAGATTAGACTAAAATAATGATATCTTGTGCTCCGTATGTAATGGGATTTGATAAAAAATTATGTAATAATAAATTGAAAAATAAAAAGATTTTTTTAAACAAAAACCAAATCTGATGAGATTATGAGAATCTTTCTCATTCTCTATCCACTAATCTCTTTCTCTTCTTTTCGATCTGTCCCTTCTCTATCCATTGATCTCTTTCTCTCTTTCCCTTCTCTCTCTCTCAACTAATCTCTTTCTCTTCCTTTTATTTCAAATAGATCATATATGAACTAGTTTGATCGGAGATGGAGCCAGATTTGACATCTATGCTCCGTCTCCATCTCCATCTCCACTCCGCTCCATCTCTATCTTTGTTTCATTTGGTGTGAATTAGGTGTGGATTTTGACGTGCTTAGTTTGATTTCGATATGGATGGGATGTTTATACAATGAGATTGGATTTTTTTTCAAAATAATAATAATAATAATCCAGAGAAATGAGAGAAATTTTTCAATCTAATCCCATGTGGATTATGATGGTGGTTGTGGTAGGGATAGATGATTGAATGATTTTTCAATTTTGCTTTATTTTTCTGGGTTTGACGATTGAAAATCATCTCCCCCTTCAAATTATTTTTCTGTGTTTAATATTTGGTGAGTCCTAGAAAAATAAATAAATAAATAAAAAATAAGTCCATGAGTAAAATAGTCCCAACGTTCTTGGCAGGACTATTTAGTCATGCTGCAACGGGATATGGGATGGGAAGGGGACTAGAAATAAGCCAATCATGTCCAATCTGGTGCAACAAACGCACCCTAAAAGAGTCTATATTAATCTAGTTGTATTCAATTTAGATTCCTATGGACTTTTAAAGAGTCCTTCTAAATCCGGGTGTATTGAATTAAAAATGTCTACAAAAATAAAGATGTATTCAATTGAGACTAGATTTTAAAAGATTTTCTTAAGTCATGGATTTTGGTGGACTTGATGGTGAGAGTATAAATATCAAAAGCCACAACAAGTCCAGCCTTCTCTTAAAGGATTTTGAGTTTTTCTTGTTGCTAGGGTTCGTTGCTTATATTTTCCTTTATTTATCTTTTTCATGGTTGAACTTCTAGAATATGCTAGGTTATAATTCTTGATATGCTTAACTTGATGAAAGTAGAGACCACGATGATGATTTATAGCCTATTCAATTGATAGTGGCGGTTATTAGTTTGTATGTGTTTTCGAAATATACAAAGGCCTGGTGGAATCTCTCTATTTTGACAAATGACCAAAATTTGTAAATTTATTTGGGTGAATTCTTCTATCTCAAAAATTATGAAAAATTATATGTAGATAGAATGTTATGTCTACTATTATTCTGCAAAATTTTGTGATTTATAAATGAGTATAAATTTTTTTATAATTTTTGGAGTGGACAAATGTCAATATTGATTTTTGCTGGACAAAGTGAGAAACAAGAAAAGAATGAATGTTTTCATATACAAATGACCATGGATTTAAATTATAATTTTACTGTAGCATGTTCTATATGTCTAAATTATCCATGTCCAATTTTGTAAGATTTGAAACTGTAGAGAATAAATTAAAAATCATGGACCAAAGGGTGGTCAGTTGTGACAAGGTTTGGGTTAGGGTTTTGCTTTTTTTTCAATATTTTATGTATAGCTTTCCTTGGTGATTTGATTAGTTGATTATTGTTTGTTTATATAATTAGTTAAATAACAATGAGAATCGGTAAAGATGAGTTATGAATGTTGAGTATTTTCCTTTTAATTTTGCTCTCAAAATTGTTATTCACTTTCTTTCATTTGTAATTGATTTTAGTAATTGAATGGAAATTATTGTCATTAGTTTTTTTTTTTTTTTGTGCAACGTTTATTCATACGTGAAGTTTTATGTATTCGTGTGTTATTTTTTGGGTTTATCATGAAAGTTGAGATATTTGTGAAATTAAGCTTTGAAATGGAGCTTCACTTTGACTAATTGATCGAGTCATATACATGTATAATTCATCTATCTATAATAGACGTCCGAGATAACAAATCCATGAAAATCTGAGATAGATGTCTAAACAAATCCATTAAAGTCTGATATAAATGTATAAACAAATCAATGAAAATTCATGTTGATTTATAAAAGTATGTAGAAATCCATGAAAATCTGTCACTTAAAAATGTCTTTAAGTTTCCTCAAGAATCCTAATTGAATACGCCCCCCTAAATTGAATACATGTAGATTTCATTGGATTTTATTGAAATCCTTCAAAGTCTAGATTAAATACCCCCTAGATTTTGATGGACTCGTTACAAATCTTAATTGAATACCCTAAGACTTTTCAAATCTTATAGAATCCAATCAATTCTTGATTAAATATACCCCCTATGTTTGGATAAGTTATTTTTTCAAAAAAAAAAATTTAATCGTGCCTAAATTATAATTGTTCTAAGTTGTGACTTAATTAGATGATTTATTTATTTCACAATTGTCCTAACCGATCTCTACCAAATCAGGTCCATTGCTAAATCTCACTAGAAGTTGTACAGACCACCATCTTTGGTGTAGAACTTTCCATCTCTGGTTCCACAAACCAACATCACTGATACTTCACCTTCCCAACCACCTAAACACCACTCCAAATCAACACCCAAACACCACTTCAAACCAACACAAATTGTTTATTTCACCTTCTTCAAAGAACTTTATTTTTAAGAAAAAAATTGAAAATAATAATAATCATATTTCTGGACTTCGATCGAGATCCAGAACCATATAAGTGTTGTAGCGAACCGGCACTCGAGCCTCCCCTGTTCATGGCGGTCCCGTTTGTCACGAATCAAACTTTGCAGACAGCCTCCCCTTGTTCACGGCGATCCTGTTCACCATGAATCAAAACATTGCAAACAACCTTGTTGCGCCGCATCCTCCCCAATATGAATTTTGTGCTTCGGGGCACCCCTATCCGAAACCATCATATTCATCCTCCTCAATTTCCATCTTCATCTTCCTCACATTATCACCATTTTTTTTGACCTTATTTTCTCAATATGTATCCAAAATTGATGTTTTTGTTTTCCCTAAATCCTACAAATTTAATACAAACTTGAAAACTCACGTCATATAAATCACAATCATGTTCAAATTTTTGCAATTTGGTATAAAAAAAATTTAAATTCCTAGAATTAATGGTTAGAGTTTAATAACAACTGGATTCAAATTTCACACAAATAATTAGCAATCAACACTATGAAACAATGAAGAAATAGTTTTATTCATGAAATCTAACATTTATTACATAAAATAATCGAAATTAGAGATGATTGAAACTGAAAATTATTCAAGGGAAAGGAGTAATGGGTTTGTGTTGTGTGTAAGAGTAATTTGAGTCATTTTTGCAAATTTGATTTTCTTTTGGGTTAATACTAAAACCTCCCCTCACTTTTGAACTATTATTGGATTTATAGTTACAAATGCTTTTATTTTAGAAACCTCTTCAATGAACTAACACCGTTAGCATTCCGTTTGTGTTGACTAAGTTTGACTATTAAAAAGTCTAAAATGTCCCTATTTAATCTTCAATACAACTTGGGTTTGAATATTTTTGTTATTTTTAGGGATAAAATTGTCCACAAAATAACTTCTTTTTTGCAAGTTAACATTCCCGCCTTTTATATTATAATTTTATTAATTTTTATTTGGTAAACGTATAACGGTATAATAGTCAATTTATATAATTGAAGTTTAAATAAAGACATTTTAGACTTTTTAACTGTCAAACTCAGTCAATACAAACGGAATAGTAATGGTGTTAGTGGAGGGTTTCTAAAATAAAAACATTTGTAACTATGGGCCCGTCCTGTAAGCTGTTTTTTGTTTTTGTTTTTCGAAAAGAAAAACAAAAACGAAAACAGTGTTTTTGGATTTGTTTTTGGATTCCGAATACGCGTCTGGTAGCATTTACTGGAATCCGTATTTTGAAAATAAAAACGGAAAAAACGCGTCCGGTAGGATAACTGGAAACTTTCGAAAATTATAAAATATTAATTTTTAAATTTTGTTTAATATTATAACAATATAAATAAATGATTAAATAATTAAAAAAAAAAAAAGGAGACCAGATCGGATCTGGAAGAAGAAGAAGAAGAAGAAGAGGAAGAGGAAGAGGAAGAGGAAGAGGAAGGAGAAGAGGAGGAGGAGATCTGCACGCGGTGGCCGGAAGAAGAAGAAGAAGAAGAAGAAGAGGAAGAGGAAGAAGAAGAAGAAGAGGAGGAGGAGATCGGCGTCGGCGGTGGGAAGAAGAAGAAGAAGAGGAAGAAGAAGAAGAGGAAGAAGAGGAGGAGGAGATCGTCGGCGGTGGGAAGAAGAAGAAGAAGAGGAAGAAGAAGAAGAAGAGGAAGAAGAGGAAGAAGAAGAAGACGGCTGCGCAGCGAGCAGCGACCGACGATCGGCGACCGACGGAAGGCGACGGAGGGCCGGCGGCGAGAAGGAGGAGAAACCGAGAAAGCCAAACGCAGAAGAGAAGAAGGAAGAAGATGATGATCTGATGACTGATCCAAGAGAAAAAAAAAAGAAAAAAAAATATTATTTTTAATATGGGACCCACTTCAAATGAAAATCAAAAACAAAAACAAAAACAAAAACAAAAACAACTTTTTTTTGTATTTCAAAATTTCCACTATTAACACTACTTTTGTTTTTCATTTTGTTTTTGTATTTCGAAAATAAAATGAAAAACGGTTTACAGGACGCGAATTCGAAATCGTTTTTGGAAAATAAAAACGAAAACAGGCTGAAAACGCGCTGCAGGACGCCACCTATGTATCCAATAATAGTTCAAAAGTGAGGCGAGGTTTTTAATATTAACCCTTTTCTTTATAAAGAGGATAATTGTGCAAGTTGTTTTGTTTGATGGGGTAATTTTGCTGAATTCCCAAAAATAAGGTTTTTATATATAAAGAAAAAATGAGAAGAAAAAACATGCACGTGATAAGCACGTGCTTTACATTTGCGGATTCTTCAGTACAAAACCCCTAGAAAACGCTAAGCTAAAATCGCTTGCCGCCACTCTTTTCTAGGGTTTCTTCTTCTCCTTCCACCACCACCACCATCTCTCAACGAAAAAAACCCTTAAATTACTGTACTGATCTTGTCTTTTCTCTTGTTTGCAAGATCACTGCATGCCCATTTCGTTTCCTGTCTATTTATTAATTTTCTCTCTTTATTTTTCCAGGAAAACAAACGAACATCAAAAAATGGTCGCTGGCAAGAAAACGGTACGCTCTTCTTCTTCTCCATTTCATTTTTTTTTTTTTTTTTGGGTATTGAATTATTTTCCGATTCTTATTTTTGTGCCTCTCTGTACTTTTTGCAGAAGAAGACTCATGAGAGCATCAACAACAGATTGGCTCTTGTCATGAAGAGTGGCAAGTTCACGCTCGGTTACAAAACCGTTCTTCGCTCTCTTAGGAGCTCCAAGGGTTGGTTTCTTTTTTTTTTTTTTTTTTTTTTTTTTAATACAAAGTTTCTATTTTTATCGTGGAAGATGAATTTTTGATGTGTAAATTTTTCTGGGTCTGTCAGGGAAGTTGATTATCATATCGAACAATTGTCCTCCATTGAGAAAATCTGAGATCGAGTACTATGCTATGCTCGCTAAAGTTGGTGTCCACCACTACAATGGAAGTAAGTGCTTTTTTATTTCATTTTTAGCTACAGTTGTTTCCGCTTTGTTTCGTTATATGTATTTGCTTTGTTAAAATTGTTTTATTGGGTGCGAAATTATTGAAATATTTGATATCAACATTTGCTTGAATGATAGTAGAAATTGTTTCGGATATTTCTTAGATCATGGAATGAAATGGTGGTTGCTGTATTGTGCATCTCGTTTTGTTTATCGATCTGGTGTATCGTTATTCTTCGAGAAGATGCTTATGAAAATGTTTCTCTTGTTAAATTGGGTGTGCATGTTACAATTTGCCTCTCTCATTTTTAGTCACATCATGCTAGGCTCATTGTAATTTGTAAGTATGTACAACTGCTTGAACACCCAAAATTCAAGATATTTCATCTGTAATTAGAGGCAATAGGTTTCAATGATTTATTGTCTATGAGTCTGATGGCATCGGTCATCCATTCTTGTGAGGAATGGTTTGTTTGTGATATCTTTTCATTATTTGCTGTGTTGCCTACTTGCTTTGATCTCAAACTGTGCATATTTTCATCTTGGTCACAGTACCTAGGTTATTATTTCTCATTGGTTTTTTCTGTTGTCTTGACACATCTTTATGATGAATTTTCCAGACAATGTGGACCTGGGAACAGCTTGTGGCAAGTATTTCCGTGTGTCTTGCTTGAGCATTGTCGATCCAGGTATACTTTATAGATAGCAGTTAACCCAATCCTTTATAATTTAATTTACATCACATGCCAGTAGTGAATTAACAATCACTCTTTTATCTGTTGTGCAGGTGATTCCGATATCATCAAGACATTGCCTGGTGACCACTGAGCGGATTTGGATTCGAGTTCAATCAGATGTGATCTAGTTTTCAACACCAGAATATGATGTTTTCCTTGACCAATATCATAGTTTCTTTTGTTTTCCCTATCTTTAAACTTTCCGAGAAAGAGAGATTGTGATACTTTTTCATTCTATATCTTAAGCAATTTTGTTATCAACTTGTGTTTAAAGGTTTGGTTAACTTTATGATGGAGGCCTTGTATTTTCAATGTTATTTTCCTACCTTTTACATGTACACAAATGCATATAGTAGGCACAAAAACGCACAATTGAGTTCTTGCTTTTCAAAACAGAATTTGTTGATAGTTAAACATTTAAAACATAATTTATTCACACTTGTGGCATGTGCACGTTCTCTCAATGATTTTTTATTTTATTTATTATTATTTTTTTAAAGTTATCTCGATTTTTGATTTGCTAAATGAGATTTTTTATAAATGGCAATTCAATTACTGATTTGTGCCTACAATGTTAATTAAAAGTAAGGGCTCTATTGCGACTCAAAAATAATTCTCGATGGACCCATGTTTTAATGAAACTCTTTTATTACTAAATTATCCTTACATATCTGGTAATTGTACAAACATCCCTTAAGTATAAAAAGATTGCACGGGTATATCAATTTTGGTTATATACACAAAATTTCCCTAGACTTTGAAAATTGTTGTATAAACATCCTCCAATGTTAGTTTTGATATGTTAACTCCTGACAGCCGTGGGCAATTTAGACTTTTTGACCAAATAAAAAATTGATTTTTTATTATTATCTAAAAAAATGAAATAATGGAGAAATCTCTCCATCTCTTCGGAGAAGGAGATTTGCTTAGGTTTTTATTTTATTCAAGTATTTGTTACTATAATTGCTTGATTTTTTTAAGAACATTTAATTGGTTGTTTTGAGTGTGTGGAAAGATCTAAATTTTCTTGTCTTTGCGATTGTCATTATGTTGTTTTGTCTCTAACTGATCTATTTTTTAGGAAAAAAAACTTGTTTATGTTGTGTATAGCCAGGCAGATTTGGAATCCGTAAAAATGTGAACTTTATGTTTCTTGTTTGGGGTTTGTTTTTGTTTCTTCTGGTGTTAAAACCCCTAAGGTTTTAGGGGTAAATTTTGCCTCCAGAAGGGTTTTGGGGGTGGGGGGTGGGGGGAAAACTTGGCCTTATTTTATAAATGGGGGAGGTGGTGGGGGGACCACCACCAAACCCATTCCCCTATTTCCCTCAAAAATATATATTATTTTTATTTTTATTTATATATAAAGTTTTAACAACAATAATAATAAAAAAAAACTAATATATTATAATATTAACCTTTTTATGAAAATATTATTTAAGTGGATGTCCACATTAGAGATGCATATTTTTCCCCGGGGGTCCCAATCAAGGGCGTAGGTAGGTGTAGGCTAGACCGGGCTGTAGCCCGGTCTTGATTTTCAAAAAAAAAATAAAAAATTTATATGCTTTTCTAAAAAAAATAAATGTTGTAATTGGATTTCCACTGCTTGACTTGCTATCCAACATTCCAACCTTTTACTTTCTACTTTTGATTGATGATGCAAACAATGATGGTAAAAGACAAGTGGCCAAGTGGGACTGAGGAAGTGATATATTCAAAGTCTATAAATAAGACTTCTCTTCATTTGTGAATCTAGTTTGAAACTCTAAAATTAATACTGAATTTAGTTTAGGGTTTGCTTAAAGATAATTTAATGTGTGATTTACGTTTGATTAGAAAGTTTAGTTAGGCAAATTAGGGGTCTTTGAGTTCAGATCCTTGATTTAGTCATTTAGAGATGTAGAATTAAATTGTTCAAGAAAATATATTTACATATTTCATGTTATTTGGATGATTTTTTATTGAGATTGTGACTTTGCCATATATATCTATGTGTGTGTGTGTGTGTGTGTGTGTGTGTGTGTGTGTTTCTTATTGAATTCTTACTATCGTAGGTTATTATGTCAAATAATCAAAATTAAATCAAAGGAAAAATATTTTGGATTTCTTCCCAAAATCAAATGAGAATCAATCATCAAGTAAAATAGCTTCTCCATCAAATGTTGATGTTCCAATTATTGAGAACCGAGTCACCAACATATTTCTAAGCCTAATACAGTTGAGGTTAAAGATGTTGATACTAGTACTCTCGAACGTGATCCGGGGTTACGTCTTCCATTGACGGTGAGTCTTTGCAACAACTAGACGAGTCAATGACTTCACTTAGCTCGATTTTCACGGTCAAATCGGCCGATTTTCTTTCAACGGCCTAATATGGCCAATTTGGCCGAAAAGGATTCGGCCGGTTGGCGTCCGTCTAACGTATGGACGGTCGATTTTTCCATTGTTTCGATCACTGGTTTTTAGTCTAGCCCCCCAAGTCAAAAATCCTGGCTATGCCACTGGTCCCAATTCCCTACGTCTCCATCCCCATTTGGGGATTTTTTTTTTTTAATTTTTTTTTTTAATTTTTAATTTTTATTTTTTTATGTTTGGTGATTTTTTTTATGGGAAAAATGGGGATGAAAATCATCCTCAAATTGAAATGGGGATAGGAAAGGGGGGACCCCTCCCTATCCCCATTTTCCCATTTTCCCCACAATTATATTGAAATAGGGATGGGGATGGGGATGGGGATGGGGATGGGGATGGGGGGGAGGTATCCCATCCCCATTTCCCCATTTCCCCCCCAAACATATATAAATATAATTATAAGATATATATATATATATATATTTTTTTTATTCTTTGAAAACCCTAACTCCCTAAGTATATATACAAATTTTTATATAAAATGCATTAATGAATTTTATTTTGTATTTGTAATGGAATATTTATTTTTTTTAGTTTAATTTGTAGTTTTTAGTCAAATGGGGAAATGGGGGAACAACGGAAATAGGAAAATAGGGAAAAATGGGAAATTGAGGATATGGATGAATATAGGTCTCCCCAAAATTCCCCATCCCCATTTTCCCCAAATGGGGAAATGGGGGGAGTATGGGGGAAGGGTCTGGGAAGCGGGGATGGGGATGAGGGGACCTATATCCATCCCCATTCCCCAAATGTGCATCTCTAGTCCACATTCATAAGATTTTATACAAGCAAACTCCAAACTCTTCATCTACCCACCATCTCCATAACTCCCATATTTTATGATCCAATTTATGATCATTATGGAGTGCTGTGATATTGGCTTTTCATTTCTTTAAATTGTAAGGCTATATAAAGGAGCCATTATATATTGGGGAATAAAAGAACCTTTCTCTCTTCCTCTAATTTAACTTTATGTTTTATTTTCTGGTTTATTATTTTATAACATGTTATCAGCATGAGTCTTTAACCATGTTGTTTCAATTTCCAGATTTGAAAGCTTTATGCCCAAAGACAGAGTTCATATGATCCAAGTTTGGTACATGATAAGAGACAACACGTTCTAGCTAAGATCGAGAGTTCCAAGAAACTGTAAAGTATTTCTTTCTCTAATTTTGGCTAAGAAAAAAAAAAAAGAATTGGTTTATATTATTTCATTTCTAAATTTTGTTCTTAATATTCATTGGATTACCAAAAAAGGAAAGGAAAGATTAAATGATTGTATTGCAACCAGAGATTGCAAAAATAAAATGAATTATATTCCAATCTGAAGATTGAAAATGAAAGAGCCTAAAGCTCAATCTATTGTCCTAATATTAGAATATATATATATAAAATCCTGAAGCTTGACTTATAATAGTACTCTCAGTTCTAATTTGAAATAATGAATTGCTATGTAAATAAAAAAAATATAATTTTGAATTATCAAATCAGAACTTGAAGTTCTGAATTCAAATCGATGCAATTACTTTGGAACCAGAAGTTCGCAATTCTTGATTTTCAATTATAAACATGAAGTTTATATATGAACTTGAAGTTTTGATGAAATTCTATATTTCCATTTAATATGAATTTTACTTGGAACCTAAGCTTCTAGATCTGTAAATCATAGCCATAAAGTTATGACATCAATAGAACATTAAACAAAAAGAGCTAAAATAATTTGCCTTTTATTTCCTGGCATTTTTTATCCACCTACCTATAATTGGTTTTTTATTGTTCTACCGCCTTTGATTGGTTATTGAAACAAATACGTTGGCGTGTTGTAATATTAATCTGGGGGGGGGGGGGGGGGGGGGGGGGGGGTGTTGTCAATATCAAGTGTAAAGTGCGGAATTTAAATAACACAAGATATTTATATGGAAACCCTCACGGGAAAAACCACGAGCTGGTAAGTGCATGACACTCGAACCTCGAATCCACTAAATATGAAATGATTACAACCTAATCCCAGTTTAATGATCTAATCTCGGTATAAGTGAACCTAGTTCAATTGCTTGTGTGACCATCTAATCCCGGTGTACGACCTAATCCCGGTTTATCACAAAAGACTTCAATTGCTTGTGATTTACGCAACCTAATCTCGGAAGCTACACAAATCTTACTTCTCAAATGAGAGATAAAAAGCCTATGTGAATATATGATGATATTCAAAGAGCAAATAAAGCTAGGTAACCTTAGTATCTAGGATGATATGATGACAATAAATACAATTATAGATATCAAAAGCTAAATGACATGTCATAAAGCTTAGCTAAACATAGATTAGGCAATCCTATGAAGCTATCACAAAACAACACTCAATCAATTTATCACAAATAATCTCTAACTTGTATCTAGCATATGATCAAAAACATACAAGTGAATAAAGAGAAGACTTGATATAAAAGACATTAAAATTAGATGAAGTTAGTGTCAATCTTACCAAGTAAGATGTGATGATGACAAACCATGCATGGATGCATCCTGTATGGCCATAGATGATGCAAAATGATCTTTGATGCATAAAGGAATGACTTTGAGTGTATAAAGGTGAGTTCTTGTGAATTTTTCTCTAGAAATATTCTCTAAGGGAAAAATATGATTTTTAACTCTTAAAAACTGATCTAAAGGCAAAGAGACATATATATAGGGTGCCAAAATGAAGTGACAACGTTTTGAAAAGTGGCACATGTTTTGCCTTGGGTGCTGTACAAGTCGCTGTACATAAAGCGACTTGTAAAGCGCCTACCTGGGAAAAATGAAGAACATCTTCATTGGCTCTGTTTGTAGGGCGTTTCTAAACAGCGACCCAACAGCGCCACAACTCTGTTCTTCTCGGGAAATAGAGTGTCACTCTATGTAGTGCTGTTTATACACTGCTTTATACAACCCTATATACAGCGACCCAACAACGACCATAAAAAATGTATCAGGTCTGTACAGCGCCTATCCCAAGCCTCGCCAGGTCTCAGATAGGTGCTGTTTGAACAACGCTATGTATAGCGCTTTGAATAGCGCCCATCAGTATGATGCATCCTAAATGCCTAAATGTGACACGGCAATTAACTACATAAGATGCAATCATATGGGTAAGTATGAAGAGAGATTAATGAACATCAATGCACCTATAGAACATACACAACATACAAGATATACATATATGCATAAGTTGTGTGTGTGTGCAACTACATCTTTTCATTTGCAAGTAAGACCTTTGGAGTGCTTCTTCTTTTGAGGTCTTGAGAGCCTAAGCTACCCTTACATCAAAACCCCAAATTTGTGGTTTATCCACGAAACAAGCCAATCAATAAACTGAGACCTTACAGGTTATTTATAATTCATATGAAGAGACTCCATCACTATTAATGAAATATTCTTTCTTCTTTATTCTTATATCTTTATTAAGGTATGTAAGGTGTAAAATCTCATATTTTGCACATCTATTAATCACAAAATGTCGTCATTGTTTATTTACTTACATTTGAATATATATCACTATATGATATACAGATTTTCTATTGTTAGTTCGTCCTGACAATAAATATATTAGGACGAAGAATGTGGACCACTAGATTTACATACTTTGACTAAAAATGTATGCACATGTCAAAAATTCTCCATAATCTACGGTCCACATTCCTTGTCTTGATATATTTATTGTCAGGACGAACTGACAATAGAAAGACTGATGTGATATATATGTAATTTTATGGTCCCTTGAATTTTGTGACATTTAAAATTATTGGTTTTATTATGCAACTGATTTAAATTCATGTGGTCTTAGTAATATAGTATTTCTATCCCATTATTCTTTCAAAAACAATATTTTCCTTATTGCTTTGATTTATGTTAACGAAAAATTGTCACCAGGGTAAATTGCTAATTAACAACTTCTAAGGACCACGATCAAAATAGACCACGGTCGGAGGGGTATCATGTAGTTCGATACCTATATGAATATAGAAGAACAAACTAGATGCAAGAATGGTTAAAAGCATAAGTAAATCAACTTGTTATATTATAAAGGAGGAAAATACAACTCGTTCGATTATCAAAAGCATAATATCAATACAAAGATGGTTCACAAACAATCCCTATAAGCGGTCTTTAATACAGTCGGCGATAGAGTTCTCGTGTGAGTCGGTAAGTGGAATAGACTATAGGTTTATGGTTTTAGGAGCCAATTTTTTGGATCTCTCTCCTATCGAGTTGTAAGGATTCCTGGTTTTTGATTGGCTTATTTCGTGGACAAACCATATATTGGGGTTGTTTGTAAAGGGTAGCTTAGGTGATAAGTGATCATGCTCAATGACCCTTCTCAAGACCTCAAGGTGGACAAGCACTCAAAAGGTATATCTTTTGTGCTTATTTTCTTATTGAAGAGATTTAGTTGCACACACTCACTTGTAATGTTTGCATATGTATGCTTTACTTTTGTGTGCATTCTCTTCAAATGTCACTTTTCACACTAGCACTTTGTTTGTTATTTCTTGGTGTGTGTTTTAGTGTCTTGTAATTCGTTTCCCGAATATGTTCGGAAACGTCCGCGCTTGCACGATTATGTGCTTGGTTTTGCACGAAGATCGCCTTCGGAGAATGCCCTTGGCTTCTCCTTTGGTTTCACCTTCAGTGGTGAAACGACGGTTTAATCGGCGGCCACGACCGCCGAATGGAAACCTCCATTTGATTCTAGAGAGCTCTGGATTGGATCTGTGGTTACGATCGGTGGACAGGCCGCCGAATCGAAACAGTCGAATAGACCTGATGCATTTATTATTCTCGGTCTCTATTTGGCGGTTTAATCGGCGGTTTTGAAACCGCCGAATGAAACCGCCGAATTAGATATTTTAGGTCGGTTTCTTTTTGGTTTTTGAATGGCGGTTTCGTTGACCGCCGAATCTGGTCGCCAAATGATCCTCTGCTTCTCGAGTTCAATTCGGCGGTTCAATTTTGCGGCCACGACCGCATAATGAAACCGCCAATTGGTGATTTCAAGGGCAAACTTGTCTTTTCACGTGCCCTGTTCTTGATGTCTATAAATATCATACTTTCTCATTTCTCTAACTTAGTTCTCTGACTCAGAAAGAACCCTAAACTAAAAAGAGAGATTTTTGAGAGAAAATCAAATCAAGAACTCATTTTTATACACTCAAACCATACACATATGCATCAAAGATCATCTAAGCATCTTCTAGCATAGTTAGTTTGCTTATTTGAGTGGGTATTGGTCATTACACTTCCCTTGGTATGTTCTTCACTTTTATCCATTGATATTTAGTGTTTTATTTATCAAGGCATCTCTTTTATTATTTGAATGATCTTAGATTAATATCTTATATTCAAAATAGAGATTGTTTGTGATGACAAGATTGAGTGTTGTATTGTGATAGCTATCTAGGTTTTTATAATCTGTTGTTAGCTAAGCTATTTGACATGTCATTTAGCTATTGATATCTAGGAGTGTTTTTATTAACATATTATCATCCTAGATAAGCATATAGGGTTGCCTAGCTCTTATTGCTTGTATTGAGTATTTTTAAATATTCACACATAAGTTGTATAATCTCTTCATTGAGAATTTAAGTCTTGTTGGCTAAGTTTGCTTAGGCCACAAGCAAAATGGACTATAGCCACTTTTAAAGGCCCGTAGGGTAGAAGTGGGGGGTTATAGACCGGAGTGTCAAACGAGGTCTACATAGGTTGTAAACTCCATTTCAATTAGTGGATTTCGAGGTTCGAGTGTGGCGCACTATACAACCCATGGATTTTCCCAGTGGTTGGGTTTTCCACGTATACATCAAGTGTCATTTAATTTCCGCACCATATTACACTTGTTGTTTTTATATTGACTATTAGGGGCATTTTCGTAATATTGACCTTAAACGAAAATTGGGTGAACATTAGTTATAATCTATTCACCCCCCCTCTAGATTAATATATATTGAACACACCCGTTGTATTTGTGAACTTTCAATTGGTATCAGAGCTGGTTCCTAGATATAATTAGGTGATCCTTGCTCACTTTTGGTGTGTATTGCATTGTGTGTGATTGTTTGATTTCTTCATACATTTTGCATTCATCTCATTTGCATTCATCCAAACACTATGAGTGATTTCGGGATGAGCAAAGAGGGAGCGTCGAGTGTGAGGCCACCGTTGCTCACCGGCGTGAATTATGCCTCATGGAAAGGCAAGATGGAGGCATACGTGTGTCAAATCAATGATAAGGCATGGATGCTATTGAGGATGGATATGCACCTCCTATGATATGACTCCCACAGGTGGAGGAGAAGATGTTCTCAAACCTAAGGCGCAATGGAATGCACAAGAGTTTGAGACTTCAAAGTGGAATAGAAAGGCATGGCACACCCTTCTATATGCAGTGGATGAAAATCAGTACAAACTGATTCAGAACACTAAGATAGCCAAGGAGGAATGGGATATCTTAGAAGTTGCACATGAAGGAACTGATGTTGTCAAGGATTCCAAGCTAAAAGTCCTTCAAACGCAATTCGAGTTGCTTAAGATGGAGGAGGACGAGTGCTTCAATGACTTTGAAGTCAAGTTGATGGATATTGTCAATCAAAGCTATCAACTAAGTGATCCATATTCGGATGTTAGGATTATGCTCAATAGCAAGAGTGTAATAGTGTAATTAACAATCTTTTTCATATTAATAAAGTGATTTCTGTTTTAAACAAATCTTATAGCATTTATAATTTAATAATTGTTAAAGTAAATAATCATAAGGTCTAAAGACTATGAGAAAAGAAGAATTGTTCATACATCTGGATATGTATGTGGTAGACACAATTCTTTAGTTAGTCTTGAATATCGTTCACAACTTAAGTTGGAGGAGTATCAAGCAATCTTGTATTGCTGATTCCACCATGGAAGCTGAGTATGTAGCTGCATGCGAGGCTGCCAAAGAGGCTGTTTGGCTCCGCCAATTCTTGATTGACTTGGAAGTGGTTCCTAGTGCGAATAAGCAGATCACTATCTACTGTGACAACAGTGGAGCAGTGGCTAATTCGAAAGAACCAAGAAGTCACAAGAGAGGTAAACACATTGAATGAAAATATCATCTTTTAAGGGAGATTGTTCAAAGAGGTGACGTGACGATTACCAAAATCGCGTCAGCAGAAAATCTAGCAGATCCCTTCACAAAGGCTCTACCTCAGAAGAGTTTCGATGGGCACCTAGAGAACATGGGCTTGAGAGATATGACACATTTGCTATAGCGCAAGTGGGAGATTGTTAGGATTATGCTCAATAGCAAGAGTGTAATAGTGTAATTAACAATCTTTTTCATATTAATAAAGTGATTTCTGTTTTAAACAAATCTTATAGCATTTAAAATTTAATAATTGTTAAAGTAAATAATCATAAGGTCTAAAGACTATGAGAAAAGAAGAATTGTTCATACATCTGGATATGTATGTGGTAGACACAATTCTTTAGTTAGTCTTGAATATCGTTCACAACTTAAGTTAAAGGTTGGGCACCTTTATCTTGTTAAAGTTGTAGAATTCTTTTGCTAGCATTTGAGTGGGATCAAATGAGATATGATGAGTCTAAAATCATCGGAGTGTCTTCGAGCAAAAGAATCTAGTGCACTGGGTGCATTGAACAGGATCACAATGAAATGCTTTATCTATAACCGTCAGTAGATAAAAGTAATTTCATTATCAGGACAATCGGAGAGTCTATCTCAATCCTGAAATAAATGATGGACTTATGGTTGCAGGTGATATCATTTGAGCTATCAATGAGTATGATTATATCGCATAGTCTATCCTCGATAGTTTGGTGATATTCATTTGTTAATCGATAGAGGACTTCATTTATAGATACGGACATCGTGGCTCCATTTAATAAATGAGAGTATAATATCATCATATGGATGTTTTGAGGTAATTGGATATTAAATCTCAACGTTGAGTTTTCAATAGTGTCTATTGAAAACATGGCTTCTGGACAAGTCAAAATATCTAAGTTCAAAACGTGTTCATATGAGTAAATATGGTAACTTGGAGAGTTATAGGCGGTCTATGAACTCTTGGCGATTACTGATATTAATCACGAGGATACACTATCTCCAATATGATTGTCTAGGGTATGAATGAGGAAGCATCTTCCTTTTCTGTCTTTATTTAAGAGTTCAATTTTAGCTCTTTAGTGGAATGAGCTAAAATTAATGGATCGGACCTAAGTGAATTATTTGTTGATTGTGATTAGGTTATGTCTATTGGAGCTTAAATTTAGATAGCCCGCCAAGATCCCCAATCCACACGGACTTGCATGGATCACTTGTTATATTCTACCGGACCAATTTAGGGTCCATCTAGAATTGCAATTTAATGTATTAAGAATATAATTTGCACATTATTTATATAATGGGCTGCACAATTATATTTATATATTAATGGATGACATGTGGGCTTGTTTCTTTTAGTAAGAATGGGTCTAGTTCACATGTGGGCCTTTTATTTAAAGACCTATGGATTTAATGAAATAAGAAAAATAATATTTGGCCCAATGTATATATGTGGGGCGGCAACATGCTATAATGGCATTAAATATTATTTTGTTTCATTATTTAATTAAATAAGAATTAATTAATTAATTAATTAATTGTTTAATTAAAGTAACAAATCTTTTCTAAATAGGAAATATGATTCCTATTTGTATACTATTGGTAGTAGTATAATTAAATAGAAAGACTTGTTTGACAAGGAAAATAAATAATTAATTTTATTTATTTGATCAAATAGGAAGTCTTTTTATTTTAGTCGAATAAGGAATAAAAGATTTATGAGTTTGATTAGGTTTTGGAAATCTTTTCTAAATAGGAATTATGGTGCAATTCAAACTAATTAATTTTGGTTTGGAAATTGCGGCAACCCTAATTATTTTAGGAAGAGAATTCGGCCAACCCTAAAGAAGGAAGAAGAGAAATTTCGGCCACATATATATGTACACATATAGATTTCGGCCACCACTTTAAGAACTAGGGTTTTTGGTGCAGAATTTTCTTCTTCTTCTTCTTCTCAACTCATAGTTAGAAATCGATTATTCTACTGAAAACAAAAAGAACATAGATTATTCTTTGATTGTATTCTAGTTGCTTATTCATCAATAAGCTTGTGAATACTATATCGATCAAGGTTCACGCGAGTTTCGATCATTAGATTGAGAACTCAAAAGTGACCGGAATAATCTTAGGTTCATTTAGATTGTTTTTGGGACTAACGAATCAAGAAAAGTTTGTTAATCCAATCACAAGTTTGCAATTCAAAGAAAGGGAGACCACGCTCCTAGGTGATCCACGTTCGTGCTAGGATTGAAGATCTTGCGGATTACCATCGACGCAAGTCAATCGGATCACGCTACAAGAGGTATTAATCTCTTATTACTTTATTATATATGTTTGATTAATCAAAAGGGTTTAAGATTCATAAAATTGGAAAAATTTTAAAAGCTACTCAAACTATTTTTTAGTCTCGCTTCCGCTGCGGGTACAATTTTTCCCTACAATTGGTATCAGAGCCTTGGTTGAACCCTTTTAATTAATTAACGTATATATACGTGGATCGATTTCTTTTTATTGTGATTATGCATGTTTTAGAAAGAGATGGCACTCTAGGTATTCGCATATATAATTACATGTGATGTATGGATTTATATATGTTTTATGTGGATTGTTATTGCTCGATTTTGGTCCTAGATTTTCTATGTAATTTTGTTTTCGGAATTGTAACAAGAAGGGTGGTCTATCATCGCCATAATTCCTTCTTGGTAGTTGCTATATATTTTTTTTGTATTAATTATTGCTGCAGTTTTTTAATGTATTAAAAAAAATATGTGCAGTATTTTTTTACTGCAGTGATTAAATTTTTTTTTTTCTGCAGTATTTTTTATTTTGTTTAAATTAAATTGTAACACGTTCTACATCGAAGAATTGAAGACGTGAAGCAACCGGAACCGAAAACGAGCACCGTGCGCACCCTAGGAGTGGATTGGGCTGCGCATGGCAAGCCCAAAGCTTGGTGGGCTGCCCATGGCAGCCATGCAAAGCCTTATGGGCTGCGCATGGCAGCCCCTTTGTGGGGTGGTGGGCCATGCAATCCCAAGGGTGGAGGCCGAAGGATGATCGTATGGTTGATGGGCCACTTGAAGATCTTGTATTCCAAATTCATTGTAATTTACTTGTTTTTCTAGGATGGGCCAAAATTGTTGCTATTTATTTTATGCTTAAATATTACAATATTTGTTATTGTATGATAACATGTCATATAGAATAGGAGTGCCACTCATATATCTCTTTTGGTATGAACATGCATTGAATGATTTAGGTATCTAAATTGGCATCTAGATAACTTGGTAAATCATTCTATGGGATTTAATCACATGCCTTAAATAATTGAGTGGGAGAAGGTGTTTTTGTAACACCTATGGCTTCCAAGATTAGTTGAGCTTAATTATTTTATGGTAATTCCCCAAAGGGACATCCATGAATGGAATTAAGCAATATACTTCCTTACAAGGATAGACTAGACAATGGACTCAACGAGATCTACTCCCAAAGGAGGGATTTTCGTGAGAGAAAATTGAGGGTCGATATCTTGGTAACACACTCAATGTAATTTTATTGATATCCTCCAAAGAGTTCTTGTCAGTAAAATTGCAAGGCTAAAATTGAAAACGCTGGTTGTTATGTTAACAATTAGGTGGGACCTAGTCTAACTAGTAAATGGTGCGAACTCCCAAAGGAGGCGTAACATTTATGGGTGTTAGATCACCGTTGAATTTTTATGATTGAGTTATTCATTTAATTCAAGATAAATATTTAAAAGTGCTTTATAATGATTATTTACTTATATATGTTTTGTTTTCATTCAGAAATCATGACCCCATCACTTATGAACATCCTGAAAGATAACACCTTAACTGGAGATAACTATGTAACATGGAAAAGGAAAATTGGGTTGTTGCTGCAAAGTGAAAAACATAAGTTTGTTCTAACTACTCCTAAACCACCTGCTCCTAATATTGAATCAAGTATAATGCAAAGAGATGAGTATGAGCAGTGGAAGACTTCAGATGATATGGCCAAATGTTATATTATGGCCACTATCTCCGACGTGTTGCAACAGCAGCATGAAGGAATGGAGTCTGCTGCTGATATAATGATGTCTCTAGAAGAGATGTTTGCTATGAAGTCCAGGACGACTAAGAGAGAGGCAGTGACTGCTTTTATGAATCTTAGGATGAAACCTGGACAGGCTGTGAAGGATCACATGATGAAAGTCATAGCACATCTCAACATTGCTGAACTGCATGGCGCTGAGATAGATGGTGAGACAAAGATTGATATGGTTGTCAATTCATTGTCAGATTCCTTTGATTAGTTCAAATTGGACTACACTTTGAACAAAAAGGAATACACCTTACAGAGCCTGATGCAAGATGTTCAAAGTGCTGAAAAGATCCTTGTGAAAGGCAAAGGTCAAGAGATTCATGTGGTTGGTAAAATTACTACTGTTAAGGCCCGTCAAAAGGTCAAGAAACAACAGAAGAAAAAGCAACTTGGGCCTACCAAGAAGGAGACCAAGAAAGTAACCAAGATCAAAGGGAAATGCTTCCTTTGTGGTGAAAAGGGACATTGGAAGAGAAATTGCCCAAAGTCCCAGAACAAGAAGGAAGAAGGTAATTTGAATTATCTTGAAACATGTTTTTTGGCTGATTCTACAGATTCTTGGATCATAGACTCAGGAGCCACTAATCATGTTTGTTATTCCTTGCAGGGGTTCCAAGAAAGGAGAAGGCTGAATAAGAATGAGATCAATTTGCGCTTGGGCAACGGAACGTTAGTGTCTGCAAGTGCAGTGAGAGATATTAGAGTTTGTTTGGATTCTAGAAGGCATTTAGATTTAATAGACGTTTATTATGTACCTCAATTCAAGAGGAATTTAATTTCAGTTTCTTGTTTGAATAAATTTGGATATTCGGTTACTTTTAATAAATTTTTTATTATTAGTAAGAATGACAAAGTTATTTGCAAAGGTACATTGGAAAACGGTCTATACTTCTTGCATAGAAATATCTCTCACTCGTTAGACACAGAAATAACGGAACCTGATCATAAAAGAGTTAAATTATCAAAAGATGAAACCTACCTTTGGCATTTACGCTTAGGTCATATTAACCTTAATAGGATTAAAAGATTGGTAAGTGACGGACCTTTGAGTGACTTAAAGGTTGATGATCTACCAACTTGTGAATCTTGTTTGGAAGGTAAAATGACCAAAAGGACGTTCTCTGCCAAAGGTGCCAGAGCCACTGAATGTTTAGGATTGATACACACTGATGTATGTGGACCTATGAGCATTCAAGCTAGAGGTGGATATGAGTACTTCATCACTTTCACAGATGATTACTCAAGATTTGGCTATGTGTATCTCATGCGACATAAGTCGGATGCTTTTGACATGTTCAAAGCATTTAAAGCTGAAGTGGAAAATCAGCTTGAGAAACACATAAAAATCTTGAGATCTGATCGTGGTGGAGAATATCTATCTGGTGAGTTTCAGCAATATCTTATTGATAATGGGATAGTTTCTCAGTTTTCTGCACCTGGTACACCTCAACAAAATGGGGTAGCAGAAAGGAGAAATAGAACTCTTTTGGATATGGTTAGGTCTATGTTGAGTTATTCAACACTTCCTATTTCTTTCTGGGGATATGCTCTACAAACTGCAATATACATTCTAAACCATGTACCATCTAAGTCTGTTCCTAAAACACCGCATGAGTTGTGGACTGGGCGCAAGCCTAGTTTACGACACTTAAGGATATTTGGATGTCCTGCGCACGTGTTAAAAGGAAAGACAGAAAAGATGGAGTCCCGTTCAGAAACATGTATATTTGTAGGGTATCCGAAAGAAACTAAAGGATATTATTTTTATAGTCCTTCAGATCTTAAAGTATTTGTTTCGACAAATGCTAAATTTCTGGAAAAGGACTATATGAATGATTTTGTACCTAAAAGTAGAATTGTCCTGAATGAAATGTCAGGAGATACAATTCCACGAGAGGTTACACAACCAAACCCAATTGTAAGTTCTGATCCAACACAAGATCAGCAACCTACCATTCCTCGTTGTAGTGGGAGGGTTAGAACACAACCCGAAAGATACATCGGTCTGGGAGAATCTGTAGAGAATCTCCCGGACGACGATGATCCCTATACGTACAAGGAAGCTATGGAGGATGTTGATAGTCGCCATTGGCAAAAGGCAATGCAATCCGAGATTGAATCTATGTTCAATAACAAAGTCTGGTCTCTTGTAGACTTGCCTAAAGGGATAAAACCCATTGGGTGCAAGTGGGTATACAAGAGGAAAAGAGGTATGGATGGAAAGGTGGAAACCTTTAAAGCTAGATTGGTAGCTAAAGGGTATACACAGAAAGAAGGTATCGATTACGAGGAAACCTTCTCTCCTGTGGCCATGCTTAAATCCATTAGGATACTCTTATCCATTGCAGCATCTTTAGATCTAGAGATTTGGCAAATGGACGTCAAGACAGCTTTCCTTAATGGAAGTCTTGACGAGAGCATCTACATGATGCAACCAGAGGGATTCATTGAAAAGGGCCAAATGGAAAAGGTATGCAAGTTGCAGAAATCCATATATGGATTAAAGCAAGCATCCAGATCCTGGAACATAAGGTTCGATCAAGCTGTCAAAGGTTTTGGATTTATTCAGAATCTTGACGAACCTTGTGTATACAAAAGGATTAAGGGCGACAAGTTGGTTTTCCTGATTCTTTATGTTGTTGATATACTACTCATCGGAAACGATGTAGGTGTATTGACATCAGTAAAAGAATGGTTAGCAAAACAATTTGATATGAAGGACTTAGGAGAAGCAAGTTTTATTCTAGGTATCCAAGTAATAAGGGATAGAAAGAATAGAACGATTGCATTATCCCAAGCTTCATACATAGACAAAATCTTGTCTAGGTTTTCCATGCAGGATTCCAAGAAAGGTATGTTACCTCTCAGACATGGAATCAAGCTTTCTAAGGAACAAGTTCCTAAGAATGAGCATGAAGAGCAATTCATGAGTAGAGTTCCATATGCCTCGGCGGTTGGAAGTCTCATGTATGCAATGCTCTGCACTAGACCAGATATTTGTTTTGCTGTTGGCATAGTTAGCAGGTTTCAATCGAAACCTGGTCCTGATCACTGGACGGCAGTCAAGCATATTTTCAAGTATCTTAAGAGAACGAGAGATAATATGCTTGTATACTCTGGAGGGGATTTGATTCCCGTTGGGTATACAGATTCTGATTTTCAATCAGATTCTGACTCCAGAAAATCCACATCAGGGGCTGTGTTTACTATTGGAGGAGGAGCAGTTATATGGAGGAGTATCAAGCAATCTTGTATTGCTGATTCCACCATGGAAGCTGAGTATGTAGCTGCATGCGAGGCTGCCAAAGAGGCTGTTTGGCTCCGCCAATTCTTGATTGACTTGGAAGTGGTTCCTAGTGCGAATAAGCAGATCACTATCTACTGTGACAACAGTGGAGCAGTGGCTAATTCGAAAGAACCAAGAAGTCACAAGAGAGGTAAACACATTGAATGAAAATATCATCTTTTAAGGGAGATTGTTCAAAGAGGTGACGTGACGATTACCAAAATCGCGTCAGCAGAAAATCTAGCAGATCCCTTCACAAAGGCTCTACCTCAGAAGAGTTTCGATGGGCACCTAGAGAACATGGGCTTGAGAGATATGACACATTTGCTATAGCGCAAGTGGGAGATTGTTAGGATTATGCTCAATAGCAAGAGTGTAATAGTGTAATTAACAATCTTTTTCATATTAATAAAGTGATTTCTGTTTTAAACAAATCTTATAGCATTTAAAATTTAATAATTGTTAAAGTAAATAATCATAAGGTCTAAAGACTATGAGAAAAGAAGAATTGTTCATACATCTGGATATGTATGTGGTAGACACAATTCTTTAGTTAGTCTTGAATATCGTTCACAACTTAAGTTAAAGGTTGGGCACCTTTATCTTGTTAAAGTTGTAGAATTCTTTTGCTAGCATTTGAGTGGGATCAAATGAGATATGATGAGTCTAAAATCATCGGAGTGTCTTCGAGCAAAAGAATCTAGTGCACTGGGTGCATTGAACAGGATCACAATGAAATGCTTTATCTATAACCGTCAGTAGATAAAAGTAATTTCATTATCAGGACAATCGGAGAGTCTATCTCAATCCTGAAATAAATGATGGACTTATGGTTGCAGGTGATATCATTTGAGCTATCAATGAGTATGATTATATCGCATAGTCTATCCTCGATAGTTTGGTGATATTCATTTGTTAATCGATAGAGGACTTCATTTATAGATACGGACATCGTGGCTCCATTTATTAAATGAGAGTATAATATCATCATATGGATGTTTTGAGGTAATTGGATATTAAATCTCAACGTTGAGTTTTCAATAGTGTCTATTGAAAACATGGCTTCTGGACAAGTCAAAATATCCAAGTTCAAAACGTGTTCATATGAGTAAATATGGTAACTTGGAGAGTTATAGGCGGTCTATGAACTCTTGGCGATTACTGATATTAATCACGAGGATACACTATCTCCAATATGATTGTCTAGGGTATGAATGAGGAAGCATCTTCCTTTTCTGTCTTTATTTAAGAGTTCAATTTTAGCTCTTTAGTGGAATGAGCTAAAATTAATGGATCGGACCTAAGTGAATCATTTGTTGATTGTGATTAGGTTATGTCTATTGGAGCTTAAATTTAGATAGCCCGCCAAGATCCCCAATCCACACGGACTTGCATGGATCACTTGTTATATTCTACAGGACCAATTTAGGGTCCATCTAGAATTGCAATTTAATGTATTAAGAATATAATTTGCACATTATTTATATAATGGGCTGCACAATTATATTTATATATTAATGGATGACATGTGGGCTTGTTTCTTTTAGTAAGAATGGGTCTAGTTCACATGTGGGCCTTTTATTTAAAGACCTATGGATTTAATGAAATAAGAAAAATAATATTTGGCCCAATGTATATATGTGGGGCGGCAACATGCTATAATGGCATTAAATATTATTTTGTTTCATTATTTAATTAAATAAGAATTAATTAATTAATTAATTAATTGTTTAATTAAAGTAACAAATCTTTTCTAAATAGGAAATATGATTCCTATTTGTATACTATTGGTAGTAGTATAATTAAATAGAAAGACTTGTTTGACAAGGAAAATAAATAATTAATTTTATTTATTTGATCAAATAGGAAGTCTTTTTATTTTAGTCAAATAAGGAATAAAAGATTTATGAGTTTGATTAGGTTTTGGAAATCTTTTCTAAATAGGAATTATGGTGCAATTCAAACTAATTAATTTTGGTTTGGAAATTGCGGCAACCCTAATTATTTTAGGAAGAGAATTCGGCCAACCCTAAAGAAGGAAGAAGAGAAATTTCGGCCACATATATATGTACATATATAGATTTCGGCCACCACTTTAAGAACTAGGGTTTTTGGTGCAGAATTTTCTTCTTCTTCTTCTTCTCAACTCATAGTTAGAAATCGATTATTCTACTGAAAACAAAAAGAACATAGATTATTCTTTGATTGTATTCTAGTTGCTTATTCATCAATAAGCTTGTGAATACTATATCGATCAAGGTTCACGCGAGTTTCGATCATTAGATTGAGAACTCAAAAGTGACCGGAATAATCTTAGGTTCTTTTAGATTGTTTTTGGGACTAACGAATCAAGAAAAGTTTGTTAATCCAATCACAGGTTTGCAATTCAAAGAAAGGGAGACCACGCTCCTAGGTGATCCACGTTCGTGCTAGGATTGAAGATCTTGCGGATTACCATCGACGCAAGTCAATCGGATCACGCTACAAGAGGTATTAATCTCTTATTACTTTATTATATATGTTTGATTAATCAAAAGGGTTTAAGGTTCATAAAATTGGAAAAATTTTAAAAGCTACTCAAACTATTTTTTAGTCTCGCTTCCGCTGCGGGTACAATTTTTCCCTACATCGGATAGGTGAGTTAAGCAGAAAATCATGAGGTCTCTCCCTGCTAGGTTTGAATCGAAAGTTACGACTTTAGAAGAAAATTTTGGTTATAAGGACATGAAGCCGAGTGAGGTAATTGGAAGACTCCTTGCCTATGAGTCTATGAAAGGTCCTAGTACTTCACCTCTTAAAAAGTAAAAAGGGATTGCTTTGAAAGCCTCCAAGGTTGAGAAGGAGGAAAAAGAGGACTCGGATGAAGACACAGCTTTGTTACTTAAAAGATTCAAAAAGTTTGTCAAGTTTGAGAAGAATGGTTTTGGATCCAAAGGCCAAGATTTGAAGAAAAAGGCTCATTTCAAGAGATTTGAGCCTAGGCAAGAGAATAGTGAAAGGAAAGGGATCCAATGCTATGAATGTGGAGGTATAGGACACATCTCACCCGATTGTGGGAATTTGAAGAACAAGACGGGAAAAGTGATGGCCGCTACATGGAGTGATAGTGATGACTCCGGAGAGGGAGATAAGTCATCAAGTGATGATGAGCTTACCATTAACTATACGGCTTTTTGGAGCCACTTTTGTAGAAGATAAAGTTGATGGTAAGGATGTTGTGACTAGTGATCCCATAGAAGAAATAGATGAAGAAGTAGCTATTGAAGTGGTTGGTGTAGCTACTCATTGGGATATGTCCAATACTTCATCAAGAGAAAAATTTGATGATCTTGATGAAGATGATGACTCCATTGGTGAGTTGGAGAATGTAGAAGATGACTCAAGCATTGAGAATTTGTTACCTAACTCTACAAAAGGAAATGTAGAGAAAATGGATGTTCATGACTTTATAGTCAAGTGTGAAAGTTCTATGATGAAAGATAAAAGAAAGCTAAAGATTTTAGAGGAAGAAAATCTAGAACTTTCATCACACAATGACCACTTAAGTAAGCAAGTGGAGATGATGGGTCTTAAAAGACAATGTTGAAGAATTGGAAAGCTCTAGGTTAGAGAATGAAAAAGAGATTCAAAGTTTAAAGGAAGAGAAACTTAGGCTTTCAACACTTGTTGACCACTTGAGTAGTGAAGTGGTAAGATCCATGAAGAATGAAGACAAGCTAAGAGATGAACTAGCTTTGTCTAAGAGGAATGAAGAAGGGTTGAAAAGAGAGCTTAGGGATGCTAGAGATTTGATCACTAAGTTGACCTTTAGCACGGAAAAACTCAACCACTTGTTGAGTGTTGGAAAAGGCCATTGTGACAAAAGAGGTCTTGGCTTTGAAGAAGACAAGGAGGGTCTCACTCCTAACAAGACCATATTTGTCAAGAGCTTAGGTAAGAAAGAGGCTTCACCGATGCAAACTCCTAGGAAGAAGATTGATCTAGGACAATGCTTTCATAGTGCACAAGTGAAGGTAACTTCAAGAAGACAACCTCAAGCTCAAAGAGTTCCTCATGCTATCTTCCCTTAACCTAAGATCTACAAAGGGAAGACACCGATCATGCAAGCTCAATCGAGTGAGCAACGTTGTCTTGGTTATCAACAACGATGGAGAGATCCAATTCAACAACCAAGACAACCACAATGACAATGGAATGCACCAAAGCATGCACACGGGAATGGTATGATTCCTAACTTTATTCCCACTTGTCTTTTTTGTGGTATTGATGGTCACATTAGACCAAGTTGCTTTTGTGGGGAAAAAATATACCCGCAGCGGAAGCGAGACTAAAAAAAATGGTTTAGTAGCTTTTATAATTTTTTCCTTTTTATGAACCTTAAACCCTTTTGATTAATTAAAGATATATAATTAAGAACAAAAGATGAATACCTCTTGTCGCGTGATCCGATTGACTTACGTCGATGGTAATCCGCAAGATCTTCAATTCTAGCACGAACGTGGATCACCTAGGAGCGTGGTCTCCCTCTTCTTTGAATTGCAAGCCTGTGATTGGATAAAACAAACTTTTTTCCGATTCGTTAGTCACAAAAACAATCTAAAGAAACCTAAGATTATTCCGGTCACTTTTGAGTTCTCAATCTTGTGATCGAAACTCGCGTGAACCTTAATCGATGTAGTATTCACAAGCTCATTGAAGAATAAGCAAAAAAAATACCATCAAAGAATAATCTATGTTTCCTTTTTGTTTTTAGTAGAATAAAATCTCTCTATCTATGAGTTGAGAAGAAGAAGAAAAAAAAATAAAATTTCTGCACCCAAAAAACCTTATGGCCAAAATTCTCTTCTTTTCCTTTTAAGGGTGGCCGAATTCTTTCACCAAAAAGGACTAGGGTTTCCGCAATTTTCACTCCAAAAATATAGGAGTTTTAGTTGCACCCTAATTCACTTTCTAAGAGTTCAAACCCTAATCCAACTCATAAATCTTTTATTCCTTATTTGACTAAAATAAAAAGACTTCTTATTTGATTAAATAAATAAAATTAATTATTTATTTCCTTGTCAAACAAGTCTTTTAATTTAAGTACACTACTACCAATAGTATACCAATAGGAATCATATTTCCTAATCAGAAAAGATTTGTTTCTTAATTAAACAATTAATTAATAAATTAATTAATTCTTATTTAATTAAACAATGAAAACAAAATAATATTTAAGGCTATTAAGACACCTTGCCGCCCCATATAATATATTGGGCCAAATATTATTTTTCTTATTTCATTTAATCCATAGGACTTTAAATAAAAAGCCCACATGTGAACTAGACTCATTCTTACTAAAAGAAACAAGCCCACATGTCATCCATTAATATATAAATATAATTGAGCAGCCCATTACATAAATAATGTGCAAATTATATTCTTAATATATTAAATGCAATTCTAGATGGACCCTAAATTGGTCCGGTAGAATATATCAAGTGATCCATGCAAGTCCGTGTGGATTGGGGATCTTGGCAGGCTATCTAAATTTAAGCTACAATAGACATAACCTAATCACAATCAACAAATGATTCACTTAGGTCCGATCCATTAATTTTAACTCATTCCACTAAAGAGCTAAAATTGAACTCTTAAATAAAGACAGAAAAGGAAGATGTTTCCTCATTCATACCCTAGACAATCATATTGGAGATAGTGTATCCTCGTGATTAATATCAGTAATCGCCAAGAGTTCATAGACCGCCTATAACTCTCCAAGTTACCATATTTACTCATATGACCACGTTTTGAACTTGGATATTTTGACTTGTCCAGAAGCCATGTTTTCAATAGACACTATTGAAAACTCAACGTTGAGATTTAATATCCAATTACCTCAAAACATCCATATGATGATATTATACTCTCATTTAATAAATGGAGCCACGATGTCCATATCTATAAATGAAGTCCTATATCGATTAACAAATGAATATCACCAAACTATCGAGGATAGACTATGCGATATAATCGTACTCATTAATAGCTCAAATGATATCACCTGCAACCATAAGTCCATCATTTATCTCAGGATTAAGATAGACTCTCCGATTGTCCTGATAATGAAATTACTTTTATCTACTGACAGTTATAGATAAAGTATTTCATTGTGATCCTGTTCAATGCACCCAGTGCACTAGATTCTTTTGCTCGAAGACACTCCGATGATTTTAGACTCATCATATCTCATTTGATCCCACTCAAATGCTAGCAAAAGAATTCTACAACTTTAACAAGATAAAGGTGCCCAACCTTTAACTTAAGTTGTGAACAATATTCAAGACTAACTAAAGAATTGTGTCTACCACATACATATCCAGATGTATGAACAATTCTTCTTTTCTCATAGCCTTTAGACCTTATGATTATTTACTTTGACAATTATAATATTAAACTATAAATGCTATAAGATTTGTTTAAAACAGAAATCACTTTATTAATATGAAAAAGATTGTTAATTACATTATTACACTCTTGCTATTGAGCATAATCCTAACAGCTTTTATTACATTCATATGTGTAGAGTTAAAAGCATGATCGAAAAGAAAAAGGCTAGAGCTAGAATGCATGTTCATATAATGGAAGAAACTCATTTGCATGATCCTTTATCTTCTAAAGCTCTAGAACCTTTGTCCACTAAGAAGAAAACTATATCACCTAAGTGGATAAGAAAATATAATGAACCCGCTTGCTACGAGACTAACAAGTCTCATATTGGTTCAACCGAGTCAAATGGACTTGGTAGGTCCACAGGACCTCATGACCTTCATTGATGAAGGGTGGGTTTTGACCCCATAAGAGGAACTTAAGCAAATAGAGCTTTTGTATACTTGATGCATGCAAAATATTTTAAAGATTTTATGCTTCTTTGTTGATTGCTTGAGTAAGCTTGGTTGCACATAAGTATATATGTTTTCTATTCAATAAGTGTGAACCTTGCTTTGTTTTCAATCCATGTCATATTTATGTTCAAACATGCATTTTTGGACTAGGAAATCTACATAGGAAGTATGATTTGAATGACCTATAGTTATTTTCATGACATGATGATTCTTTTATAACATGCTAAATGACATATGAAAAGCATGAAATTCAAATGACATGCTAAAATGAAAAAGCATGAATTGATGATTCCATAATTCTTAAATACAAAACTTGTGTGAAAAAGCTTATGAGACTCAAATTGATTAAAGGATCCTGTATCCGGTCAAAGGATTTTACAATCCAAATGTCTCTCTTTCTTTATTTGTTGAACATGGCTACCATCATACGAGTTTCATATCCGGAAAAATCAAATAGGGTGCAAAGTCGCTTATGCCATGTTTCGCTTATAAAGTTGGATATAGTGTTTATTAAATTGAAAATTAATAAATTCTCTATATCTTTGCTTCTCTCATGACATTGGTGAAATTGATTTGAATTCTTATTAGAAACCTTAGTCATTTGCTTTGCCAAATACCATTGTATTTTGGACTTGAATGCTACATGTCTTGTATGCAAAGCATTTTTATTTCACACATTTTATCAAAATAAATCTCCTTGTTTCTCTCCAATTATTTGAGTAGCATAAGTGACTTATATGAATATGCAAATATCTTGTATGCTACTATCTCTCTTTGCTATGAGTGATCTTGTTGGGGACTACTCATTTGCCTATATCATGACAAAAAGGGGGAGTAGAATGTGGTAAGGGGAGATGCTAAATTGTTGTGGCAATTTGTGCATATTGGGGAGATTACATATTAAGGGGGAGTAACCCATTGAGGGGGAGCATTGCATTCACATACATTGCATAATGTTGTGCTTAACTTACTTAAATGCAAATGCTAGTTTATCTCACATGATTAATCTCACATGTATGTGTATTGGAAAATATAGAAAACTTGTTTTCAGGGATTGATTGTTCTACAAGAGATTGAAAACTTCAAGATTTTATTGTTATTATATCTCTTTGTAATGTAGAAAATCATTGTAGACCCTTAGTTTCTATTTTGTTGTGAGGAATCAATGTGAGTGGTGGTTTTGTCACGAAATAGCCAAAGGGGGAGATTGTAAGGATTCCCGGTTTTTGATTGGCTTATTTCGTGGACAAACCACATATTGGGGTTGTTTGTAAAGGGTAGCTTAGGTGATAAGTGATCATGCTCAATGACCCTTCTCTAGACCTCAAGGTGGACAAGCACTCAAAAGGTATATCTTTTGTGCTTATTTTCTTATTGAAGAGATTTAGTTGCACACACTCACTTGTAATGTTTGCATATGTATGCTTTACTTTTGTGTGCATTCTCTTCAAATGTCACTTTTCACACTAGCACTTTGTTTGTTATTTCTTGGTGTGTGTTTTAGTGTCTTGTAATTCGTTTCCCGAATATGTTCGGAAACGTCCGCGCTTGCACGATTATGTGCTTGGTTTTGCGCAAAGATCACCTTCGGAGAATGCCCTTGGCTTCTCCTTTGGTTTCACCTTCAGTGGTGAAACGACGGTTTAATCAGCAGCCACGACCGTCGAATGGAAACCGCCGTTTGATTCTAGAGAGCTCTGGATTGGATCTGCGGTTACGATCGGCGGCCAGGCCGCTGAATCGAAACCGTCGAATAGACCTGATGCATTTATTATTCTCGGTCTCTGTTCGGCGGTTTAATCGGCGGTTTTAAAACCGCCGAATGAAACCGCTGAATTAGATATTTTAGGTCGGTTTCTTTTTGGTTTTTGATCGGCGGTTTCGTTGACTACCGAATTTGGTCACCGAATGATCCCCTGCTTCTCTGGTTCAATTCGGCTATTCAATTCTGCGGCCATGACCGCATAATGAAACCGCCGATCAGTGATTTCAAGGGCAAACTTTTCTTTTCACATGCCCTGTTCTTGATGTCTATAAATATCATACCTTCTCATTTCTCTAACTTAGTTCTCTGACTCAAAAAGAACCTTAAACTAAAAATAGAGATTTTTGAGAGAAAATCAAATCAAGAACTCATTTTTATACACTTAAACCATACACATATGCATCAAAGATCATCTAAGCATCTTCTAGCATAGTTAGTTTGCTTATTTGAGTGGATATTGGTCATCACACTTCCCTTGGTATGTTCTACACTTTTATCCATTGATATTTAGTGTTTTATTTATCAAGGCATCTATTTTATTATTTGAATGAGCTTAGATTAATATCTTATATTCAAAATAGAGATTGTTTGTGATGACATGATTGAGTGTTGTATTGTGATAGCTATCTAGGTTTTTATAATCTATTGTTAGCTAAGCTATTTGACATGTCATTTAGCTATTGATATCTAGGAGTGTTTTTATTGACATATTATCATCCTAGATAAGCATATAGGGTTGCCTAACTCTTATTGCTTGTATTGAGTATTTTTAAATATTCACACATAGGTTGTATAATCTCTTCATTGAGAATTTAAGTCTTGTTGGCTAAGGTTGCTTAGGCCACAAGCAAAATGGACTAGAGCCACTTTTAAAGGCCCGCGGGGTAGAAGTGGGGGGTTATAGACCGGAGTGTTAGACGAGGTCTACATAGGTTGTAAACTCCATTTCAATTAGTGGATTTCGAGGTTCGAGTGTGGCGCACTATACAACCCGTGGTTTTTCCAAGTGGTTGGGTTTTCCACGTATACATCAAGTGTCATTTAATTTCCGCACCATATTACACTTGTTGTTTTTATATTGACTATTAGCGGCATTTTCGTAATATTGACCTTAAACGAAAGTTGGGTGAAAATTAGTTATAATCTATTCACCCCTCTCTAGATTAATATATATTGAACACACCCGTTGTATTTGTGAACTTTCACGAGTAAAATGTCATATATATAGGTTCCATTTCTTGCCATGCACTCCTATGATTTTGGCCTAGGGTTTCAGTAATTATGGGACTTTCCTTGGCGATAAGCGAGAATATCGTGGGATTTGATCCCTAGAATCAAGTGATTCCCTCTTCTACAGTTTTTGATGGAGTTGACTTCTTATTCAAATGGTACTCTCAAGTGGCGAGAAGGAGTCCACTTCTTTATTGACTAAACGATGGCGTTTTAGTTTTCCTCTTTGTAGCTTTAAACTTGTCTTCTAGACGTGTTAATCTTTCCTTTGTAGATTATTCTTCTTAATGCTTTAATTCTCTGGCCAAGTTGGTTATAGGATAGACCAAGGTAGCTTGATTTACTAGATCATGGTCCTAGTATGTCTGGGTATCGGGATACTGATTGATGCTGTAGTGGGGTACCTGGATGACATAGTAGCGGGATACCTGGTCTATGTGGTAGCGGGGTCCCAAGGCGATATAGCATGGTTAATAAGACCTTAACTTTTGCTCCCCCCCCCCCCCCCTGATACTCTAGGGTCTTGGTGCCCTTGATCTTGGTTTGTCTCAATTAGATATGCATCCGGATATACTGGCCTGAATTCTCTCTAGGAGGTAGCTGGATGCTGCCTAATAAAGTCTTTTCCCTCTTGCATTTGGATGGAAAATTCTTCTTTGGACCCTTGCCAATTTTGGCGGTTAACAGAAGTCTCCATTGACTTGAACACCGGTATCTAGTTGGGGTTGGAGTCAGGATTCCTAGTTTGTTTGAAGGATTATCCACCCTCCCTGGTTTTACACCTTATCTGGATGGCTTCCATTATCAAAGAGAAAATCTTCCTTGGATACGAAGGCATTTAATGCACCGTCCATGTGTCGAATAAAGGTTTCTTCATAAGTTTAAGTAAGTCATTTTTGACACGATTTTCTCGAAACCGCCTCAAGCATGTCTCCGGTCATTAATCCGTATTTCCTTGCCTATTTCGGTAACCGCTTACTCCTTTTTATAAATAAACCGACCTTCCTTCCTTCTTTCCAAACCAATTTCAAATTTCAAAAACTCAACCTCGCTTTCTCTCTTTTAGTTTTTCTTCTTTCCAGCAACCTTCTAGTCTTTCTTCATTCTTTTTTCTTCTTTCTGTAATGGCAACTTTCCTAAAGCTTCCTGCAACTTCACAAAACCCTCATCCAACTTTGCTAAACCCTCATGAAAGCCTTGATGCTCTATTAGACATGGATAAGGTCGATTCAGGCGAGAGTTCCCCATCGACTTGTTAGGATTATGCTCAATAGCAAGAGTGTAATATTGTATTTAACAATCTGTTTCATATTAATAAAGTGATTTCTGGTTTAAACAAATATTATAGCTTTTATAGTTGAATATTATAATTGTTAAAGTAAATAATCATAAGGTCTAAAGACTATGAGAAAAGAAGAATTGTTCATACATTTGGATATGTATGTGGTAGACACAATTCTTTAGTTAGTCTTGAATATTGTTCACAACTTAAGTTAAAGGTTGGGCACCTTTATCTTGTTAAAGTTGTAGAATTCTTTTGCTAGCATTTGAGTGGGATCAAATGAGATATGATGAGTCTAAAATCATCGGAGTGTCTTCGAGCAAAAGAGTCTAGTGCACTGGGTGCATTGAATTGGATCAAAATGAAATACTTTATCTATAACCGTCAGTAGATAAAAGTAATTTCATTATCAGGACAATCGGAGAGTCTATCTTAATCCTGAGATAAATGATGGACTTATGGTTGCAAGTGATATCATTTGAGTTATCAATGAGTACGATTATATCGCATAGTCTATCCTCGATAATTTGGTGATATTCATTTGTTAATCGATAGAGGACTTCATTTATAGATATGGACATCGTGGCTCCATTTATCAAATAAGAGTATAATATCATCATATGGATGTTTTGAGGTAATTGGATGTCAAATCTCAACGTTGAGTTTTCAATAGTGTCTATTGAAAACATGGCTTCTGGACAAGTCAAAATATCCAAGTTCAAAACGTGGTCATATGAGTAAATATGGTAACTTGGAGAGTTATAGGCGGTCAATGAACTCTTGGCAATTACTGATATTAATCACGAGGATACACTATCTCCAATATGATTGTCTAGGGTATGAATGAGGAAGCATCTTCCTTTTCTGTCTTTATTTAAGAGTTCAATTTTAGCTCTTTAGTGGAATGAGCTAAAATTAATGGATCGGACCTAAGTGAATCATTTGTTGATTGTGATTAGGTTATGTCTATTGGAGCTTAAATTTAGATAGCCCGCCAAGATCCCCAATCCACACGGACTTGCATGGATCACTTGATATATTCTACCGGACCAATTTAGGGTCCATCTAGAATTGCATTTAATATATTAAGAATATAATTTGCACATTATTTATGTAATGGGCTGCTAAATTATATTTATATATTAATGGATGACATGTGGGCTTGTTTCTTTTAGTAAGAATGGGTCTAGTTCACATGTGGGCTTTTTATTTAAAGTCCTATGGATTTAATGAAATAAGAAAAATAATATTTGGCCCAATATATACATGTGGGGCGGCAAGGTGATTTAAAAGCCTTAAATATTATTTTGTTTTCATTGTTTAATTAAATAAGAATTAATTAATTTATTAATTAATTGTTTAATTAAGAAACAAATCTTTTCTGAATAGGAAATATGATTCCTATTGGTATACTATTGGTAGTAGTATACTTAAATTAAAAGACTTGTTTGACAAGGAAATAAATAATTAATTTTATTTATTAAATCAAATAAGAAGTCTTTTATTTTAGTCAAATAAGGAATAAAAAGATTTATGAGTTTGATTAGGGTTTGGAAATCTTAAACAAAATAGGAATTAGGGTGCAACTAAATCTCCAATATTTTAGGAGTAATAATTGCGGCAACCCTAATGGTTTTTGGCTAAGGATTTCGGCCACCCTAAGTTAAAGAGAAAAAGAAAATTTGCCACATATAAGGCTATTGATGATTTTCGGCCAGCCTAGGGTTTATGCGCAGAAATTTTATTTCTTCTTCTTCTTCTTCTCAACTCATAGTTAGAGATCTATTATTCTACTAAAAACAAAAGGAACCTAGATTATTCTTTGATGGTATATTGTTTGCTTGTTCATTAATAAGCTTGTATATACTATATCGATTAAGGTTCACGTGAGTTTCGATCATAAGATTGAGAACTCAAAAGTGACCGGAATAATCTTAGGTTCCTTTAGATTGTTTTTGGGACTAACGAATCAAGAAAAGTTTGTTTAATCCAATCACAGGTTTGCAATTCAAAGAAAGGGAGACCACGCTCCTAGGTGATCCACGTTCGTGCTAGGATTGAAGATCTTGCGGATTACCATCGACGCAAGTCAATCGGATCACGCGACAAGAGGTATTAATCTTTTGTTTATTTTTATATCTTTAATTAATCAAAAGGGTTTAAAGTTCATAAAATTGGAAAAATTTTAAAAGCTACTCAAACTATTTTTTTAGTCTCGCTTCCGCTGCGGGTACAATTTTTCCCTACACGACTATAGGGAAGAAAAGAGGCTGAGAAGAGAGCGACACGGCTGAAAATTCTATCCCGATTCAGCACCGTCATTCAACCAAGAATCCTAGGATTGGGTCAGGCTTCAACAACAATCCTAACGAATCAATTGAAATGGTTAATGAGGACATAGAAGGAGACGACGACAATGATGATGATGATGATGATGATGATGAGCGCGTTGGCTCCTTAGTTGGAGGCATATTGGCTCGGTTAGCCGGCCCCCTTTCTCCTTTCTACGACCCCAGGATTGTCTTTGATTTCATTAGTACAGTCGATACCTTAGCGTACTTGAGGAGGGAATACCAGATTCCCGATGCCGTCACTCTTACCTTCCTCATTGGGGTTATGACGTGTATTCTCCACCTGCCGACCATTTACCAATCCATGTGGCAGCTTTCGAATGCGAGGTTCGATTACCCTTTCATCCCACTCTTCGCAGAGCATCGTACGCTCTTAAGCTGGCCCCGTTGCAGATTTCACTGGGGTTCTGGAAGCATCTCACCATATTTCTTATGCTCTGGAAAGAGCAATGTGAGTGGGATATAGTGAGGGAACCTGGTTTTGATGAGATTCGGTACATCTTCCAAGTGGCAAACATGTCGCTGGTTCCTAAGTGCTAGTTCTATTTAAAGGCGAAGAACCCTCTTAGGTTGATTGTTCCTGGAGTTGCCACTAAATACGCCAAATCTTGAAAGGATGAGTGGATCGTGGTAAGAGGGGAGTGGGGGTGTTCAGTGGATATAGGTGGGACTAAATACTCGGTACCCACTGGTTTCACTAGGAAGGATAAGTGGGATAAAGGAAGTCCTTCTAAGGAGTCGCTGGGTATCTTGAAGAGAATTGTATCCTGGAATTATGCCAACTTGAAGTATCCCTCATGCGATCCCTTTGAAGGTGCCAGGGTAAACCAGTACCTAAGGACCTCTTCTGCCCATCCATATATGTAGCTTCTCACTTCTTGCTTCTTTTTGATTAACTTATCCGCTTAGTTGGTTTGTTGATTTAATTGTTAGCTTTCGTAGGTATGCCTCCCATATCATCTCCAACAGCACTTCCAACTGCACTTCTTGTTTCTTCTTCTGCTTTTCTTGCTACTTGTATTGGAACTCTTCCCAGGTCCAGTTAACATATAACAACTCCTCCTCTATCCCCAGCGGGGTTGCCTTCCAGTCATCCTGCTACCCTTCCCATTCCGCCTACAGTGCGCTCTCTCTTGAGCAAGATGGCTGCCAGGGCTGCAAGGATTCTAAGCTCTTCTGGATGGGTCCAAAGGTAGTCCTCAGATACTCTTGTAGTGGGTTCTTCTCTTCTACAAACAACTTCTCCACTATAGACAACTCCTTCTCTGCAAACAACTTCTCTTCCTCCTCATCCTCTTACTACATCTACTAGGCGCCAACTTAGGGTAACTGGAGAGAAAGAGACTAGTGCTGTGGCAACTTCCTCGACTGACCAGCCATCTGGCTCCCGTTCACGAGATAAGAATTTGGAGGAGATTGTAGCCCGATTTGTGAGAGCATGTTTAGGCGGTAGCACGCTAGCGGAGGCATCAATGCCTTGGGAAGTCATGGTCACGAAGGGAGCTTGTCTTCTTGCTAATGTAAAATTTTTTCATTTCCTCTTTATCTTAACATACCTCTGAGAGGGATGCTAACTCATATTCCCTTCTTTGTAGGCCTTCAAGTTCAACATGGTGATGGAAAAATAGGTGACAGCCTTTCGAGAGGCTACGATTGCTGCCATGGATAAATTGGAGGAGACCTTTGTAAGATACTTGATCTTTGTTGGTTTGATTCCATTGCAAAACTATCTTTATTTGTAATGGTTAGTTGATTAGGCGGTTCTTGGTGAAAAGAAGCTTAAAGGAAGAAAGGCAACTTCTCATGCAAATATCGTCTTCAAGAGGAAAAATGCGTACTTGGATGCTAAGGTATCAAGTTTCTTCTTCCTCTTGCAAGGCATTAAGGCACACACACACAAATCATTCATAAGTGTCCCTGCATTGTTGTGCACCTTTTATATAACACATTCACATGTTTTTGTATGCTCATGCATTGAACTCAAATGCTCATACTTTGTAGAGTTGCATGTTCTAAGACTATGTCTAGGAAATAACATTCATATGTGAATTTATGTTTGATTATTTGTGTTTCTTATGTTTTGGACTTGTACATGATCCTAATTGATTCCTTATTGAGTCTTGATTATTTCGGTTACTCATTCTTTAAGTTTCGAGTCCAAACGATGTAGCTACGCTACTTTTCGTTCTCATTCGTTGAGTTGTGTTCGTCGTCATTTCCCGAGATGAATTCTCAACCTTTTGTAAAAGTTTCATAGTCGTCGTTGTGCATGAGGGAGTCATGATTTGTAATCCGAAAACGGATTTGAAATCGGAGTTTGGAGGCCCGATTACAGTCGAAGAACGTGGGAGGTGCATGAGAGAGGTAAGCATGGCCAAGGGCCATGCCTTGGCCACCCTGTGGGGAGCCCGTGTGACCCACGGCTAGACCAGCCCTCTGGTCCCGTGGGCCACACGTGCCCCACATGGCCAGGAGCTTATGTGGCAGCTCTTGGTTGGCTAAAATCCTTCCCTCTCTCTCTTCCTTTTTAAATATTCTCACTTCCCTCCATTTGTTTTTAAGAAGAAAAAGAGAAGAAAAAGAAAATCCCGTCAGATTTTCTCTCCACACCTTTCTCACCTTCCAAACACCATAACTTCTTCATACGAAGTCGGAATTGAGTGATTCAAGTTGAAGATTGTTCATAATTGAGTCCTCTACCTTTCCAAGTGATCTTGTAGTATTTGATTGAGTTTTCAAGGTGTTCTACCGAGAACATCGTGACAACTCGTGATGGAGAGGTATTGACTTTATCTTTGTGATTTTTTCTTTTATAACCTTCAATTTGCTTGGGGTTTCTTTTTCTATATGTATGTATATGTTTGATAAATGCTATTGAGAAAGATAGCTTCATAATCAATCTTAATCAAAAGTCTAATTAGAGACATATGTGAACTAGAATTTTTGATTCTATGATTTTCACATGTTTGAGAGTTGTATTGTGATTAGATTGATATCTAGGATTATTTGAGACTTGATTGAATCATTTTATGATTAATAATCCTTGAAATGTGCTTTGATCCTTTAATTGAATAATTCTAGGATTAGCACATTTGATTTTGTATTTAGAGCTAATTAGGATTTAATTGATTATTGTGAATACATATGCTCTAAGTACTTACTAGAATATTCATTGATCATATCTTGTCATTCTAGCATTTTTGTTGTTTGTGTTCTAAAGTCTTGAATATATGCTTAATGATCATGCTTTGTTTTCTAGCTTTAGTAACATGAATAGAATCTAGGATTTGGCATGTTTTAGGTGTTTTGCATGCTCTAGATTATTGTTTATGTTTAAGGTCTAGACAACCTTATTTTGTCTGCTTTGTTGCCTATGTCTAGATCTTCATGAAGTGTACTTTATCCATACATTTCATATGCTCATGCATCATTTTGTGTGGTGTCATGTTTTGGATCATGAACTAGAAAAATATACATTGTGTGCTCATTGATTATTTATAGTTTCCATAGGATGTATTGATCATATATTCTATGTTGCATGTGTTTGCATCATTTGCATCACTTAGATCATTTGCCTTGCAAAAGGTGGACGTCTCATCTTGGAGTGAGTGAAGCTCTAATTTGAGTAAGAAGTCTTGGCTAGGAATGAGTTTCGGATATCCAAGCGAAAGTCTTAGCAAGGAGTTGCGTACTCCGGATGGTTGAGCTAGGGGAGCTTAACTAGGATCCTTGTGATCTAGATTGCTAAGCGAGGAAATCTTCCTAGAGGCTTGAGAGCCTTGGATAGGGAGTTGCTTCCTAGAGGTGTAGAACACACCTTGGATAGGGAGTAGGCTTGGTGATTCACTAGCCCGAGGGTTAGATTAGGATTTGATAGCTTGAGATGGATATCACAGAGTTGATAGTCTTATGTGTGTATGTCCTTTTCATATAGTGGATTTGCTTTGCCGATGGTTGTGGATTCAACCTGTGGATATTTCCTCTTCGGAGGTTTACTATGTAAAAATCAATGTGTCAAATATCTCTATCTCTATCTCTTTATATTTGTATGTTTGTTCAATATAACTTGTTTATGATCTTCAATTCCTTACATTCTTGTAAACATGTTATTGATAAAGAAAGAGATGGTCACATTGTTTGTTGAATCAACATTTGTTTTTTGTATCTTGTAAGTGTTTGATCTTTTTATCTTGCAATATTCTATATCAAGCTGTATAGTTTTACTTAGTAATCTTTCATTGTAATATTCATAATACAACTTATAGAATGTGCTCTTTATTGAATATACTTGTATATGAGATGCATTGTTTCTTGGTATATGTTTTGTAGACTAAGTGTTGTGAATTGAGCATACTTGTGCAAATTGTTTTTCTCATAATAATCTTGTTCAAGGTTTATTATATAACCACCAAGGTTTTAACACTAGTCACGAAAGAGTTTTTAAAACTAGTGTGCCAACCTATTCACCCCCCTCTAAGTTGTTTAGTATAACCTTGTAGACATTTTCAACCTTTTAGACAAGTCTTTGACGGAGGCCGAAGAGAGGAGGGATACGGCCTTGGTGGACTTGGAGCGAATGCAGTGGGCTCTTGATGGTGAGACCCTCAGGTCTATACGTCGTTGAGACGAGAGGGAGGGCCATAAGTCGGATAACATCTTGCTTCGCAATGAGAATCACCTCCTACGGGGTATGATACAAGACTTAGAGGCAAGAATGGACAAAGGCTTTGAGGAAGGATATTTCTATGCCTCCCTTCAGGTTGCAAAAGCCCTTCTTGCTCCTTATGATTTGAATGCGGTTTTTGGATGGGACCGGGAGTTAATTGAGGCTAAAGCTACCAGGCTTTCGAAGGATGTTCTTGTTCAAGCAGATCCTTCCTCTTCTGATGCCGTCCTAAATCCTCCTTTACCTCGGGAGCCTGATTTGCCTACTACTAATCAAGAACAATCCATTGCTGAAGTGCTCCCTGATCCTCTTGTCCTTCAAGACGACCAAGCGAAGGATACATTGGATCCTCTTGCACTCAAGTCCATGATGGAGGTGGAGGTTCCTATCAAAATCGGGGTACCAGGAGCTGGAGAGACCTTGGCTGATGCAGGCACAGAGGTGGCTGTGGTGGCAAGCCCAGATCAGGGGTTAGGGGAGAAGCAGGATGTATGATTATGTTGTTTTCTCTTGATATATATATATACACGTATATGTTTTATTGTAGCCCGGAAACGGGGGTTGCACTCCCTGCATGATCAATAGAAGTTTCCCTTTGTTTTTGGCAAATTCACTATCTTACTTATTCACACATATCCAGATATAACTTGATGCTGGAATGCTTGACCCTTGAAATGTTGATATTGCTTAGTCTCGGTATCCAGGTACTTGTTCTTTTTGTTTAGGATGGTATTGGACCTCTATTGTCTATTGAAATAGCCTTGTCGGTAGTCCCCTATAGGACTTGATAGGAGTTTTACAAGTGGTTTTCACCATGTGGTGATCGATCCCGATAAAGAAATGATCCCTGTAGGTATACAAAGCTGTTTTGACACCCAAACTAGGATAGTGTAAATTAAAGTCGTAGATACTTGCTGTATAGAGAATCTTGGCTTCGAATTAACCCTGGTAGGTCACCAAGATTGTTTCAACGTTTTTACTTAGGCAAATCAAAGTGTTGGGTACCCTAGCAAGGTATCCTGATCTTTTAGGCAATCTCTCCTGGTCGGCAACTAGGGTCATTGTAGCTCTAGGTTCTTCATATGACGAGGCAATGTATCAGGTACCCTTACAAGGTATCCTGATCCTTTAGGTGATCTATCTTGGTAGGCAATTAGGGCCATTTTAGTACCAGGTTCTTCATATGGCAAGATAGACAGGTATCCTAAAAAGGTATCCCGATCCTTAGACGATCTGTTCCTATTAGGCAACCAAGGCCACTTTAGCACCAAGTTTTCATATGGTGAGAGCAATGTATTGTTGGGACCCAGGTTTACCGATCGCGCAGCGGAAGGATTTTAAAAAATTATTTCATAAAGAAATACTGCGATAAGTAAACCCAAGGATCTATTTCTCGGAACAGTAAAAATAAGAAATCGAAATCGAAATATATAAAAGAAGGAGAAGAGAAGAAACAATTTTCTTCATACCTACGTAGGAGGCTCCTTCACTTTAATACGATCTGTTCCTGATTTGAACCACTTAATCTTCCTCGCTATCTCCCTGGATAGGTAACGGCATGTGGGTGCGTTACGGTACTCAGGAACCTGAAAAAAGAAAGAAACCCAAAACAACTCTTGTTTTTGTTGTCAGAAGAATTCGGCCACCCTATTAAAAATAAGAACAAAATAAACTATTTTTTTTTTCTTTTTGGTTTTGGTTGCCGCACCACTCTTCTCTTTTTGTTTCTTTTCTTTTTTATTTTTGTTTTGCGTGAGGATGTTGGTGTTCAATGTTTGTATCAGATACAACTGCTTTTAAATCATTATTTTAAAATAACATATATCATATATATATATATATATATATATTTTAAACTTAAACTAATTAATAAAATCTTTTTAGATATCGAATATCTTTTAAAGATATTAATTAATTAATTTGATTTGATTTGAATTCAAAACTCTTTTAAATTCAAATTTAAATATTTAATTAAATGAAAATAAAATAATCAAATTATTTTTTCTTCATTCAAAATTAAATATCAATCAACACCCTCCATCTAATGATTAATTACACAATTAAATAATCTAATTATTTAATTAACATAATCATTAATATTCATTAATTGAATAATCACATTATTCAATTAATTCCCGAATAGACACGTGTCACTTTTGTAATACAATTAATTGGACAATCCAATTAATTAACCGTGACCCTTGTTACCTAAATCGATTGGGCTAGCAAGGGGACCTAATGGACTCACAATATTTTGAGCTCCAATAATCCTTAGAAATAATTAATTAAACTCTTTAATTAATATTTCATAATTATTAACTTCGGTGTTATTCCACTAAAAACCCGAAGTTGCACTCTCTCAACTGTAGACGTTTTTACACAAACCAATAACTCTTGGTGTCCATTGATATAGGTATTACATATGGTATGATCCTCCACAAGTAGTTCATAATTAGAGCTGGGTCATAATGTCCATTATACCCCTCTAATTATATATTTCCATTAAGTACCATTGATTCTCTAATGAACAATAAATCCTACATTCCTTACAGAATTAGGAGAGCGCTTATATTGTTCAAGCCCCGAATCAACCCTTAAGGGAACTACTATCTACTTCTCACAAGAAGGAGTGGATTCCACTATTGTGTGCAGACTTTCCCAGCCACAAGCCAAACCGCGATCCCAACATACGGAGCATATTGATCAGGAATGCAACTCCGACCTCACCCATGGTATATCAAAGACCACGATCTAACCTGAAGGAGTTGATAAGACACTCAGGATTAAGATCACCCACATATAGCCATCATTTGTTGATATATATGAATCTCATCATGTAACGGATCTTGGTGAGAGATTCATATAGATCATGACCCAGTCCTATATGATCACATCATACAAGGTGCCTCCATTCTTATATCTCCATGTGAATGATCTAGGATAAGATCACCGTACATTACGGAACAGACCACACCTATAGTTTAGCCACAAATAAAGTACCCAACTCTATTTGCTATCTACGGACTCTTTAGATTGCTCATCTCAAACTGAATACCTCTATATGATACTCATATACTTAGATAGAGATTACATCCGGCAACCTTGGATGTTAAGTACAGATGATATAAATAACTGTATGATACAATTTGAATGAATAAACTACTTCTTTTATTTATGTTCAATTCACATTTACAAATTACAAGCTTTAGGGCAAAAACCCCAACAATCTCCCACTTGCACTAAAGCATGTGAGACATATCTTGTAAACCTAGACCCTCTAGGTGACCTTTAAACACTTTAGCCGTTAAGGTCTTCGTAAATGGATCAGCAATCCGTACATACTAACTGGATCAAATCCTGTCTTGAATACACTAGCATATGGTTTCTCGCTCTCCAAAGATACTTGAGAATAGTCTTGACAGCAACCCAATGATCCAATTCTGGGTTGGATTGGTATCTGCTGGCTACTCCCACTACGAAGCAGATGTCCGGACTCGTGCATAAGATAGCATACATGAGACTACCTACTACTGATGCATAGGGAACACGTCTCATATCCTCAACTTCTTGAGGTGTCTTAGGACACTGTTCCTTAAACAAGTGAACTTCATACCTGGAAGGTAAATTACCTTTCTTGGAGTTCTGCATCGAAATTCGCATAAGAATATTGTCGATATACGATGCTTGAGACAGTGTTATAAATTTGTTCTTGGGATCCCTTATAAGTTGGATCCCTAGAACATAACTTGCCTCTCCAAAAACTTTCATTTGGAATTGGCTGGCCAGCCAACCCTTTACACCAGATAATACTCCCACATCATTCCCAATGAGTAGGATGTCATCTACGTATAGGACCAAGAAAACTACTTTCTTGTCAATGATGCGCTTGTAGACACAAGGCTCATTAACATTTTGCTCAAAGCCATAGGTTTTGATCACATCATCAAACCTTATGTTCCAAGATCTAGATGCTTGCTTAAGTCCATAAATGGATCTTTGCAACTTGCAAACTTTTTGCTCTTGATCTGGAGACACGAATCCCTTTGGTTGCATCATGTAGATGCTCTCATCAATATTGCCATGCAAGAATGCAGTCTTGATGTCCATTTGCCAAATTTCGTAATCAAAATAGGCAGCAATGGATAAGAGAATCCGAATAGACTTAAACATGGCTACTGGCGAGAAGGTCTCTTTATAATCGACCCCCTTCTTTTGGGTATAACCTTTGGCCACTAGCCTTGCCTTGAAGGTCTCTACCTTCCCGTCTACTCCTCTCTTTCTTTTGTAGATCCACTTACACCTTATGGGTTTCACCCCATCCGGTAAGTCTATAAGTTCCCAGACTGAGTTAGAGCACATGGACTCCATCTTGAGATTCATGGTTTTAAGCCATTCCTCTTTATCAGGATCTTCCATTGCATTCTTAAATGTCAATAGATCATCCACACTATCAGCAGAGACAACATCTTGTCCCTCACTTACACCCAAATAGCGTTCAGGCTGTCTCACAACCCTCTTACTACGTCTAGGTGGTAGTGTATCCTGACTAGGAATCATCTGACTCTCAGATATTAATGGATCAACAACTCTTGTTAACTGAGAACTGGTCTCACCCGGCTCCAACTCATTCAATACAATTTTAGAATGAGGCTTATGGTCACTAATATAGTTATCCTCAAGAAATGTTGCATTTGTCGATACAAACACTTTGTTATCTTCAGGACTATAGAAGTATCCACCTCTGGTCTCCTTGGAGTATCCTATAAACAAGCAGACCACAGACTTGGGTTCTAGCTTTCCACTTCTGTTCTTCAGCACGTGTGCTGGACACCTCCATATGCGGAAATGTCGCAAACTAACTTTACTACCATTCAACAACTTTAGAGGAGTCTTAGGAACAGATTTGGATGACACTACATTCAAAATGTATGCCGCTGTTTGTAATGCATATCCCCAAAAAGAATTTGGTAACGATGAGAAACTAATCATAGATCTCACCATTTCCATTAGGGTTTTATTTCTCCTCTCCGCGACACCATTCTGCTGAGGTGTACCAGAAGCTGTGAGTTGGGACACTATCCCATACTTGACCATGTATTCTTCAAACTCTTGGTCAAGGTACTCACCTCCACGATCTGATCGTAGAGTCTAGATAGTCTTTCCTAACTGATTTTCAACTTCAGCTCGGAATTCTTTAGACTTTTCAAAAGTTTCCAACTTCCGTTGCATTAGGTAGACATATCCGTATCTTGAGTAGTCATCTATAAATGTGACATAATACTCATAACCACCCCTTGCTTTAACATTCATCGGTCCACAGACATCTGAATGTATAAGCTCTAGTGGTTTTTTAGCTCTCAGCCCTTTTCCAGTAAAAGGTCTCTTGGTCATTTTAACTTCTAAACAAGATTCACAGACAAGTAAGATGCCAACCTTTAACTCACTTAAAGGTCCGCTTTTCACTAGTCTATCTATTCGGTCAAGGTTGATATGGCCAAGTCTTAGATGCCATAGATACGTTTCGTTTTCTGGAGAAATCTTTTATCGTTTAGTTTTTGGTTTTTCAACCTTAAACATTTCGGTATTGAGCAGTGTTGTATGTATTAACGGTCTTAACACATAAATTGTTTTCATTAATTCCTGAACAAATATTCAGTCCATTCTTTGCAATAATAACTGATTTATTATCAAAAGAAACAGAATATAATTGTTCTAACAACTTAGAAACGGAAATTAAATTCCGTGTAAATCCAGGAATGAAAAATACATTGTACAATAATATAAAATTATTCTTACAAAAAAACATAATCTAATTACGCCCACTGCTCATGCCGACACGACATCCCCTGACCCCACACGCATAGAGAAGGCTCCCTCCTCAAGCTGTGTCCAAGAATCAGTCCACTGCAAAGAAGAACAAACATAGTTAGTGCCCCCGAATCAACTATCCAAGGTGAAGAATCATCTTCCACTAAACACGACTCAAGAACAAGTAAATCATATTTACCTTTCGTTTTCTTCTTCTTGGCTACCTCCTCCAGATATTGAGGATAGTTCCTCTTCTAGTGCCCGACTTTGTCGCAATGAAAACATTTTCCCTTGCTCTTGTCAATGGAGGCGCCTTTCTTTTTGCTCTGGGCTTTCTTGGGTTTGGGCTTACCCTTCGCCTTCCCAGCAGACCTCTTCCTCTTCTTGTTATTGGAGGAAGATGGTTCGGCAACATTTGCCTCAACGGTCTTGCCCTTGCTGTCCTTAGTCAAGGACTCGAAGGTAGTAAGCTCATTGAGCAACTGTGTGAGACTGAACCTAAGCTTGTTCATCCCATAGTTGCTCTTGAACTGATCGAAACTCTTCGGAAGAGTCGTCAATATGATGCTTACCTGACTGGGTTCATCAATGGCTCCACCATTGATTTCTGCCGTGTTGAAGTAGGACATCATGTTCAGGACATGTTCCCGAACTGATGCACCATCCTTCATACGAGCGAGCATAGCGGAACGAACAGCTTCGTGCCGCTTTTGCTCAGAGGGTTACCCGAACATAGCTTGCAATGACTCCATTATTTCAAATGTAGTACCCATTACTTCGTGCTTAGTGACAAGCACATCTGTCATACTTGCTAACAGATATGTTTAGGCTTTCTCATATGATGAGACCAATTTCTCATATGCCTCACGAACAGTTCGTGCGGCATTGGCAGTAAGCGTTGAAGGACACTCCTCCGTAAGAACAAACTTAAGGTCCTTGGTGACCAAAATTGCATTGATATTGTGTTTCCATTTAGTGTAGTTATCACCAGTTAATTTGTCATTGGCTATGATTTGTAATAGTGCAGTTGACATGGCTGAAAAAACATAAATAAAGAATTCATTCATTCATACATTCAAAACATGTGCGAATATTCGGCATAAAATTAAACATGATGCATGAAAATGTTTAATGAACAAGAACAACCCTAAAAAGTGTTACTACGCCACGACAATCTAACATACCACAAGCAAGTGCTGTCTTAGGGTCAGTCAAATTCTTGCATGTTGGATCGAGACATTCTCAATCAAATGTTATACCAGAATAACTCTTATTCTTCTAACATTCAACGATCGTATATTTCAGTCGGGTTTATAATTAACCAATTTAATTAAAACCTTGTGAGCGTAACCCATTATTTCAGATCTCATGAGCTTAATTCGAGAATTGCCGCCTTAGGGTCGGTTAATCCCGAAATCCCCTCAGAAATCCTATCTGTTAGGAAGTCAACCTTGATATTGATTCTTATGGAAACCCCCCTTAGGGAGGACGAAAACAAAGCCGTCACGAGGCCCCACTCAAATCTTACGGTGTTGAACTAATGATGGAGACCGTGGGATATAATGTCATATATCCCTCTCCCACTCACTATTTTATAATAAGGGTTTTCTATTAATATTAATGCACCTAAATTAAACTAGATTAAACGGCTAATTTCAATATAAGTGTCAAGTGCATTAATCACAAATTATTAGAATCCTATTCCAATAACTAATAAACTAATTTGATTTTTAACTCTTAAAAATCTAGTTCATTAGTGATAATTCAAATCTCTGTAAACTATTTACTAAGACTAGAATTATTAAATGTGTATTTACCAAGTTTTAACTATTAAAACTAAACACATTATTAGGTCCAATTATTATTAGGGGCTTAATCAAATTAATCCTAATAAATATAAAGGACCCTACTAATCTAAGTAATTAAACTCTTTAATAATTAGATTAGTGATTAATGAGAATTACCAAGTTTTTACTCCTAAAAACTAATCTCATTAATTTATAGCCAATTATGTGAATTGCCCATTTTAATCACATTAAAACTAAAACACATAATAAAAATAGGCTAACATGCATGTATGATATATCAACATATATTTATGTGTAGGCACAACTAGTCTAAATTACATTTGTATGCATGCTAATGCTTAATCATCACATAATTAAAAGCATACATGAGTTGACCGAGTATCGTGGATTATTTAACCTACAATAATAAGAATCTGTTTCTGGTAGGCAATCTAGGCCACTTTAGCACCAAGTTTTCCTGGAGAGGGGGATTCCCCGTCAAAGGCTTTAAGAGTGCCCTATAGGCTTTGCTAGTCTTGAGGATACGGCGGCAACTAGGGCCACGAGTCCAGATCCTTGGTTTAGTAGGCAACTATGCCATTTAAGCATTTATGCACCAAATCCTTCTTGGAGGAGGGTATACCCCGACCAAGGCAGCAGGAATGCCATATGGCTAATCCTGGTCTTAAGGCGACCTATTATGGCGATCCTCCTAGTGGGATAGACCCGGCCAAGGACATCAAGAGTGCTAGGTAGCTCTCCTGGTCTTAAGGCGATTCAGTTATGGTGAAATTTTCATAGGAGAATCATGTATGAGAAATACTGACTTCTTTATTGCATTGTCAAATGACATAAAACAAATCTGGGGTACATACTCAGAAAAAAAATACTGGCTGAAATAAAATGTCTTTTCAAGCTTCAAGGGTAAAACTTCTTAAGGTGTTCGACAATCCAGGTGTGGTCTACTGGGTAACCATCTTTATCTTCTAGCTTGTAGGCTCCACCAAGGACTACCATTTTTATTAGGTAAGGACCTTCCTAGTTGGGAGCTAGTATCCCGTCTTACCTCTTATGTATTCTAAGTTACTTTTCTGAAGACCAAGTCCCCTTCTTTGAAATTCCAGGTCCTTACCCTCTTGTTAAAGTACTGGGCTATCTTGCTCTAGTAGGTTGGCACCCTCTCAGCAGCTTTCTCCTGCTTCTTCTCGAGAAGGTCTAGGTTGGCTCTTAATTTTACCTCATTGTCTTCCGGTTCATAGTGTTGCACCTTGAAAGATGTCAGCCGGTGCTCAATGGGTAAGACAGCTTTTGTCCCAAAGGCTAGTGAATAAGGGGTTTCCCTAGTCACGGTCCTCTTGGTAGTCTAATATGCCCATAGCACATTAGGAAGCTCTTCAACCCACTTTCCTTTCTTCTGTTGGAGCTTTTTCTTTAGGAGCTTCTTAATGCTCTTATTGGTAGCTTCCACCCACCCATTAGTTTGAGAATGGGCCATTGATGCGAAATGGAGGTTGATATCCCGTTCCTCGTAAAATTGCCGAAACTTGGCGTTGTCGAACTGTTTACCCAGATCGGTTATTATAGCCATCAGAGTCCCAAATCAGTAGATAATGTTTTCCTTGATGAAGCTCGTGGTATTTGCCTCAGTTATCCGGGTAAAGGATTCTGCCTCCACCCATCGAGTAAAGTAATCTATTGCCACTATGACATGCTTGGCTTGACTAGGAGCAGTCGGGAGTGGTCCAATGAGGTCAAGTCCCCAGATAACAAAATGGTAGGGCGTACTGATGGAATAAAGTCTCTCTAGAGGAAGGTGGTGGAGGTTTGTTATTCTCTGGCAAGGTTCACAGGAATGTGCAAACTGCTTCACATCTCTATTTAGAGTAGGCCAGAAATATCCCATTCTGAGCACTTGGCAAGTTAGGGTCTCACTTGACACATGGTTTCCACAGACCCCTGAGTGCACCTCGTTGAGTGCCTATTGTGTATCATCTGGATGTAAACACCCCAGCAGTGGAAGAGACTTTCCGTTATGATAGAGGTACCCATCTACTAGGTAGTACCAGGTAGTGGTTATCTTAAGCTTGTGTGCTTGATCCGAATTCATAGGGACAGTGTCATTCAGAAGGTAATCTGCTATAGGATCCATCCAACAAGGGAGTCAGTTGACCGGGTTTACTTCTGCTCCTTTAGCTATGCTAGATCGGGGTATCAACTAGAGTGGTACCCCTCTTGGCAATGCTTGTCCTCTACCTGTAGCAATTTTGGCCAAAACATTTGCTCGGTGGTTCTTTTCTCGGGGAATTTGTTCCATCTTTACACCATTAAATCTCGTCATTGCTTCTTGGATCTTACCCAGATACGCCACTATATTGTCACCCTTTGCTTGATACAGTCCATACACTTGGTTGACCATTAGTTGTGAATCACTTTTAATTAGGAGAAAATCTTGTTAGGGTTTATGCCCTAAAGCTTGTAATTTGTAAATGTGAATGAAACATTAATAAAAGAACTAGTTTATTCATTCTATATATCTGTCTCATACATTTATATTATGTGTACTTAACATTCAAGATTGCCGGATGTAATCTCTAATTGAGTATATGAGTGTCATATATAGAGGTATTCAGTTTGAGATGAGCAATCTAAAGAGTCCGTAGATAGCAAATAGAGTTGGGTACTATATTTGTGGTTAATCTATAGTTGTGGTCCATTCCGTATTGTACGATGGTCTTAACCTAGACTATTCATATGGTGATATGAGAACAAAGGCATCTTATATGATGTGATCATATAGGACTGAGCTATGATCTATATGAATCTCTCACCAATATCTGTTACAAGATGAGATTCATATATATCAACAAATGATGGCTATATATGGGTGATCTTAATTCTGAGTGTTTTATCGACTCCTTTAGGTTAGATCGTGGTTTTTGATATACCATGGGTGAGATCGGAGTTGCATTCCCGGTCAATAACTTCATATGTTGGAATCGCGGTTTGGCTTGTGGCTGGTAAGGTCTGCACACAATAGTTGAATCCACTCATTCTTATGAGAAGTAGATAGTAGTTCCCTTAAGAGTTGATTCCAGGCTTGAACAATATGAGCGCTCTCCTACATTCCTCCTAATTCCGTGAGGAATGTAGGATTTATTGTTCATTAGAGAATCAATGGTACTTAATGGAAAGATGTAATTAGAGGGGTATAATGGACATTATGACTCATATCTAATTATGAACTACTTGTGAAGGATCATGTCGTGTGTAATAGCTATATCGATGGACACCAAGAGTTATTGGTTTGTTTAAAAACATCTATAGTTGAGAGAGTGCAGCTTCGGGTTTTCAGTGGAATAACACCGAAGTTAATAATCATGAAATATTAATTTAAGAGTTTAATTAATTATTTCTAAGGATTATTGGAGCTCAAAATACTGTGGGTCCATTAGATCCCCTTGCTAGCCCGATCGATTTAGGTAAGAAGGGTCACGGTTAATAAAATGGATTGTCCAATTAATTGTGTTACGAAAGTGACACGTGTCTATTCGGGAGTTAATTGAATAATAAGATTATTTAATTAATGAATATTAATGATTAAGTTAATTAAATAATTAGATTATTTAATTGTGTAATTAATCATTAGATGGAGGGTGTTGATTGATATTTAATTTTAAATGAAGATAAGATAATTTGATTATTTTATTTTCATTAAATTAAATATTTAAATTTGAATTTAAAAGAGTTTGAATTCAAATCAAATCAAATAAACTAATATCTTTAAAAGATATCAGATATCTTAAAAGATTTAATTGATTAGTTTATTTTATAAATATATATATATATATATATGATATATGTTTTTTAAGAAACTAATTGAACAAAATACACGTTGAAGAGAAAAGAAGAAAACAAGAAAACAAGAAAGGGGTGTGGCCTACACAAAATGAAAAGAAAAAAAAAAGGGTTTTATTTTTTATTTTTTATTTTTTATTCATGGTGGCCGAATTCCACAAATAGAAAATAAGAGTTGTTTTCATAGGGTTCTTCTTCAACCTCCATTCATCCTCCTTGTTCCTGAGTACCGTGACGCACCCACACGTCGTTACCAATCCTAGGTGATAGCCAGGAAGATCTTGTTGTTCAAATCAGGAAGTAGATCGGAAAGAAATAAGGAACCTACAAATGTTGGTATGAAATATCTTCATCTCCTTATTGCATTTGATTATTACTGTACAAATGGGTTAGTTTATGATTGCATTTAAAAATTTTAAAACCTTTTCGTTGCGCGATCCGTAACCCTGGGTTCATACAATTGGTATCAGAGCCATTTTTGTAAAGTATAATCAAATTCGATTGATTCTGATTGCATGTATGAATGTGTAGGCACTTTCTAATGATTGTGTGATGTTTATAATTTTTTTTAAAATTTATTATAAACATGGGTGGTCGTTAATTGTATGGTACAATGGGTTTAGGGTTCGTTTTTAAAGGTTGTAATATTTTTTCTGATGTAATATTAATTCCGGGTTGTAATAATTAATTTTTTTTTCGGCTGTAATCCTTCCATGTAAATCATATTTTGTAATATTGTATGAAGAGATCGATTTGAGAAGACGAAGAAATTGGACGTGTGTTGGACACAGAAATGGCGGCACATGTGCACAAGTCACTTGGATTTTTTTTATGCAACATGTTGCATGTGCAAGTGTTGCATTAATAATAATAAAAATAATAAAAAATCAAAAAGTAGTGCAGCGCACAATGATTGTCATGTCATATTCTATTGTTGTGTGCAACAGGATAGTGCAGCGCACAATCGTGCAACGGCATAGTACAGCGCACAATCGTGCAACAGCATGCAAAGCATGATGCGGCGCAAAGAGAGGCATGAGCAAGGCTGCTGTGCACAGTCCCCCCTCTCATGCGGACGACTACTACGTGCGAAAGCGTAAGGCTGAATGTTCATGACGCTAGGGTTTGCGTATTCGGAAGCGTGAATGAGCCGGAATATTATTATTAATAACTTGGGCCTCCAATAAATGTTAAGTGTAACATATGGGCCTTAGTTTAATGATTCATGAGATGGATCACCATTAAAAATATTAGGGTTAATCAAGTTGGACTTGGTTAAAGCCCATTAGATGCAAAAGATGGACTTGAAGAAAAAGAGATTACAAGAAGACCAATGAATGCCTTGGATTAAATTTTGTAATTAGATTTTGTTTTAATTTTTAATTTTTTTAAGTTAGATAAACCCATTGTACTTGGTCAACTCATGTATGCTTTTATTCATGCATATACATATCATTTAGATTAGGTGTGCCTACACATATATATGCTGATATGTCATACATGCATTATAGCCATCTATATTATGTGTTTATTTTTTTTAATTTGATTAAAATGGGTAATTCACATAATTGGCTATAAATTAATGGGATTAGTTTTTAGGAGTAAAAACTTGGTAATTCTCATTAATCACTAATCTTTTTATTAAAGAGTTTAATTACTTAGATTAGTAGGGCCCTTTATATTTATTAGGATTAATTCGATTAAGCCCCTAATAATAATTGGACCTAATAATGTGTTTAGTTTTAATAGTTAAAATGTTGGTAAATACACTTTTAATAATTCTAGTCTTAGTAAATAGTTTATATAGATTAGAATTATCACTAATGAACTAGTTTTTTAAGAGTTAAAAATCGAATTAGTTTATTAGTTATTGGAATAGGATTCTAATAATTTGTGATTAATGCACTTGACGCTTAGATTGAAATTAGCCGTTTAATCTAGGTGCATTAATATTAATAGAAAACCCTTATTATATAATAGTGAGTGAGAGAGGGATATATGACATTGTATCCTGTGGTCTCCATCATTAGTTCAACACCGTAAGATTCGAGTGGGGTCTTTGTTGGGGTTTTTGCCCTAAATCTTGTAATTTGTAAATATGAATGAAACATTAATTAAAGAAGTAGTTTATTCATTCTATATACCTATCTCATACATTTATATCATGTGTACTTAACATCTAAGATTGTCGGATGTAATCTCTAATTGAGTATATGAGTGTCATATACAAAGGTATTCAGTTTGAGATGAGCAATCTAAAGAGTCCGTAGATAGCAAATAGAGTTGGGTACTTTATTTGTGGTTAATATACAGCTGCGGTCCATTCCTTAATGTACAATGGTCTTAACCTAGACTGTTCATATGGTGATATGAGAATGGAGGCACCTTATATGATGTGATCATATAAGACTGGGCCATGATCTATATGAATCTCTCACCAAGATCCGTTATACGATGAGATTCATATATATCAACAAATGATGACTATATATGGGTGATCTTAATCTTGAGTGTCTTATCGACTCCTTCAGGTTAGATCGTGGTTTTTGATATACCATGGGTGAGATCGGAGTTGCATTTCCGGTTAATAACTTTGTATTTTGGAATCATGGTTTGGCTTGTGGCTGGGAAGGTCTGCACACAATAGTGGAATCCACTCCTTTTTGTGAGAAGTAGATAGTAATTCCCTTAGGGGTTGATTCGAGGCTTGAACAATATAAGTGCTCTCTTAATTCCGCAAGAAATGTAGGATTTACTGTTAATTAGAGAATCAATGGTACTTAATAGAAAGATATAATTAGAGGGGTATAACAGACATTATGACCCAACTCTAATTATGAACTACTTATGGAGAATTATACCATATGTAATAGCTATATCAATAGACACTAAATGTTATTAGTTTGTGTAAAAACATCTATAGTTGAGAGAGTACAACTTCAAGTTGAAAGTTCACAAATTAACACGGTGTGTATACAATATTAATCTAGAGGGGGGGGGGGGGGGGGGGGGGGTGAATAGATTTTAACTAATTTTCACCCAATTTTCGTTTAAGGTCAATATACCGAAAATGCCCCTAATAGTTAATATAAAAACAACAAGTGTAATATGGTGCGGAATTGTAAATGACACTTGATGTATACGTGGAAAACCCAACCACTGGGAAAAAACCACGGGCTGTTTAGTGCGCCACACTTGAACCTCGAAATCCACTAATTGAAATGAAGTTTACAACCTATGTAGACCTCGTCTAACACTCCGGTCTGTAACCCCCCACTTCTACCACGCGAGCCTTTAAAAGTGGCTCTAGTTCATCTTGCTTGTGGCCTAAGCAACCTTAGCCAACAAGACTTAAATTCTCAATGAAGAGATAATACAACCTCTGTGAATATTCAACAATACTCAATAAATGCAATAAGAGCTAGGCAACCCTATATGCTTATCTAGGATGATAATATGTCAATAAAAACAATCCTAGATATCAATAGCTAAATGACATGTCAAATAGCTTAGCTAACAATAGATTATAAAAACCTAGATAGCTATCACAAAACAACACTCAATCATGTCATCACAAACAATCTCTATTTTGAATATAAGATATTAATCTAAGATCATTCAAATAATAAAAGAGATGTCTTGATAAATAAATCACTAAATATCAATGATAAAAGTGAAGAACATACCAAGGGATGTGTGATGACCAATACTCACTCAACTAAGCAAACTAACTATGCTAGAAAATGCTTAGATGATCTTTGATGCATATGTGTATAATTTGAGTGTATAAAAATGAGTTCTTGATTTGATTTTCTCTCAAAAATCTCTCTTTCAAGTTTAGGGTTCTTTTGAGTCAGAGAACTAAGTTAGAGAAATGAGAAAGTATGATATTTATAGGCATCAAGAACAGGGCAAGTGAAAAGACCAAAATGCCCTTAAAATCACCGATTGGCGGTTTCATTCTGCGGTCGTGGCCGCAGAATGTAACCGTCGAATTGAACCCGAGAAGCAGGGGTTCATTCGGCGACCAGATTCGGCGGTCAAGCGAAACCGCCGATCAAAACCCAAAATGAAACCGACCTAAAATATCTAATTCGGCGGTTTCAATTCGGCGGCCAGGCCGCCGATTAAACCGCAGAGTCAAACCCGAGAATAATAAATGCATCAGGTCAATTTGGCGGTTTCGATTCGGCGGCCTGACCGCCGATCGTAATTGCAGATTCAATCCAGAGCTTTCTGGAATCAAACGGCGGTTTCATTCGGCGGTCAATGGCCGCCGATCAAACCGCCGTTTCACCAATGATGGTGAAACCAAAGGAGAAGCCAAGGGCATTCTCCGAAGGCGATCTTCGCACAAAACCAAGCACATTATCGTGCGAGCGCGGACGTTTCCGAACATATTCGGGAAACGAATTACACGACACAAAACACACACCAAGATATGACAAACAATGTGCTAGTGTGAAAAGTGACATTTGAAGAGAACGCACACAAAAGTAAAGCATACATATGCAAACATTACAAGTGAGTGTGTGCAACTAAATCTCTTCAATAAGAAAGTAAGCACAAGATATACCTTTGAGTGCTTGTCCACCTTGATGTCTTGAGAAGGGTCATTGAGCATGAACACCTATCACTTAAGCTACCCTTTACAAACAACCCCAAAATGTGGTTTGCTCACGAAATAAGCCAATCAAAAACCGGGAATCCTTACAATCTCCCCCTTTGGCTATTTCGTGACAAAACCACCACTCACATTGATTCCTCACAACAAAAATAGAAACTTAGGGTCTACAATGATTTTCTACATTACAAAGAGATATAAGAAAATAAAATCTTGAGGTCTTCAATCTCTTGTAGAACAATCAATCCCTGAAAACAAGTTTTCTATATTTTCCAATACACATACATGTGAGATTAATCATGTGAGATAAACCAAGCATTTGCATTTACGTAAGTTAAGCACAACATAGTATAATGTATGTGAATGCAATGCTCCCCCTCAATGAGTTACTCCCCCTCAATATGTAATCTCCCCAACATGCACAAATTGCCACAACAATTTAGCAACTCCCCTTACCACATTCTACTCCCCCTTTTTGTCATGATATAGGCAAAGGAGTAGTCCCCAACAAGGTTACTCATAGCAAAGAGAGATAGTAGCATACAAGATATTTGCATATTCATGTTAGTCACTTATGCTACTCAAATAATTGGAGAGAAACAAGGAAGGTTATTTTGATAAAATGTGTGAATCAAAAATGCTTTGCATACAAGACATGTAGCATTCAAGTCCAAAATACAATGGTATTTGGCAAAGCAATTGACAAAGGTTTCTAATAAGAATTCAAACCAATTTCACCAATGTCATAAGAGAAGCAAGGATATAGAGAATTTATTGATTTTCAATTTTATAAACACTATATCCAACTTTATAAGCGACACATGGCATGAGCGACTTTGCACCCTATTTGATTTTTCCGGGTATGAAATCCGTATGATAGTAACCATGTTCAACAAATAAAGAAAGAGAGACAATTTGGATTGTAAAATCCTTTGACCGGATACAAGATCCTTTAATCAATTTGAGTCTCATAAGCTTTTTCACACAAGTTTTGCATTTAATAATTATGCAATCATCAATTCATGCTTTTTCATTTGAGCATGTCATTTGAATTTCATGCTTTTCATATGGCATTTAGCATGTTATAAGAATCATCATGTCATGGAAATAACTATAGGTCATTCAAATCATACTTCCTATGTTAATTTCCTAGTCCAAAAATGCATGTTTGAACATAAATATGACATGGATTGTAAAACAAGCATGGTTCACACTTATTGAATAGAAAACATATATACATATGTGCAACCAAGCTTACTCAAGCAATCAACAAAGAAGCATAAGATCTTTAAAATATTTTGCATGCATCAAGTATGCAAAAATTCTCTTTGCTTGAGTTCCCCATATGGGGTCAAAAACCACCTTTCATCAATGAAGGTCATGAGGTCCTATGGACCTTCCAAGTCCATTGGACTCGGTTGAACCTATGTGAGACATGTTTGTCTCATAGCAAGCGGGTTCATTATTCTTCCTTATCCACTTAGTTGATATATTTTTCTTCCTAGTGGACAAAGGTTCTAGAGCATTAGAAGTTAAAGGATCATGCAAATGAGATTCTTCCTTTATGTTAACATGCATTCTAGCTCTAGCCTTTCTCTTTTCTATCATGCTTTTTACTCTACACATTTGAATGTAATAAAAGCAACTTGGTCTTATGTGACCATCAATACCACAATAATGACAAGTGGGAACAAAATTAGGAATCATACCATTCCTTTGTGCATGCTTTGGTGCATTCCCAAGTCGTTGTGGTTGTCTTGGTTGTTGGATAGGATCTCTCCTTCTTTGTTGATAACCAAGACAAGGTTGCTCGTTCAATGGAGCTTGCATGATAGGTGTCTTCCCTTTGTGGATCTTAGGTTGAGGGAAGTTAGCATGAGGAACTCTTTGAGCTTGAGGTTGTCTCCTTGAAGCTACCTTCACTTGTGCACTATGAGAGCATTGTCCTAGATCAATCTTCTTCCTAGGAGTTTGCACCGGTGAAGTCTCTCTCTTGCCTAAGCTCTTGACAAATGTGGTCTTGTTAGGAGTGAGCCTCTCCTTGTCTTCTTCAAAGCCAAGACCTCTTTTGTCACTAGGGCCTTTTCCAACACTCAACAAGTGGTTGAGTTTTTCCGTGCTAGAGGTCAACTTAGAGATCAAATCTCTAGCATCCCTAAGCTCTCTTTTCAACCCTTCTTCATTCCTCTTAGACAAGGCTAATTCATCCTTTAGCTTGTCTTCATCCTTCATGGATCTTACCACTTCACTACTCAAGTGGTCAACAAGTGATGAAAGCCTAAGATTCTCTAACCTAGAGCCTTCAATTTCATCAATATTGTCTTTAAGACCCATCATCTCCACTTGCTTACTTAAGTGGTCATTGTGTGATGAAAGTTCTAGATTTTCTTCTTCTAAAATCTTTAGCTTTCTTTTATCCTTCATCATAGAACTTTCACACTTGACTATAAAGTCATGAACATCCATTTTCTCCACATTTCCTTTTGTAGAGTTTGGTAATAAATTCTCAATACTTGAGTCATCTACTACATTCTCCAATTCACCAATGGAGTCATCTTCTTCATCAAGATCATCAAATTTGTCTCATGATGAAGTAATGGACATAGCCCAATGAGTAGCTACTTCTTCAACTCTTTCTTTTATGGGATCACTTGTCACAACTTTCTTACCATCAACTATATCTTCAACATATGTGGCTCCAAAAGCCGTATAGTTAATGGTAATCTCATCATCACTTGATGACTTATCTCCCTCTCCGGAGTCATCACTCCATGTGGCGGCCATAACTTTTCCCGTCTTGTTCTTCAAATTCCCACAATCGGGTGAGATGTGTCCTATACCGCCACACTCATAGCATTGGATCCCTTTCCTTTCACTATTCTCTTGCCTAGGCTCAAATCTCTTGAAAGGGGCCTTTTTCTTCAACTCTTGGCCTTTGGATCCAAAACCATCCTTCTCGAACTTGACAAACTTCTTGAATCTTCTAAGCAATAACGCCGTGTCTTCGTCCGAGTCAACTTTTTCCTCCTTCTCAACCTTGGAAGCTTTCAAAGCAATTCCTTTTTGCTTTTTAGGAGGTGAAGTGCTAGGACCTATCCTAGACTCATAGGCGAGGAGTCTTCCAATTACCTCGCTCGGCTTCATATCCCTATATTCAGAATTCTCTTCTAAAGCCGTCACTTTTGATTCAAACCTAGCGGGGAGAGACCTCATAATTTTCTGCTTAACTCTCCTATCCGTGTATGGATCACCTAGTTGATAGCTTTGATTGACAATATCCATCAACTTGACTTCAAAGTCATTGAAGCACTCGTCCTCCTCCATCTTGAGCAACTCAAATTGCGTTTGAAGGACTTGTAGCTTGGAATCCTTGACAACATCGGTTCCTTCGTGTGCAACCTCTAAGATATCCCATGCCTCCTTGGCTATCCTAGTGTTTTGAATCAGTTTGTACTGATTTTCGTCCACTGCACATAGAAGGGCGTGCCATGCCTTTCTATTCCACTTCGAAATCTCAAACTCTCCATTTGTCCAATCCGCCTTAGGCTTGAGAACTTGATCTCCTCCACCAGTGGGAGTCATCATAGGAGGTGCATACCCATCCTCAATTGCCATCCATGCCCTATCATGGATTTGACACAAGTATGCCTCCATCTTGCCTTTCCATGAGGCATAATTCACGCCGGTGAGCAACGGTGGCCTCACACTCGACGCTCCCTCTTTGCTCATCCCGATATCACTCATAGTGTTTGGATGAATGCAAATGAGTAAAATGCAAAATGTATGAATAAATCAAAAAATCACACACAATGCAAAACACACCAAAAGTGAGCAAGGATCACCTAAGTATATCTAGGAACCCGCTCTGATACCAATTGAAAGTTCACAAATTAACACGGTGTGTATACAATATTAATCTAGAGGGGGGGTGAATAGATTTTAACTAATTTTCACCCAATTTTCGTTTAAGGTCAATATACCGAAAATGCCCCTAATAGTCAATATAAAAACAACAAGTGTAATATGGTGCGGAATTGTAAATGACACTTGATGTATACGTGGAAAACCCAACCACTGGGAAAAAACCACGGGCTGTTTAGTGCGCCACACTTGAACCTCGAAATCCACTAATTGAAATGAAGTTTACAACCTATGTAGACCTCGTCTAACACTCCGGTTTGTAACCCCCCACTTCTACCACGCGGGCCTTTAAAAGTGGCTCTAGTTCATCTTGCTTGTGGCCTAAGCAACCTTAGCCAACAAGACTTAAATTCTCAATGAAGAGATAATACAACCTATGTGAATATTCAACAATACTCAATAAATGCAATAAGAGCTAAGCAACCCTATATGCTTATCTAGGATGATAATATGTCAATAAAAACAATCCTAGATATCAATAGCTAAATGACATGTCAAATAGCTTAGCTAACAATAGATTATAAAAACCTAGATAGCTATCACAAAATAACACTCAATCATGTCATCACAAACAATCTCTATTTTGAATATAAGATATTAATCTAAGATCATTCAAATAATAAAAGAGATGTCTTGATAAATAAATCACTAAATATTAATGATAAAAGTGAAGAACATACCAAGGGATGTGTGATGACCAATACTCACTCAACTAAGCAAACTAACTATGCTAGAAAATGCTTAGATGATCTTTGATGCATATGTGTATAATTTGAGTGTATAAAAATGAGTTCTTGATTTGATTTTCTCTCAAAAATCTCTCTTTCAAGTTTAGGGTTCTTTTGAGTCAGAGAACTAAGTTAGAGAAATGAGAAAGTATGATATTTATAGGCATCAAGAACAGGGCAAGTGAAAAGACCAAAATGCCCTAATTGAACCCGAGAAGCAGGGGTTCATTCGGCCACCAGATTCGGCGGTCAACCGAAACCGCCGATCAAAACCCAAAATGAAACCGACCTAAAATATCTAATTCGGCGGTTTCAATTCGGCGGTCAGGCCGCCGATTAAACCGCAGAATCAAACCCGAGAATAATAAATGCATCAGGTCAATTCGGCGGTTTCGATTCGGCGGCCTGACCGCCGATCGTAACCGCAGATTCAATCCAGAGCTTTCTGGAATCAAACGGCGGTTTCATTCGGTGGTCAATGGCCGCCGATCAAACCGCCGTTTCACCAATGATGGTGAAACCAAAGGAGAAGCCAAGTGCATTCTCCGAAGGCGATCTTCGCACAAAACCAAGCACATTATCGTGCGAGCGCGGACGTTTCCGAACATATTCGGGAAACGAATTACACGACACAAAACACACACCAAGATATGACAAACAATGTGCTAGTGTGAAAAGTGACATTTGAAGAGAACGCACACAAAAGTAAAGCATACATATGCAAACATTACAAGTGAGTGTGTGCAACTAAATCTCTTCAATAAGAAAGTAAGCACAAGATATACCTTTGAGTGCTTGTCCACCTTGAGGTCTTGAGAAGGGTCATTGAGCATGAACACCTATCACTTAAGCTACCCTTTACAAACAACCCCAAAATATGGTTTGCTCACGAAATAAGCCAATCAAAAACCGGGAATCCTTACACAAGTTTTTAGTGGAATAACACCGAAGTTAATAATCATGAAATATTAATTTAAGAGTTTAATTAATTATTTCTAAGGATTATTGGAGCTCAAAATACTGTGGGTCCATTGGGTCCCTTTGCTAGCCCGATTGATTAAGGTAAAAAAAGGTCACTGTTAATTAATTGGATTGTCCAATTATTTGTGTTACGAAAGTGACACGTGTCTATTCGGGAATTAATTGAATAATGAGATTATTTAATTAATGAATATTAATGATTATGTTAATTAAATATTAGATTATTTAATTGTGTAATTAATCATTAGATGGAGGGTGTTGATTGATATTTAATTTTGATTGAAGGAAAGATAATTTTATTATTTTATTTTCATTAATCTTTCCTTTGTAAATTATTCTTCTTGATGCTTTAATTGCCTAGCCAGTTGGTTCTAGGATAGACCAAGGTAGCCTGATTTACTGGATCGTGGTCCCAGAATTTCTGGGTATCGGGATATCGGTTGATGCTGTAGCAGGGTACCTGGATGACATAGTAGCAAGATACCTGGTCTATGTGGTAGCGGGGTCCCAAGGCTACAACGTGGTTAATAGGACCTTGATTTCTACTCCCCCACCCCCCGATACTCAAGGGTCTTGGTGCTCTTGATCTTGGTCTGTCTTGACTGGATATGCATCCAAATATACTGGCCTGGATTCTCTCCAGGAGGTAGCTGGATGCTGCCCAATAAAGTCTTTTCCCTTTTGCATTTAGATGGAAAATTCTTCTTTGGACCCTTGCAAATTTGGCGGTTAACATTTATATTAAAACTATACATTAAACTTGTAATTGCAACAAATTATGAAAACAACTTTATGTTATACTAGAGGTTTGTCATTGTATTTAATAAATTGTATGCTTTATTATGAATTATATTTTACTTGTTAAAAAGTTCTAGTTGTTCATTTCCAATAGAAAATTAGAAATATATTATGATAAAAGAATTATTTGTCCCCGTCAATATTTTTTTGAAAGAAAAATTTGATCACCAAGTAAATGAAACGACATGATTGAATTAAACATACTAAGTGTAAACTTTCCTCAAATATTGCTCAAAAAGTAGCAATATATATTTCGATATTTTATGCTTTAAATTTGCTCTAGAAGTGGCATTATTAATACTATATATGTGAGCTTATTATTAGTTAATATCATGTCTTCTATGGACGAACCAAACTATAAGTTCCTCATATTTTTCATTGGCTTATTTCGTTGGCAAACCACTTTTGGGGTTTATATTGTAAGGGTAGACTAGGCCTTCTTTGTGTTGATCAAGCTTCAAGAACAAGTCAAAAGTATATCGCTTGTACTCAACTTTTTGAAGAGATTTAGTTGCACACACACACATATCATACATTTTCATATCTTGTATATCTTTGTGTGTTTCTTATTGGTGCATATTCATGTTATATCTCTCTTCATGCATGCTCATTCTATTGTATCACATTTGATCATTGCCATGCCATATTTGGTCTTAGAATGCATGTTTTTCTTAGACTTGTGTGTTGTTGCCTAGTTACTGCTATGAGTATTGATGCGGCTTTCACAATGATCGTCATAGCGGTTTGCAACCAGTGAAGACCAATGTCTAATGCTCTCTATGCCATTCTTTGGTTTACACAGTTGTTAACCGCCAAAATTGGCGAGGGACCAAGGAAGAATTTTCCACCTTAACACAAGAAGCAGGTGCGAACGCAATCCATATACCTCGACAGAGTAGAGCCCGATTGGCCCAGGTATGAACCTCTTTCAGCGGGATCCACCCCGCCAGCGTATTAAAGGACCAAGCCTGGTTATGATCGGGCACCCTAGGGACCCCGCATCGTCCCATCAACACTACACCCTAGGGACCCCGCAGCACCCCGACACGGAGTTCTACTGACCATCTCATTACAAGTCAACTACATATCCCCCTACTATCGCCAGTAGGATGCTTATTAAATGTAGGTAGCCCGTTAAAGCAGAAGGGTACCAGGAAGCCGGACTCTAACACCAAGAACTAAAAGCTCCATAAAAGACTCATTAAAACGCTGTCGTACAGAGGAGAAGTACTTCTTCCCGCCAGAGAGTCCTAATTTAAGTAAAACAGTACAGTAAGAATCCTACTAGGAAGGTAAGTGATTGACTCCTCCTAGGAAGGAAAGATTGGATTCAGCGCATTAAAGCTCCGAGACTACCTCCTAGAAAGAGGACGATTCTGCGTTGGCCAAACCCTAAACCGAGATTTTAGGAGTGCATGGCAAGCAAAACACCTATATATACGAAACAGTTTCTTCAGAAAAAGGAGACCACTTATCGACAGGCACACTTCTTCCACCATTACCATCTCCATCGCCGGAACCATAATTCGTACTCCATTGTAACCCTAAATCAGAGATTAGTTCATGTATTGTAAAGAAAAGAGACTATCCAATAGAGCTTATTGATTGATCAGTTTGATGTACATCGTTGTGTAACTCCGGCTTTGATAGGGATATAATCGGTATCGAACTACTTGATACCCCTCCGACCAGGGTCAATCTTGATCTTGGTCCCTTTAAAGTTGTTATTTGAAATCCCATCTCAATAACGATTTTCAGGTAACAACAGTGTTGGCTTAACATTGGACACCACTGTGGAAGCCACAACGGTAAACATAGTGGTTTAAGCTTATTATTCCATATGTGGTCTACTGCTATGAAAACCGTTGTGACTTTCACAACGGTACTCATAATGGTCGAGCCATGTTTTATCAAATTGATGCCGTTTCTTTTTGACCTGCTGTATATACTTTCTCTTCTTCTCCATTTCGTCCAAGAGCTTGAAATTTGATATTCTTGAGAGCTTAAGAGTGCCTTGCAAGAAAAACCTTCAAGATTCAATCTTTACTGACCAAAACCCAAATACCCATCCTCTATTCATGAATCCAACATCATCTAGCATTATCTAGGTTGTATTCTCTCATGGGTCTTCATCAACACACATGACTTGGTAAGTAAAACACCATCTTCATTCATTTTAGGTTTCTTTCTTAGCAAGAAATCTCTTTTATGACTTGTTTGCATCAAGATTAAGTTTTTATCTACAAGTTGGGATTTTTGTGTTGATTGTTGAGCTTTGTGTTTTGATAGCTATTACATCTAGGTTTGCATTTATATTATATAGCTAAGTTATCTGTATGTCATATATCAACACGATATCTAGGATTGTTTGACTTATTCATCCATGGTTAGATAAGCATTAAATGTGTTAACGTAGCATTATGCATTTAGAATACTCTTGAGATTCACATATGTTGTTATCTCTTCATTGAGTGTTAAGCCTTGTTACTAAATGGATTAGTGCACACACAATTTGGTCTAGGAACACTATTAAAGGGCCGCCAGGTAGAATGGAAGGGTTAGTGACCAAGAATGGTTTGATTTGAGGTCAACCTAAGTTGTAAACTTTCGTTCAAATAGTGGATTTGAGGACTGTGTGTGACTAGCACAATAACCCGTGAGTTTTGTTCAGTTGGAGGGTTTCTCACGTAAATCAATTGACGTGTGATTTATTGTTTTCCGCCTTTAAATTGCCAATTGATTGCTTGTTATATTTGGTTAATTTTTAATATTGACTAATCATGAAAAGTTGGTAATTAACTTTGAAACAAATAATGGTGTGTTCTAAATATTATCTATTAGGGGGGAGGGTGGTGGTTGGGGCCCCATGAATAGATATTAAACAGTTATTACCAAATTTTTGCCTTTAGTCAATTTTACAAAAATACCCCAATCTAGTCAATTTAATAAATCAAGCATAAAAGTGTGGAAATTAAAAGACGCTTGATTTTTACGTGGAAACCCTTAATAGGGAAAAACCATGGGCTGTTATATGCGCCACACACGAACCTCGAATCCACTAATTGTAATGATGTTTACATCTGGTTGACCTCAACCATTCTCGGACTATAACCCACCATTACTACCCGCGTTCCTTTAAAAGTGAACCTAGTCCAATTTGCTTGTGGCCTAAGCAATCTTAGCCACAAGACTGATGAGCTGTCGTTGTGGTACTCAACAAAATACGTTTTAATGTGTGATCGTTTTGAAAACCAATTTCACCACTTAAAAATCCACTTAGATAGAAAATTAGTAAAGTGGTAAGTCGGATTCGCTCCACAGGGAATTAGAGTAATTGGTTGAATTAATTAGCTAATCTAAATGCGATAAAATAAGTCATAGATAAATGGATGAGTGAATGGGTTGTCAAGCCATCAAACATACATGTAAAATAAACTTAATAAAACTAATAAAATAAAATGCTCAACAAATCTAGATAAGATATATGAAATAAATAATTAATAGGAATTCTATGGAAATGATAGAGTAGCTAATGGATTATGAGCAATTCATACATAGCTTCTTTAATGCACTATCTACACAATCAATGACCGATCTCATTCGAAAGTGTTATTTAGGTCATCACTACTAACCCTAAACAACTTCCCATTGCAATGCTTAACCGATTAATGAGAGAGGGTCACTGCGGGATCGGTTAGTGACGATTGAATGGTCTAGGCAATTGAGCTTGATCACCCCTCCAAAAGCCTACCTTATTCACTATGTGCTATAATCGATTAAGTGTGTCAATAACTCAACCAATTTTATCACAAATTAATCCTATAACATATTGTAATTAACAAGTGTGTCAATAACTCAATTAATCACATAAGTGCAAGATCTAATTAAAAAGTAAATAAAACTTAAATCATGCAAACATAATATTTAAAGCTTTAATAAATACTCATGCCCAAAAAGTCTCTCAAATCATCCCCTAAAATGGGGGGTTTTAATTACACATAAATACAAACAAGAAAAGGAAGTAAAATGGAGAGAAATCACCCTTGGGTCTCTCTTGTAAGCTTGATCTTTCCTTGAGCTTCATTACTTGAATCTTGTGCAAAGAGTGAGTGTTGAGAGTGTATCTAGATAGGTGGAGTCATATGGAAAGTGACAAAGGAAATGGGTAGAGAAGATGGAAAGAGAGGAATGATTTAGGTGAGGTAATCTAGATGTTGAGTTTTAGGTAGAGGAGAAATGAAGGGATTAGGAATGGTAGAAATGAGGTTTCTTGGTTGTCAAGAATTACCAAGTGTTTTTCAAAGGAGAAAAAGTGATAAATTTATAGGATTATCAAATTAGGTCTCGGGTGGTAAATTACCAAAACACCCATGACCATGGCAAATTATCATTTAGTCCAACAGAGAGGGCATCTTGTAATTTTCCCCACTAATCAGAAATGCACAGAGAGGGAGGTTGCTGTTTGGTTCATGGCGACATGTAGAGCGATACTGTGGCGAAGCAATCAAGTGCTAAAACAACTCTCTATCGCCATGGCGACATCGGAATGCAAACCACGACAATCGATTTACATGGTTTGGGAAATGGCGACATAGGGGCGACATAGGGAGATTGAGGCATTGGAGATTCCGGCCATTGGAGGACTGAGAGGGAGATACGACCAGACTACTGCTGATCTTGCCATTATTTTGGCACTGGAATCAGTCAGAATGGCGGTGGGAACAACGTTGAACGGTCGGCGGCATTTTAGGGTTTGGAGAGGGCTGCCATGGCTGGTCTTCGTGTGAGGAAGAAGGGCTGAAGGTTGAAGATGGGGGACGCTTAGCAAGTGGATGGGGTGCATGCAGCTGCTGCACTTTGCCTCTATAGGGGGTGCAATTAGAACTGGACAAGGGTGTGCATAGGCTTGGCTGATCAGGCTTGGGCTTGCGCGCTTGGGCCACCTGTTTTTGCACCCCTTCATGAAACACACCGTTTCATTAAAGTCTTCTTTAGGGTGCATTTAGTAGGAAACAAGGGTGTATTTGGGCTGCACATGAGGTGAGGACACGTGTTTTGGGCCTGTTGCTTTGGGCTACCCACTTATGCAAAACGCACAGTTTTGGTTACTGATTGCTGCGTTGCCTGGCAATTTACGAAAAGTACCTCTGCAATTTTCCAAAACAGCAATATCTTCAATCTTCTTTCGATTAATTATATTTTTGCCCCCATTTCTCCAATATTACTTCAATGCCCCTGAACTCTGTAAATTCCTGAAAACACTTAATTTTCACAATTAAATCATGGGATAATGCTCGAGAATCAAACAAAAGGAGAAGGACATGAGGGCTAAAATCATACCAGTTTTGGTTCGATCAAAGGCTTACTTATCAATGAAGAGATCAAATCAACCTATGTGAATATACATGATATCCAAATATGCAAATAGAGCTAGGGTACACTAAATGCTTATCTAGGATTATAAGATGACAATTAAATCAATCATAGATATCAAATGCCATATGACATGGCATAAAGCTAAGCTAACTTAGATTAAACAATCCTAGGTATAGCTATCACAATACATCACTATATTAAGACAATACAAACAATCTCTATCTTGTATCTAGAATATGTTCTAAGAGTATACAAGTAATAAAAGAGAAGGCTTGATAAGAAAAACACTAAGATTAGATGAAATTAGTGCAAACCTTACCAAGCAAGATGTGTTGTTGAAAACCCATGTATGAATGCATCCTATATGGTCATAGATGATGGAAAATGAATCTTTGATGCACAAGGGAAATACTTTGAGTGATAAAGGAGAGTTCTTTATGAATTTTTCTCACTTGAAAAATATACTAAATGAAAAATCTAATTTCGGACTCTTGAACTTGACCTACAGCTGAAGAGGCAAATATATATAGGGTGCCAAAATGAAGTGACATCGTTTTGGAAAAATGGCCAGAAAAAAACAATTCTGCGCCCTTATTTTGCACCCCATGCCTGTTGAATCAAGGGAACCGAAATACCAACAGTCACGCTGACTTGGATTTAGCGGCCTCATTCTGCGCCTTACCCGCCGAACAAGGGCGCCAAAAAGAAACCAAGGCAACTGGTCTCAATTCGGCAACCTGATTCCGCGGCCATCAGCCGCTGAATACAAGGCTTTACATCATAATGCCTAAACATGTCATGGCATTTCAATGAACAAGATGCAATCAATTAAACATGCATGAATAGAATTCATGGCTTTGCATCCTAATGCCTAAATATGTCATGGCATTTCAATGAACAAGATGCAATTAATTAAACATGCATGAAGAGATATTCAAGAACATGAATGCACACATATAAAGCACACAACATACAAGTATTAGAGATATGCATGAGTTGTGAGTGTGTGCAACTAGATCTCTTTAAAGCAAGTAAGCACAAGAATATACCTTTATATGTATATATATAATTCTACATTAAAAAAAAATACCTTATTTAAAGAAACTATCATTATATGAAACTCGAATTTGAAATTCTGACCTTGAAAAATAAGTACAAGAAATCAAACCCTAAAAAATTTTATATCAAGCGGAGCTTACCTTTTTCTATCATGGTATAGTTTTCTCTACAGTCTTGGTGATTTTTACAAATGAATCATAATTTCAAACCTAAAAAGAGTGTTTTAAAGAAAAAGAGAAACTTGAGAGAAAATCTAGATATGACAGTGACAAGGGAGAACCAAGAGACATGTGAAGATGGAATAAGGAAAAAAAAAAAAAAAACCACACCATGATTGTAGCATTTTTTCCAAATAAAATAAAATTAATTGATTCTGACACCTTTTAAAAACCTAATTTATAAAATAAAATATTTCTTTTTTTATAGGGTAATTTTGTGTCTAATTATATTATTTGTCATAAATTATCAAGTTTTTTTTAACTGATTGTGACAATTATTTTTTAAAAGTCTCAGTTGATAAAAACATAATGACAAATTTTATTATTTGTCATAAAATAATACCTACCGTCATACATTTAAAAATTTTCACAAGGAAATGTGTCACTATAGGTAACTTTTTAGGAGAGTTAATGAGTCATCAAGACTAATCTATGGATGATGAACACGTGGCTTCCATGTGGCTCAAAAATGAGATCACACTTGTCCATACTAATCCTTACAAACACTATAAATAGAGGAAGGTGAATCAAAGGAAGAACAGGTGAAAACATCAATAAAATTGGTTATACAAGTCAATTAAGAGAAATATCAGATGAGTATTTTTCCAAACCATGAGATCAGCTTGATCAGAGCAAGAGATTATTTGTTAGCTTAGATTAGTAATTTTCCAAGCTTATGTAAAAGTGACGTTAGTTGAAAGAAATATTTGATAAGTCTTTTTCATCAAGTTGGTAATTTTCCAAGCTTATATAGAGTAGGGATGTCAATGGTATAAGGCATGGACGGGTTTTCCTTTACCATCCCTAATGAATACTGATTGAACCAAAATTGGTATAATTTTGACCCTCATTTCCTTCTCCTTTTGCTTGATTCTCGGGCATTATCCCGTGATTTAATGGTGCAAATTAAGTGTTTTCAGGAATTTACAGAGTTTAGGGGCATTGGAGTAATTTTGGTAAAATAGGGGCACATATGTAATTTATGAAGAAGGTTTGAAGTTTTCGTAATTAAATAGGAGTTCAGGGGAGCTGTCCTTAATTTACCATCCAAATGAGACAAAACGCGCCACGTCAGCATTAGTGAAACAGTGCACTTTGGGGCGTGGGTTTAGCTCCTAAGCGCAGCCATGTCACTGCTGAGTGCACCCTTATATAAGACAAGAAGAGTGCACTTGATTGTTCCCTTGTCTCGCCTAAACGCACCCCAAATGAAGCCAATAAGCAGCTACTATGCGCACCCCAGACGCTTGCTAAATGCACCCCGAATGAAGACAGTAGTAGTGCCACGTAGATTAATGAAACAGTGAGTTTCACTCTTCTAAACGCACCCCAGGTTCTTTCTAAACGCACCCATTTAAAGACAAAAAGAGCAACTGCTATGTGCACCACTAATACCTACTAAATGCACCCCCCCTTTAGGCAAAATAGGAGCAACTATGTGCATCCCACTTCCCCTGCTAAATGCACCCCTTTACTATTCACTTTCTTCTTCCTTTCACGTATGCAGACCAGACTTTCTCCCCCCAAACCCTAGCTTTTGCGGCCACCATTTCCGATGACCCTCGACATACCGGTGGTAGAAAACCGACCGGAATTAATAGCTACATCAACGGCTTTCTAGTCGTTCAACTTTCAGAGCTCCAATTGACTAGAATCTGGCCACCCAAATCATGCCTTTCCCTAAGTCGCCCCCAATCCCAAATCGCAATAAAACCGCGTAAATAGAGGTTGTGGTTTGCATTCCAAGGTCGCCATGGCGACACAGAGTTGTTTTGGTACATGATTGCTTCGCCATTTGCATTCCACAGTCGCTATGTAGGCCAAAGTAGCGACCTCTCTTGTTGTGCATTTATGATTGGTGGGGAAAATTACAAAACGCCCTCTTCTGTTGGACTAAATGGTAATTTGCCATGGTCATGGGGTGTTTTGGTAATTTTCCACCCGAGACCTAATTTGAATATCCTATAAATTCATCACATTTATCCTCTTTTAAACAACTCTTGACCACCAAGAAACCTCCTTTCTCCACCATTCCTTTTCTCTCTATTTTCTCTTCTACCTAAACTTAACATCTAGATTTCCTTCCCCTAATCATTCCTTTCTTTCCATCTTCTCCACAAATCTCCTTAGTCACTTCCCTAGATGGACCCATAAATCGGTAGAATATATCAAGTGATTTATGCAAGTCCGTGCGGATTGGGGATCTTAGTAGGCCTATCTAAATTTAAGCTCCAATAGACATAACCCAATCACAATCAACAAATGATTCACTTAGGTTCAATCTATTAATTTTAGTTCATTCCACTAAAGAACTAAAATTGCACTCTTAAATAAAGATGGAATAAGTAAACGATTCTCATTCATACCCTAGACAATCTTATAGGAGATAGTGAATCCTCGTGAAGAATATCAGTAAACGCCAAGAGCTCATAGACCGCCTACAGCTCTCCAAGTTACCATATTTACTCATATGACCACACTTTGAACTTGGATATATATTATAACTTGTCCAGAAGTCATCTTTCAATAGTCACTATTGAAAACTCAACGTTAAGATATAATATCCAAAACCACAAAGCATCCATATGATGATATTCTACTCACATTTAATAAATGGAGCCACGATGTCCATATCTATAAATGAAGTCCTCTATCGATTAGCAAATGAATACCACCAAACTATCGAGGTTAGACTATGCTATATAATCATACTCATTGATAGCTCAAATGATAACACTTGTAACCATAACTCCATCATTTATCTCAGGATTTAGATAGACTCTCTGATTATCTTGATAATGAAAAGACTTTTATCTATTGACGGTTCTAGAAAAAAGTATTTCATTGTGATCCAGTTCAATGCACCTAGTGCACTAGATTCTTTTACTCGAAGACCCTTCAATGATTTTAAACTCATCATAACACATTTGATCCCACTCAAATACTAGTAAAAGAATTCTACAACTTTAACAAGATAAAGGTGCCCAACCTTTAACTTAAGTTATGAACGTTATTCAAGACTAACAAAAGAATTGTGTCTACCTTATACATATCCAAATGTATGAACAATTCTTCTTTTCTCATAGTCTTTTGACCTTATGATTATTTACTTTGACAATTATAATTATAAATGTTATAAGATTTTGTTAAAAACAGAAATCACTTTATTAATATGATAAGATTGTCAAGTACAATAGTACACTCTTGCTATTGAGCATAATCCTAACAATATGTGCAACCAAGCAACTCAAGCAATTAATAAAGAAGCATAAAATATTTCAAATTTTTGCATGCAACAAGTTTGCAATTGCTCTATTTTGCTTGAATACTCCATATGGGGTCAATTATCACACCTCATCAATAAAGGTCATGAGGTCCTATAGACCTACCAAGTCCATTTGACTTAGTTGAACCTAAGGGAGACATGTTAGCATCATAGAAGGCGGGTTCATTTTTGCTTATCCACTTAGGTGACACATTTTCAATCCTAGTGGTCAAAGGTTCAAGAGCTCTAGATGGCAAAGGATCATTTAAATGAGTTCTATCCTTTCTAGGGACATACATCTTAGCTCTAGCCTTGTTCTTTTCAATCATGCTTACACATTTTGATATAATGAAAGCAACTTGGTCTAGTGTGACCATAAATACCACAAAAATGACAAGTGGGAATGAAGTTAGGAATCATACCATTCCCTTGAGCATGCATTGATGCTTTCCCTTGTCGTTGTGGTTGTCTTGGTTGTTGGATTGGGTCTCTCCATCTTTGTTGATGACCAAGACAAGGTTGCTTGTTCGGTTGAGCTTGCATGATCGGTCTCTTCCCTTGATGGATTTGAGGTTAAGGGAAGTTAGCATGAGGAGCCTTTTTGGTTGAGCTTGAGCTTGACCTTTTGGTGCCACTTTTGCTTGGGCACTTCTTGAACACTCTCGTAGGTCAATCTTCTTCCTAGGGTGTTGAGGACAAGGAGACATCTTGATGTTCATGCTCTTGACAAAGGTTGTCTTGCTTGAGGAAGAAGCATCCTTGTCATCAATGTAGCCAAGACCTCTCTTGTCACTTAGCATTTTTCCAACTCCCAACATGTGGTCAAGCTTCTCGATGCTGGAAGCCATCTTAGCCATTGAGGCTTTAACTTCTTCATGCTCTCTTTTTAACCCTTTTTCTCTCCTTTTAGATAAATCTAACTCATCCTTTATCTTATCATCATCCATCATGGATCTCACCATTATTCCACTCAAGTGGTTAACTTGTGTTGAAAGCTCAAGGTTTTCTTTATTCAATCTTCGAGTCTCCTTTTTATTCTTTATCCTAGAGCTTTCAAACTTGACTATGAAGTCATTAAGATTCATACTCTCCACATTTCCATTTGTGGAGTGAGATGACGAATTCTCAATACTTGAGTCATCTTTTATCCCTTCCATCTCACCAATGGAGTCATTTCCTCATAAAGACCTTCACCTTGGTCACTTGATGTTATATGAGCCATATCCCAATGAGTAGCTACACCAATAACTTCTTTAGCTACTTCTTGATCTAGTTCTTCTTTAGGATCACAAGTCAAAGAAACTTTGCCATTTTCTTTAACTTCTACACGAGTGGCTCCAAATGTCGTGTAGTTAATGGTAAGCTTTTCATCACTTGAAGGATTTTCTTCACTATCATCCTCACTCCATGAGGTGGCTATTGCCTTTCCTTTCCTTCTATCCTTCAAGTTTCCACACTCCGGAGAGCTGTGCCCGAGTCCTCCATATTTGTAGCATTAAATCCCCTCTCTTGAAGACACCTCTTGGTTCGGCTCGTCATTCTTGACCTTGGTCTTCTTTTTGAAGCCATCACCCTTTGAGCCATAACAATTCTTTTATAGACTCAAGAACTTCTTGAATCTCTTGACAATGAGTGCCATGTCTTTATCCAAGTTATCCTTCTTTTTGTCATGCTTTGAAGTCTTCAAAGCAATATTATTCTTCTTCTTCTCAGAAGGTAAGGTGGTAACCTTTCTTGATTTATAGGCTAGAAGTCTTCCTATGACTTTACTCGGCTTCAGATCCTGGTACTCGCTATTCTCTTTTAAAGCCGTTACCTTGGACTCAAACCTTTCGGGGAGATATTTCATAATTTTCTGCTTGATCCTCCAATCCGAATAAGGGTCACCAAGTTGATGACTTTGGTTGACTATGTCCATCAACTTAACCTCAAAGTCATTAAAGCACTCATTCTCCTCCATTCTAAGCGTCTCAAATTGAGTTTGGAGGACTTGGAGATTTAAGTCCTTAACCACTTCGGTTCCCTCATGTGCCATCTCTAGGATGTCCCACGCTTTCTTGGTGATCCTAGTGTTTTGAATCAGTTTGTTCTGATTTTTGTCTATGGCGCATAGGATGGCATGTATCGCCTTCCTATTCCACTTTGATGCCTCAAACTCTTGCGCATTCCATTGAGCCTTTGGTTTAGGAGTCATCATTGGTGGAGTGTAGCCATCTTCAACCGCCATCCAAGCACAGTCATGGATTTAACATTCGTACGACTCTATCTTGCCTTTCCAAGAGGCATAATTTGTCCCTATGAGTAAGGGCGGCCTTGAGCTTGAAGCACCCTCGTTTCCTCTACGGTTTCCACTCATAGTATTTATGAATGAATGAAATGAATGCAAATGTATGAATGACCAAAAATCACACAAAATGCACAACACACCAAAATGAGCAAAGGATCACCTAAGTATATCTAGGAACCCACTCTGATACCAATTGAAACAAATAATAGTGTGTTCTAAATATTATCTAGGGGGGGGGGGTGAATAGATATTAAACAGTTATTACCAAATTTTTACGTTTAGTCAATTTAACAAAAATACACCAATCTAGTCAATTTAATAAATCAAGCATAAAAGTGCGGGAATTAAAAGACGCTTGATTTTTATGTGGAAACCCTCAATAGGGAAACACCACAGGCTGTGTTATGTGCGCCACACACAAGCCTTGAATCCATTAATTCTAATGATGTTTACATCCTAAGTTGACCTCAACCATTCTCGGACTATAACCCACCACTACTACCCGCAAGCCTTTAAAAGTGAACTGATGGATAAAATCGTGTTATAAAAACATAACTTGCAAGTGCACGAATTGTGAGATAAGTACAACGACAAGTAGGGATCCTTCCCACGAGGAAAAGTGAGTTACCAATTAAAACTAATTCTAATTAAAGCTAAGCAATTAAAAGTAACTAAGAGATTTTGTTTGATGATTGGTTGGAGATTAAAACTAAATTAAACTAAGAAATCAGTTAACAAGAATATGTGAATGTGATCAAGAGGTGAGAGAACTAGGTCATCAATGCTCCTCAACTACGTTTACTCAATGCTTCAAATTGACTTTGATAATAGATGTTAATCAAGTTAAGGGTTCGTTCTTAAATTAAGTATGATTGTTACCGTATGGTCTTGGAATGAATCAAGTATTCTCAATTATAATTTACCTCAAAACTCGATGTACAAACTACAACCGAAAACCCATTAAGTGAATGAACAAGTGAATCAAAACTTACGTGCAAAAACCTGCTACGAATAATTTTACCCATTCAATTGAAGATTGGTTGAGAATGGTGAGACCCACGCGCATCTCAACCATTAAATTATCAAAAACCCTAAATTCATGTCGAGCATAAACCATGCATTAACAAGAATAAAGAATTATGATGTAGGATGAATTGAATGAATCAAAACTTGAATTAAGAAAATATAGTCAATTCTAATAAAGAGCATTCATAGAGGTTCACATTGATTCCCTAGTATGGAATTAATTACAGATTAAAAGATTAAAATAAAAGGAGGAAGAGTCGATAAAACCTATGACTATCTTCTCCAAGCTTCCAAGTTAAACAATAGTGGTGGTATGATAGGGGATGGCCCTCTTGGTGGCTTGTGTCCTGGCTGTTGGGGTTTTTACCATAAAGCTTATAATTTGTAAATGTGAATTGAACAAGAAATAAAAGAAGTAGTTTATTCATTTAAATTGTCTCATACATTTATTTATATCATGTGTACTTAACATCCATGATTGTCGGATGTAATATCTAACTGAGTATATGAGTGTCATATATAGAGGTATTCAGTTTGAGATGAGCAATCTAAAGAGTCCACAGATAGCAAATAGAGTTGGGTACTTTATTTGTGGTTAATCTACAGCTGCGGTCCATTCCGTAATGTATGATGGTCTTAACCTAGACTATTCATATGGTGATATAAGAATGGAGGCACTTTATATGATGTGATCATATAGGACTGGGCCATGATATATATGAATCTCTCACTAAGATCCGTTACAAGATGAGATTCATATATATCAACAAATGATGGCTATATATGTGTGATCTTAATCCTGAGTGTCTTATCGACTCCTTCAGGTTAGATCGTGGTAGATATACCATGAGTGAGGTCAGAGTTGCATTCCTGATCAATATGCTCCGTATGCTGGGATCACGGTTTGACTTGTGGCTAGGAAGGTTTGTACACAATAGTGGAATCCACTCCTTCTTGCAAAAAGTAGATGGTAGTTCCCTTAAGGGTTGATACGGGGCTTGAACGATGTGAGTGCTCTCCTAATTCCGTAAGGAATGTAGGGTTTATTGTTCATTAAAGAATCAATGGTACTTAATGGAAAGATATAATTAGAGGGCTATAACGAACATTATAACCTAGCTCTAATTATGAACTATTTGTGGAGGATTGTACCATATGTAATAGCTATATCGATGGACACCAATAGTTATTGGTTTGTGTAAAAACTTCAACAGTTGAAAGAGTGTAGCTTCGGGTTTTTAGTGAAATAACACCGAAGTTAATAATCATGAAATATTAATTAAAGAGTTTAATTAATTATTTCTAAGGATTATTGGAGCTCAAAATACTGTAGGTCCATTAGGTCCCCTTGCTAGCCCAATCGATTTAGGTAACAAGGGTCACAGTTAATTAATTGGATTGTCCAATTAATTGTATTATGAAAGTGACACGTATATATTCGGAAATTAATTGATTAATGAGATTATTTAATTAATGAATTTAATGATTATAACAATTAAATAATAAGATTATTTAATTATGTAATTAATTATTGATGGAGGGTGTTAGTTGATATTTATATTTGAAAAATAGGATAATATGATTATCTTATTTTTAATTAATTAAATATTAATTTTGAATTTAAATAGTTTAAATGCAAATTAGATGGTATCTTTTAAAAAAATAAAATAAATATTTTGTTTTTAAATTAAAAAGATATCACCAGTTGTTTTTAAAATTATATATATATATATAATATATTTTTTAAGAAAACTATTCAACATACATTCACGTAAAAAGAGAGAAAAACAAAACAGAGGGTGTGCGGCCACTTAAAAGAAAAAGGAGTTTTATTTTTGTGTTTTGTTCTTCACAAACAAAGGGTGGCCGAATTCTTCTGACAACAAAACAAGGGTTGTTTTGTGTTTCTTTCTTTTTTCAGGTTCTGAATACCGTGACACGCCCACATGCCATTACCAATCCTGAGTCATAGCCAAGAAGATCTTATGGTTAAAATTAGGAAGCAGATTGAAAAGAAAGAAGGAGCCTACAAACGTTGGTACAAATCGTTTCATCTTCTTTGTTGTTTTCGATTATTACTGTACAATTAGGTTTACTTGATGATTGCATAAAAATTTTTTTGAAACCCTTCCGTTGCACAATCTGTAACTCTAGGTTCCTACACCGTCTGGTCCGGCTCTCCCCAAAATTAGGGTTCAAAGGGGTTTAAATAGGTGTAAATGCTAATTCAAGTCCTTAAAAAACAAGGAAATCAATTCCCCTCTAGAACTCTACCTTTTCGGGATTCTATTTCTTTCCTAATCCATCATGTAAGGTCTCAATTATTTATTGGCTTATTTTGTAGACAAACCACATTTGGGGGTTTTGATGTAATGGTAGCTTAGGCTCTCAAGACCTCAAGAGAAGAAGCACCCCAAAGGTATATTTCTAAGTGCTTTCTTGCATATGAAGAGATGTAGTTGCACACACATACAACACTTGCATAATTCTTATTCTTGAATGTGTTGTGTCTTTATTATGTGTGTGAACTATTGATTATTTCTCTTTTCTTGCATGTGTAAATTGATTGCATCTTGTGTTTTTAATGTCATATCATGTTAGTCTTAGGATGCATTGACTTCACCTTTCTCTCACTTGCATTTTGGTTAGTAGATTGAAGGAAGTGTGTTGTGCGCTGGTCGTCATGTGTATGACCAGCGCAGCACACCAGCCCAGGTCGCCCAGGTGTTTGTCGCTGGTCATGCGCATGTCCACTAGCGCAACATGTCAAGTGGACTGTTGCTGGTTGTGCGCTGGTAGACCAACGCCCATGCATTTTTTGGTTGTGCGCTGGTCCTACGCTGGTCGACCAGCGCACAATACACAATCTAGTGCCTTTTTTTCAAAACGACCTCACTTCACTTGTGACCTCTATATATATCATTCTATGATTTTAGGTTGTTTTGAGAGTTCAAAATATCATATTTTTCCTTAGAATATTTTTCAAGAGAAAACAAAATTCACAAGAATACACCTTTAAACACTCAAATTATTTCCTTTATTCATCAAAGTTCATCTACGATCATCCATGACCATATAGGATGCATCCATGCATGGTTTTGCATCATCACATCTCTATTGGTATGTTCTTCACTAATCTCATCTAATTTTAGTGTTCTTCATATCAAGTCATCTTTTTATTCACTTGTATGTTTTTAGATCATATGCTAGATACAAGATAGAGATTATTTGTGATGACATGATTGAGTGTTGTATTGTGATAGCTATCTAGGTTTGCTTAATCTTGATTAGTTAAGCTTTATGATATGTCATTTAGCTTTTGATAACTAGGATTGTTTTAATTGATATATCATCATCCTAGATAAGCATATAGGGTTACCTAGCTCTTGTTACATTTTGAGTATTTCACATATTCACTTAGGTTGCATTCTCTTCATTGAGAACTAAGTCTTGTGTTGCTTCTGAGATTAGGTTGTGTAAATCACAAGCATTAGGAGTAGGTTCAATCATACCGGGATTAGGTAGGTGTGTGATTATATACCGAGATTAGGTTGTAATCTTTAACACATTTAGTGGATTCAAGGTTCGAGTGTGGCTCACTTATTAGCCCGTGGTTTTTCCCGTGACGGTTTCCACATAAATATCAATTGTTATTTAATTTCCACACCATATTACACTTGTTATATTTATATGATCTATTAGGGGTATTTTCGTAATCTTGACCATACACGAAAATTGGGTAAAATTTATTAAAATCTATTCACCCCTCATCTAGATTATTATTAGAACACACCGTTATTTGTTTCAATTGGTATCAGAGTAGGTTCCTAGAAATAGTTAGGTGATCCTTGCTCATTTTGGTGTGTATTGCATTTGTGTGATTTTTGTTCATTCATACATTTTGCATACATTTCATTTCATTCATTGTACATAATGAGTGGAAACGGTGGCAACAACGAGGTAGCTTCTAGCACACGACCTCCTCTTCTCATCGGCTTGAATTATTCCTCTTGGAAAGGAAAGATGGAATCCTACATATGTCAAATTCATGACCATGCTTGGATGGCAGTTGAAGATGGATATGATCTACCTATGATAACTCCCACGTGTGGAGGAGAAGAAGTATTGAAGCCTAAGGCGTAACGGAACGTGCAAGAGTTTGAGGCTTCAAGATGGAATAAGAAAGCAATGCATGCCATCCTATGTGCAATGGATGAGAATCAATACAAGTTGATTCAAAACACTAGGATCGCTAAGGAGGCATGGGATATCCTAGAAGTTGCTCACGAGGGAACCGATATAGTGAAGGACTCAAAGCTTCAAGTCCTCCAAACTCAATTTGAGTTGCTTAAGATGGAGGACAATGAGTGCTTCAACAACTTTGAGATCAAGTTGATGGACATAGTCAACCAAAGTCATCAACTTGGTAACCCTTATTCGGATAGAAGGATCAAACAAAGGATAATGAGATCTCTCCTCGATAGGTTTGAGTCTAAGGTGACGACTTTAGAAGAAAATAGTGGATAAAAGGATATGAAGCCGAGCGAGGTTATTGGAAGACTTCTCGCTTACGAGTCTAGGAAGGCTCCTAGCTCCACTCCTCCTAAAAAGCAAAAGGGAATTGCTTTGAAAGCATCTAAGGATGTAAATGAGGTAAATAATGACTCGGATGAAGACCTTGCCTTATTTGTGAAAAGGTTCAATAAGGTAATGAAGTTCGAAAAGAAGGGTTTTGGATCAAAAGGCCAAGACATGAAGAAAAAAGGTCCCTTCAAGAAATTTGAGCCAAGGCAAGAGAAGACCGAAAGGAAAGGGATCCGATGTTTTGAGTGTGGTGGGATATATCACTTTGCTCCCAAATGTGCTAATCATAATGAAAAGAAGAATGGAAAAGTGATGGCCGCCACTTGGAGTGGAAGTAGTGGTGACTCCAATGAAGGAGATGAGTCTTCGGATGATGAAGATATCATGGCTAGCTTCCTTACTTTTACCTCCTCCCACAAGAGCAAAAGTGCTAGTGAAAAAGAGGAAGAGAGTCAAAGGGAAAATGACTCAAGTGAAGATGACTCCGATTCTAACTCCACAAATGGATACATGGAGAAAGAGGTTCTTGTTGAATACCTCATGGAGTTTAAAAGCCTAGAGATGAAGACTAGGAAAAAGATTCAAAGGTTAAGAGAAGAGAATCTAGAGCTTTCACTTCACATTGACCACTTAAGTAAAGAAGTGGAAAGGTCCAAGAAGGTAGAAGATAAGCTAACAAAGGAGTTAGACTTATCTAAGAGGAATGAAGAAGGTTTGAAGAGGGAGCTTAATGAAGCTAATAATTCAATGAATAGGTTGGCCTCTAGCACCAGTAAACTAGACCATATACTTGGTGTTAGAAAAAGTCCATGTGACAAGAGAGGTCTCGGGTTTGAAGATGGTAAAGAGACCTCCTCCTCTAAGAAGACCGTGTTTGTCAAGAGCTTGGGAAACAAAGAAGCTTCACTGGTGCAAACTCCTAGGAAGAAGATAGATCTAGGACAATGTTCTAAAAGTGCACAAGTGAAGGTGGCACTAAGAAGGCAACCTCAAGCCAACATTCCTCATCAATTGGCTCAAAAAGGGAAGAGGTCAATCGTGCAAGTTCAACCTTGGAAGCAGCTTAGGTCGGTTCAACAACAAAGATGGATTGAACCTACTTAACCACAAAGACAGGGGAAGGTTCCCATGCAAACACAAGAACATGGTATGATTCCTTATTTCATTCCAATATGTCATTTTTGTGGTTTTAATAGTCACATTAGACCGAATTGCTTTCGATATATAAAAATGTGTAGAATGAGAAGCATGATTGAAAAGAGAAAGAAAAGAGCCAAGATGCATTTACCTTGGAATGATGAAATTTATTTGCATGATCCTAGGACATCTAGAGCCCATGTACCAAAGACCACTAGGAAGAAAAATGTTTTATCTATGTGGATTAGAAAGAATGAAAATGTTTGCCATGTTGCACAAATAGCCTTAAAGGCAAATTCTTCTAATTTTTGGTATTTAGATAGTGGGTGCTCAAGGCACATGACCGGAAATAAGAGTTTCTTCAAGACTCTTGTTATGGAGGAAGGAGGATGTGTCACCTTTGGTGATGGATCCAAAAAAAAGGTCATAGGGAAAGGAACCATTTCCGTTCCCGGATTACCCTTCTTATCCAATGTTTTATTTGTTGAAGGCTTAAATGCTAATTTGATAAGCATTTCACATCTAAGTGATGAAGGATATTCCGTCTTGTTTAGCAAAGATGATTGCTCAATCCTAAAGCCCGATAGACAAACCTTATTGAAAGGTATGAGATCTAGCGACAATTACTATTGTCTTGAAGCTAGAATAGTCTCAAACAATGTGTCCATGGATGAGCAAATCGAGTTGTGGCATGAAAGACTTGGCCACATGAATTTTCGAGATTTATGAATCCTAGGCAAGTTCGATTGTATGCATGGCCTCCCTAAGCTTGGGAAGAAAGCCAACGGTGTTTGTGGACCTTGTCAACAAGGAAAACAAACTAAAAGCATGCACAAAAAGGGCAAGTATCTCTCCACCAAGGAGCTCTTAGAGCTTCACCACATGGATCTTATGGGTCTTATGCAAACCGAGAGCTTAGGTGTAAAGAGATACATTTTTGTTTGTGTAGATGATTTCTCTAGGTTCACATGGACATATTTTCTTAGAGAAAAATCCGAAATTTTTGACAAGTTTAAAATGCTTTGTACTAAAATTAGGTATAGTTCCAAATTCTTCCAATATTCAAAAATGCATAATATAAGAATGAAATGAATACTTGAAATGATATAGCAATTGTATAGAAATAATCAATACATGTGAATCATCAATATGCAAGAGAATCAATACAAGTAAAATATGGAAGATATCAAAAACTAAAAGCGAAAAATGAGACACAAAGTTTTTTACATGGTAAAACCTCAAAGAGGAAACATTCACGGGTTGATACCACAACCACTGGCAAAACAAATGTACTATATGAAAAGGACATACACACTTAACACTATTAACATGATGATATCCACCTCAAGCTATCAAATCCTAATCTACCCTCGGGCTAGGGAATCACTAAGCCTACTCCCTATCCAAAGTGTGTCCTACACCTCTAGGAAGAAACTTCTTATCCAAGGCTCTCAAGCCTCTAGGAAGATTCTCTTGCTTAGCAATCTAGATCACTAGGATCCTAGTCAAGCTACCCTATCTCAACCATCCGGAGTACGCAACTCCTTGATAAGACTTTCGCTTAGTTATCCGGATCCCCTTGATCCTAACTAAGGCTTCTTGCTTGGCTATCCGGAAACCTTTCCTAGCCAAGTCTTCTTGATCAAGTCAAAGCTTCACTCATCTTGACAAGAGACTTCAACCTTTCACAATGCAATGATCTAATTGATGCAAATGATGCAAATCACAATCAAATAAAGCTAGATGATCAATCAAGCTATATGAACATGCTTAGATACATTCTAGGATATGCTTTCAACAATCAATCACAAAAGAACCTAGAAATCAAATCATGTATATCACTAAGAACAAGATATGAATATTCAATATATCACACAAAAATTCTTTGTTCTTAGATCATGAAATTAAACCTAGAAAATGGCATAAGGCACACCATATATGTTATTTCTAGAATCAATTTCAAGATATGTCAAGTTTAAGTAAAATTTGCTCAAATGAGATTCAAGACTAAAACTCAACAAAACAATCAATCATATAACCCTAGCCTATGTACTAACATTTTTCTCAACACATTTCATCAACCAAATAGAAAGAATAAAATAGATGATCAAAAGAAATGAAAGAAGAGATAGTATCACATACAAAAAATCGGATCACTATGAGAAATGGCAAAGTCAAATGAGTCTAAAAATGCTTGGAGTTTGTAGCTCTCGTCGAGACCAACATTTTTGGATTTTGGATCACTCGATTTCGAGTTCGTATGAAAACGTTATTATTGAAATAAGAATACGAAAATTGAGAGAAAAATTTCTGGTGTTCTTCTTTTTCGAATTTTTCTCCTTAGAATGAATGGGAGGGAATGAAGCAGTTTTGAAAAGATTTCAAGAGAGGGAAGAAGTGACCAATTAGCTGTAGCCACATCAGCTCCACATGTGAGGCGCGTGTGTCACACATGGTCAGAGATCTGCCCTGGCTATGTGACTCACGTGTCTCACACATGGCCTCCATTGCTTGGCCTTTGGCCGAGCAAACTCCCTCGCGCTCCTCTCGCGTTCTTCAGCTGTATTCGGGCATCCGAATTCTAAATCCAAATCCATTTTTGGATTACTAATCATGACTCCCTCATGCACAACAACAATTATGAAACTTTGACAAAAGATTGAGAATTCATCTCGGAAAACGAAGACGAACACAACTCAACGAATGAGAATGCAAAGTAGCATAACTACGTCGTATGGACTCGAAACTTAATGAATGAGTAACCGAAATAACCAAAACTCAATAAGGAATCAAATAAGATCATTTTTAAGTCCAAACACAAGAAACACAAGAAACACAAACAAATAAACACTATACAACACAAGCATGTCATATCTAAGTGATAGTGAGAAAAACATGCAATTCTATAAGATTGTCAACAATAAGATAAATGCATGTGCATACTAAATGTGTGTGAAAGTGTTATACCAAATGTTTGAACAACAATGTAAGGACACACATGTATGAATTGTGTGTGTGTGCACTAACTCCTTGCAAGAGGAAGAAGAATCTTGATACATTAGCATCCAAGTATGCGATATTCCCCTTGAAGACGAAATTTGCACAAGATATTGCTTCTTCACCTTTGAGGCTTCTTTCTTCCAAGAATCACCTAAGCAATAACTAATTCAAATATAGAGAGTTTTGCAATGGAATCAAGCCAATACAAATAAATGATCTTACAAATAAAGGATCTTACAAATAGTGTTGGCATCTCCTATGAGTTTTCGGTTCCTAGGACACCTCAACAAAATAAAGTTGTTGAAATGAAGAATATGGTTCTCCAAGAGATTGCCCGTGTGGTGTTGCTTAGCAACAATGTGCCTAGAAACGTATAGGCCGAAGCCGTCAATACGGCTTGCTATATAGGAAATAGAGTTTTCCTAAGGCCCGGAACTAGAAATACCTCCTATGAGTTATGGAAAGGTAGAAAGCCAAATGTTAGGTACTTTTACTCATTTGGAAGCAAATGCTACATTTTAAATGACCGTGATAAACTTGGCAAATTTGATGCTAAAAGCGATGAGGGTATCTTTATTGGCTATGCCTTAAATAGTAGAGCCTATAGAGTTTTCAACTTGAAGACTCGAACCGTCATGGAATCATCCAATGTAGTCATTGATGATATAAGGCTCAAATCTAGTAATCATGAGGAAGAGGTTATTTTTGGTGATGATTCTCCTTTGGAGAAGGTTGTTGTGACTCCTAATGTTGGGACATCTAATGTTGTTGATAATGACACATAACCTATTGATAGAGTTCCTAACTTGGACTCTAATCAGCCAGCTCCATGGGTTAGAAGACTCCATAACAAAGATGATGTTATTGGAGATGTTAATGAGGGTGTTAGGACTAGGTGTCAAATAGCTAATCTTATTAGCTTTACATGTTACACCTCTCAAATAGAACCCAAAAGGTTGATGAAGCTTTAAATGATGAATTTTGGGTTCTTGTCATGCAAGAAAAGCTAAACCAATTCGAAAGGAATGAGGTTTGGACTCTAGTTCCTAAGCCTAAGACCACTAATGTCATAGGCACCAAACGTATATATAGGAACAAATCCGATGAGGATGGCAACATTATGCGTAACAAGGCAAGACTTGTTGCATAATGGTACTCTCAAATTGAGGATATCGACTTTAAGGAAACATTTGCTCCCGTTGCCCGCTTAGAGTCCATTAGGCTTCTCTTGTCCATCTCTTGTGTGTACAAGTTCAAATTGCACCAAATGGACGTCAAAAGTGCCTTCCTCAATAGCTTCTTGCAAGAGGAAGTGTTTGTTGAACAACCCAAGGGGTTTGTGGATGCACACCACCCCAACCATGTCTATCGCCTCAAAAAGGCTTTGTATGGGTTGAAACAAGCACCGAGGTCTTGGTATGAGTGCCTCACTCAATTCCTTGTCAACAATGACTATACAAGGGGTAGTGTTGACAAGACATTATTCATCAAGAAAGACAATGATGAGCTTTTCATAGCTCAAATATATGTTGATGATATAGTGTTTGGCTCCACCAACAACACCAAGGTCTAACAATTTGTTGATGTTATGTCTCATGAGATAAGTCTTGTTGGTGAGCTTATTTACTTCATAGGTTTGCAAATTAGGCAATTAAATGATGAGATCTTTATAACTCAAGCCAAATATGCCAAAAACCTAGTGAAGAAGTTTGGTCTTGAAAAAGCCAAACATTGTGATATACCCATGAGTACCACTTTGAAGATAAGCAAGGATGCTAGTGGAAAAAGTGTGGAACAAACTCTATATCAAGGCATGATAGGTAGTTTGCTATATTTGACCGCAAGTAGGCCCGATATCCTTTAGTGCGGGTGTGTGTGTTAGGTACCAATCGGATCCCAAGGAGTCCCATCTCTCTCCCGTTAAGAGAATCATTCACTATGTGAATGGGACTTCCAACTATGGGATTTGGTACTCGGTTGACACTAATGCTAGTCTTGTAGGCTTTAGTGATGCGGATTGGGCAGGAAATTGCAATGATAGGAAAAGCACATTGGGCGGTTGCTTCTTCCTTGTGACCAACCTTGTCTCTTGGTTTTGCAAGAAGCAAAACTCAATTTCCTTGTCCACGGCTGAGGCCGAGTACATAGCCGCGGGGAGTGGATGCACACAACTCCTATGGATGAAGCAAATGCTAGTAGATCATGGATTCAACGAAGGTACACTCACTCTTTTTTGTGATAACATGAGTGCTATTAATATTTCCAAGAATTCGGTACAACACTCTAGAACTAAGCATATTGACATCCGCCATCATTTCATTAGAGAACTAGTTGAGAATAAATGCATAGTACTTGAACATGTTGGTACTAATGATCAACTAGCGGACTTATTTACTAAACCATTAGATGCTACTCTTTTTAAAACACTTAATAGATCTATTGGGATATGTCTTGTGGAGTGATGGGTTTTTGTGATTGACCCCATATGGGGAACTCAAGCAAAGAGAGCATTTGCATACTTGATGCATGCAAAATATTTAAAAGATCTTATGCTTCTTTATTAATTGCTTGAAGTAAGCTTGGTTGCACATATGTATATATGCTTTTATCTCAATAAGTGTGAACCATGCTAGCATTACAATCCATGTCATATTTATGTTCAAACATGCATTTTTGGACTACGAGATATACATAAGAAGTACTATTTGAATGACCTATAGTTATCTCCATGACATGATGATTCTTAATTGACATGCTAATGCCAAATGAAAAGCATGAAATTCATAGAACATGCTCACATGAAATAGCATGAATTGATGACTGCAAATTCTTAAATACAAAACATTGTGTGAAAAAGCTTATGAGACTCAAAATGAATAAAGGATCTTGTATCCATTCAAAGGATTTTACAATCTCAAATGTCTCTCTTTCTTTATTTGTTGAACATGGCTACTATCATACAGGTTTCATACCTAGAAAAATCAAATAGGGAGCAAAGTCACTCATGCCATATTTCACTTATAAAGTTGGATATAGTTGCTATTAAAATTGAAATTCATGAAATCTCTATATCCTTGCTTCTCCCATGACAAATGGTAAAATTGGTTTGAATTCTATTGAAAACCATTGTCATTTGCTTTGCCAAATACCATTGTATTTTGGACTTGAATGCTACATGTCTTGTATGCAAAGCATTTTTTATTCACATTTTCTTAAAATAAATCTCCTTGTTTCTCTCAAATTAATTGAGTGCATAAAGTGGCTTATATGATTATGCAAATATCTAGTATGCTACTATCTCTCTTTGCTATAAGTGACCCGGTTAAGGACTACTCCTTTGCCTATATCATGACAAAAAGGGGAAGTAGAGTGTGGTAAGGGGAGTTGCTTTTATAGTAGCAATTGTGCATTTTGGGCAAACTAAAAATTGAGGGGGAGTAACCCAATGAGACGGAGCATTGCATTAACATTCATTGCATGATGTTGCACTTAAATTCATAAATGCAAATGCTTGTTTTAATTTTCACTTGATCTTCTCACATACACTTGCTTTGGAAAGTGTAATTTTTTATGTGTTGAAGGGTTGACAGTTCTACAAGAGATTGAAGATTTGAAGTTTTTACTTTTTAATATCTCTTTGTAATGTAGAATGTAATTGTTATCCCGTAGCTTCAATTATGTTGTGAGGATAATGTGAGTGGTGGTTTTGTCATGAAATAGCCAAAGGGGGAGATTGTAAGGTCTCAATTATTGATTTCCTTATTTCGTAAACAAACAATAATTGGGGGTTTTGATGTAAGGGTAGCTTAGGCTCTTAAGGCCTCAAGTGAAGAAGCACTCCAAAGGTATATTTGTAAGTGCTTTCTTGCATTTGAAGAGATGTAGTTGCACACACATACAACACTTGCATAATTCTTATTCTTGAATGTGTTGTGTCTTTATTATGTGTGTGCATTATTGATTATTTAATCTCTCTTCTTGCATGTGTAAATTGATTGCATCTTGTGTTTTTAATGTCATATCATGTTAGTCTTAGGATGCATTAACTTCACCTTTCTTCACATTCATTTTTGTGAGTAGATTGAAGGAAGTGTGTTGTGCATTGGTCATCATGTGCATGACCAACGCAGTACACCAGCACAGATCGCCTAGGTGTTTGTTGCTGGTCGTGCGCATGTCCACCAGCGCAACATGTCCAGTGGACTATCGCTGGTTATGAGCAGGTAGACCAATGCCCGTGCATTTTATGGTCGTGCGTTGGTCCTGCACTGGTCGACCAATGCAGCTCACCAGCGCACAATGCACAATCTAGTGCGTTTTTTTTCAAAATGACCTCACTTCACTTGTGACCTCTATATATATCATTCTATGATTTTAGGTCATTTTGAGAGTTGAAAATATCATATTTTTCCTTAGAATATTTTTCAAGAGAAAAAACAAATTCACATGAACTCACCTTTAAACACTCAAAGCATTTCCTTTATTCATCAAAGTTCATCTACGATCATCCATGACCATATAGAATGCATCCATGCATGGTTTTGCATCATCACATCTCTATTGGTATGTTCTTCACTAATCTCATCTAATTTTAGTGTTCTTCATATCAAGTCATCTCTTTATTCACTTGTATGTTTTTAGATCATATGCTAGATACAAGATAGAGATTGTTTGTGATGACATGATTGAGTGTTGTATTGTGATAGCTATCTAGGTTTTGCTTAATCTTGATTAGCTAAGCTTTATGATATGTCATTTAGCTTTTGATATCTAGGATTGTTTTAATTGATATATCATCATCCTAGATAAGCATATAGGGTTACCTAGCTCTTATTGCATTTTGAGTATTTCACATATTCACTTAGGTTGCATTCTCTTCATTGAGAACTAAGTCTTGTGTTGCTTTTGGGATTAGGTTGCATATATCACAAGCATTAGGACTAGGTTCACTCATACCGGGATTAGGTAGGTGTGTGATTATATACCGAGATTAGGTTGTAATCTTTAACACATTTAGTGGATTCGAGGTTTAAGTGTGGCTCACTTATTAGCCCGTGGTTTTTCCCATGAAGGTTTCCGTGTAAATATCAAGTGTTATTTAATTTTCACACCATATTACGCTTGTTATATTTATATGATCTGTTAGGGGTATTTTCATAATCTTGACCATACATGAAAATTGGGTAAAATTTATTAAAATCTATTCACAAACCCAACCCCCCCAGATTAATATTAGAACACACTGTTATTTGTTTCACATCCAAATTGATTACTTATTGAAGGAGGATAAGGATCAGATGTATACTTGCTTCCCAAGACTTTCACACATGTCTAAGAAGGTAATATTTCCCTTTCCGACAATTTGCGAAACAAATCCTGTAAGTATTCGCGGATTTTATGAATGACTGATCTAACCTTTGGGTACTAATACGGGCATAACATTTTCTATAAAATCCAGATTGATGAGCTGTAAATTGGGTTGAAAACTAGACTTCCACAGCTTCAAATCCATAGGTGGGAAGATACATAGTTCAATCAGAGCTGAGAGACATGTCCCTTGCAACACGGCTCATCTGCACTGTCATAGGCTACCGCTGTGACTACCGCTGTGAAAACCATAGCGGTTATCACAGCTGTCTTCACTGTTCTTGAGAGCGCTTTGGGTGCTGTTGTGGAAATTCAGAGCTGTTTTCTTGTGGATGATGGCAAATTGCTTAAAAGTCCCTTGAATCTTCTAAAATTGCTCTTTTCCTCTGAAATACTTCAAATACATCACTTGGATCCAAACAACCTGAAAATGCTCAAACACATAAATTAAAACCCTAAAAGACTCAAGAAACAAGAAATTGATTGGAGGAATGAGGACCAAAAACATATACAATAAATGATCGATCAAATACCCCTAAACCTATCTTTTGCTAGTCCTCGAGCAAAACTAAAATAAAAACAAAACCTAAAAAACCTAAAAACAAAAATTTTAAACTAAGCCACTTTCGTAGGGAACACGATAGTATTGAGCGTATACTATAAGCCTTTAAACCTCTAGGTGTCCCTAGTAGAAGGAGTTTTGTCTCCTGAGGGTTTACAGCAATGCTACCCATAAACATATTTCTGCGAAGAATCAAATAATCAAGATGCAAACTCATTTGTATCATTCAAAGCCAATGCATGCTAGAGCCAATAAGTAAGGACTAAAATTATGCCACAAATTTGAATGCATGCTTAGTTTTAATGAAAAGCCCAAGCTCAAGATATTCTAGCGTCAAAGACACATTCGTCAAACACCATAGATATAATTCGCCTTGACTCTAACTCTGACAAGATATCGCTCATATTTTCACACAGAGGCAAAAACACTCAGCAAGCATATGCGAATGAAGTTTATGCACAAGAAATTTCAAGTTATTATCGCATATGAATATATCATTGAAAGAACGCTTGATTTGTAAGCAAAAGATCTCATGAAAAGAATCAAACATTAAGAACAAGATAGAGCACATGTTTACCTTACTCTCGAGCTAGCATCCCCAAAAGATCAATTAGGTCTTTTCTTTGGTTGTAACGGGGCATTGGGGGAAGGTTAAGAAAGAACGAAAAATTGGAATTCAAAAACCTAGGATCATACCATGAGAGTCTTCTATTACCTTTTTGGCTTCGCACAAGTCTCTTGGTCTCCTTTACAAGTGAGATGATGCCACTTATTGTTGTCCAATTCTTCAAAATTCACCTTTCTTTGTCAAACTCCTTTTGAGTGGATACAAGCTTTGCAATTTAAATTGACTTTATTGCACTCATTAACATTCTATTCTCTTTTTTTATTTATTTATTTTTTTTTTTGTTAATACAACAATTTTTCAATACATTTCTTCTTGACACCACTTTGGTGTTTGTCTTCTTGCTTTTTTCCTTGGTACATGCACATCACTAGTCACCCATTTCGAACTCCTGATCAAACCAAAATTGGTATGATTTTGGCCCTCATTTCCGTCTCTTTATGCTTGATTCTTGGGCATTTTCCTCATGTTTTAATTGTGTAATTAAGTGTTTTTTAGGTATTTACTAAGTTGAAGGGCATTGTAGTAATTTGGAGAAAATGGGGGCAAAAGTATAACAATTGAGGAAAGATTGCATTTATTATGATTCTATGAGAGATCTAGGGCTGTTTCATAATAAGCCACCCAAATCAGCAAGGCACGCCACATCATTAGTGATGCTGTGCGTTTTGGCTAATTAAAGAATTGGGCACAAGCCCAACACAAGCCCAATCCATTGCCCATGCACCTAACCAGCCGCGCCTATACACGCCCCTATCCCCTGCTAAGTGTGCCCCAAAGTGTAGCCCATGTAGCGGCCTAGTCTGATTGCAAGAGGAGACCAAGCGCACCCTAGGCCCTCGCTAAGTACACCCCAAAGAAGACAGTAGCCCACGTCAGCGATTTAAGTGATGCGGTGTGTTTTGAGTAAGCTTGGGCTTCTAAACGTGCCCCAGCCTGCTTTTAAACACACCCTAATATAGGCAAAAAGACCAAAGTCTGATGTCACACCTACCCTTGCTGAATACACCCACATATCTTCATCTTCTTCAACCTCTCACCTACCTCTATTGCAGCCGACCAAACCCTAGCCTTGCAGCACCGTTTTCGGTGACTCCCTCTCTGATTCCGACCGGTTTGCATTGCAAATGGATGGCGGTGCTCACACGAACAAAATGCCACCCTTTGGACTCTTCCAAACCACCAGTATCCTAGCCGCAATTTCCAGTCATCCCTTCCCTTTTTGTCACCATGAATCTCTCTTGGAATTATTGCCATTTGTCGTTTGATGTCGCCATGGTGACAGGGACTTGATTTTAGCACCTGATTGCTTCGTCCCAAGGTCGCCACTTTTTCGCCATGAATCCTCAAATCGCGAACTTCACTATGTTCATCTCTGATTGGCTAATTTTGGCTGAAAAATTACGGAAAGGCCCCCTTGAGGGGCCAAAATGGAAATTTGACAATTATAGGGGGTGTTTTGGTAATTAGCCATTCGTGACCTATTTTGAAAACACTATAAATTCACCCCTATTTTCAATTGGAAAGGAATCCTATTCTCTCCTACCTATCTCTCTCCAACCTAGGATCACCATCAATCATCTCCCAAATTCCTCCATTTCTATACTTGAACTAATCTTTTCCATCCAAAAACTCACACCAAATCTTGATTACTTCCCTAGATCATTCCTTCCCTACCATTCTCTACATCACAAAACCTTTGTCACTCACTATTAGCCATCCATTTATCTAGACACATCCTCTTCCTCCATTCTTTGCACTAGGAGCATCTAAGGAGAACAAGGATCAAGCACTAAAGAAGGAGGCCGAACGGTGATTTCCTTATCATTTACTTGTTTTCTATTTTATTGCTACTATGTGTAATTAAACCCCTGATCTAGGGGATTGATTTGATAAACATTTGGTTGTGGGTATTTGCTTAAGCTTTGTAATGAATCTTTATATGTGTTCTATTTATTAATTCATTAGACTCTATTCATTATGTGATTGACTTGTATATCCACTTGTTAATTACAATCTTGTTTAGAATAACATGTTATGCAATCATTCTTGGATTGACACCCTTGAGTTATTAAGAACCCAATAAATAGAATAGATTAGTGGAGGGTATATCAACCACACTAATCTAAACCTAAATTGGTTAACATGTAGAGATTGGTCCATTAAAGTGGCTTGAAAAACACTACCCATACCCAATTGCTAATCAATCAATTCCCTAGCATTTATATTAATTGTTTACATCCATTTTTCTTATCAAGATTGTGAGGCTTCTATTTTTCATATCACCATATTTTTAGTTAGGTTTATTTTGTATGTATGTTTGATGGTTTGACAAACCATACATTCATTCATTCATTTATGATTTATTTTATTGCATATAGATTAGCTAATTAATTCAACATATTACTCTAATTCCCTGTGGAACGAATCTTAAGCTTACTGTTTTACTAATTTTCAAAACTTAAAGTATATTGCGTAAGAATTCATTTATAAACATTATTCGCAATTTGGTAACGACACAAAAAGCGAGTGTTCAACTCCTGTCAATCATCTTCATCACTTCCTCTATATGATCCCAAGCTATAAGGTATGGCTAAATTATGGTTTATTGGGGTTAAGTTAATGTGGGTATTGAAATAAAAAGGCTCATTGTGTTTGGCTTCTGAAAGTAAACAAATAAGGTTAAATTGCTTAAGACTTACCTTAAGGGGGGGGGGGGGGGGGGGGGGGGGGGGTGAATAGGTTTTTCGCCTAATTTCAATCCCTTGAACAAACTTAAGTTTGTCCCTCAAGGTAGCCTTACATACAACACAAACATCATGGAATCATACTAAGACAAGTTATCATGTGATCATTCATACATTGTCTAAGTATCAATAAGTTGTATGAGGTATAAAGAAAATACAAAAACAATTAACAAGAATACTTGTATATCAATATATGTTCAATCGTTACAAGTATATACAAATATTGCTATACATAAAATTCTAAACAATATACAAAAGAAATGTAATTACAAATATGATCAAAAGAATATATTTACAAATCAAACTTTACAAAATCTTGTATCCAAAAACATCACAAGTGAAGATTGTACTACAAGATTAAAACATACACAAAAACAAATATAAAAGACAGAGATAGAAAGAATTAAAACAAGGGATTTTTTAACGTGGTAAAACCTCCAAGGAGGAAACATCCACGGGTTGAATTACAACCATTGGGTACGTATATATATTTGGAAAGTAAATTAGAAATTCCACAAAGTGACCAATCCTAGATCACCAACCCAAGTGGAGTCTATGTTTACCCAATCCCTATTGGAAGATACAAAATCCCTCAATGATGGAAACGACATATTGGAACTCATACCAAACCAACATCGTTGGAAGATTAGAAATTCCTCAAGAGTGCATACATATCCTATGTATCCCGCTCTATCAGACTCTATGTCTAACCAAACACCCGGGCCTACCAATATATAAGCCAACTCTCTATACAAGGCACACTTGCCCCTAGAAAGCCTCCCATGCATGACTATCCAAGTCCTCCCGACTCTAGCCATGACTTCTTGCTTGTCTATCCAAGTCATCCCGACTCTAGACAAGACTTCTTGCTTACCTATCCAAGTCCTCAAGACTCTAGGCAAGACTTCTTGCTTGGTTATCCAAGTCATCCCAACTCTAACCAAGACTTCATGCCTTTTACAAGGACTTCCTAGTGTGATCATGTGAATGCAAATGATGCAAACAATCAAAACAACATAAAACATGTGATCAATACATTCCATAGAACAACTAGATCTAGAGATGTGAAAACACAAGCAATAGAAATCTAGATGCAAAATCATGAATGAAAACCTAGAGCATGTGAGATCAACTAACACATAAAACTCCTAGATTCATTCATACAAATAACTCTTGAACAATTCATATACATGAGGCACAAGTTCAAGATGTTATAAACATACATAAAAAATGCTAGAATCACAAAATGTATTCAACAAGTATTCTAGCCAAAGATTTAGAGATAGGAGATATTGTTAAAAACAAATCAATCATAGATATCTCTAAAAACACATACAAAGGCTCTAATCCTAGAAATCATCTGAAAGTTCACAAATACAACGGGTGTGTTCAATATATATTAATCTAGAGGGGGGGGGGGGGGGGGGGTGAATAGATTATAACTAATTTTCACCCAATTTTCGTTTAAGGTCAATATTATGAAAATGCCCCTAATAGTCAATATAAAAACAACAAGTGTAATATGGTGCGGAAATTAAATGACACTTGATGTACACATGGAAAACCCAACCATTGGAAAAAACCACGGGCTGTATAGTGAGCCACACTCGAACCTCGAAATCCAATAATTGAAATGGAGTTTACAACCTATGTAAACCTCGTCTAACACTCTGGTCTATAACCCCCCACTTCTACCCCGCGGGCCTTTAAAAGTGGCTCTAATCCATTTTTCTTGTGGCCTAAGCAACCTTAGCCAACAAGACTTAAATTCTCAATGAAGAGATTATACAACCTATGTGTGAATATTTAAAAATACTCAATACAAGCAATAAGAGCTAGGCAACCCTATATGCTTATCTAGGATGATAATATGTCAATAAAAACACTCCTAGATATCAATAGCTAAATGACATGTCAAATAGCTTAGCTAACAATAGAATATAAAAACCTAGATAACTATCACAATACAACACTCAATCATGTCATCACAAACAATCTCTATTTTGAATATAAGATATTAATCTAAGATCATTCAAATAATAAAAGAGATGCCTTGATAAATAAAACACTAAATATCAATGGATAAAAGTGAAGAACATACCAAGGGAAGTGTGATGACCAATACCCACTCAAATAAGCAAACTAACTATGCTAGAAGATGCTTAGATGATCTTTGATGCATATGTGTATGGTTTGAGTGTATAAAAATGAGTTCTTGATTTGATTTTCTCTCAAAAATCTCTCTTTTTAGTTTAGGGTTCTTTTTGAGTCAGAGAACTAAGTTAGAGAAATGAGAAAGTATGATATTTATAGACATCAAGAACATGGCATGTGAAAAGACAAGTTTGCCCTTGAAATCACCGATCGGCGGTTTCATTCTACGGTCGTGGCCGCAGAATTGAACATCGGAATTGAACCTGAGAAGCAGGGGATCATTCGGCGACCAGATTCAGCGGTCAACGAAACCACCGATCAAAAACCAAAAAGAAACCGACCTAAAATATCTAATTCGGCGGTTTCAAAACCGCCGAACAGAGACCGAGAATAATAAATGCATGAGGTCTATTTGGCGGTTTCGATTCGGTGGCCTGGCCGTCGATCGTAACCGCAGATCCAATCCAGAGCTCTCTAGAATCAAACGGCGGTTTCCATTCGGTGGTCATGGTCGCCGATTAAACCGCCATTTCACCACTGATGGTAAAACCAAAGGAGAAGCCAAGGGCATTCTCCGAAGGTGATCTTCACGCAAAACCAAGCACATAATCGTGCAAGCGCGGACGTTTCCGAACATATTCGGGAAACGAATTACAAGACACTAAAACACACACCAAGACATAACAAACAAAGTACTAGTGTGAAAAGTGACATTTGAAGAGAATGCACACAAAAGTAAAGCATACATATGCAAACATTACAAGTGAGTGTGTGCCACTAAATCTCTTCAATAAGAAAATAAGCACATAAGATATACCTTTTGAGTGTTTGTCCACCTTGAGGTCTTGAGAAGGGCCGTTGCGCATGATCACCTATCACCTAAGCTACCCTTTACAAACAACCCCAATATGTGGTTTGCTCACGAAATAAGCCAATCAAAAACCGGGAATCCTTACATCATCAATCAAGGATCAAAGACACATATCAAGGGTTATTAATCATAAAATGAATCAATCAAGTCTCAAATAATCCTAGATGTCAATCTAATCACAATACAACTCTCAATCATGTGAAAAACAAAGAATCCAAGAATGTAGTTCACATGTGTCTCTAATTAGACTTTTCAATTAGATTGATTGTGAAGCTATCTTTCTCAATAGCATTCACTAAACATACACATACATATAGAAGAAGAAACCCCAAGCAAATTGAAGGTTTAAAAAGATGAAATCACCAAGATATGAACTCTACCTTGATTTCACGAGCTGGTTCGGTTTTCTGAGTAGATCACTCCGAAAATCAATCAAACAGCTGCAAGATCACTTGGAAAAGGTAGAGGACTTGATTACGAACAATCTCCAACTTGAATCACTCAATTCCGACTTCGTATGAGAAAGTTATGGTGTTTGGAAGTTGAGAAAATTGGAGAGAAAATCCTAGACGGGATTTCAAAACTTTTCTTCTTAAAAAACAAATGGAGAGAGATGGAGAGATTTAAAAGGAAAGAGAAAAGGGCATTTTTGTCCAACAAAAATAGGCCACACCAGCCATGCCCACGTGTGGGGTGCATGTGCCACACGGGACCAGAGGGCTGGTTGGGCTGTGTGGCACACGGCCTCCACACGTGGTGGCAAGGCCATGGCCTTTGGCCATCTAGCTTCTCCTGCGCACCTCTCACGTTCTTCAGCCGTATTTGGGAATTCGAACTCCGATTTTGAATCTGTTTTTGGATTACGAATTGTGACTCCCTCACGCACAATAATGACTATGAAACTTTGACAAATGGTTGAGAATTCATCTCGAAAAACGACGACGAACACAACTCAACGAATGAGAACGAAAAGTAGCGTAGCTACATCGTTTGGACTCGAAGCTAAATGAATGAGTAACCGAAATGACCAGGACTCAATAAGGAATCAATTAAGATCATGTACAAGTCCAAAACACAAAAAACACAAACATACAAACACAAGTTCACATATGAATGTCATTTCCTAGACATAGTCTTAGAACATGCAACTCTAAAATGTATGATCATTTGAGTTCAATGCATGAGCATATAAAAACATGTGAATGTGTTATAGAAATGATGCACAATGATGCAGGGACACTTATGAATAATTTGTGTGTGTGTGCCTATGCCTTGTAAGAGGAATGAGGTCAATTATACCTTTGATGAGCAATGAAGCTAATTCCCCTTAACAAGCCAACATCTTGCATGTACCATAGTCAAATCTTTCTTTGAAGCTTTGTATCATCATCAATGAGACCACATAAATATTACAAGATAAACAACGTTTTGATATGAAATACATGCCAACAACAACCAAAAACCTAACAGCTTCAAACAGGGATATGGAGCACACACATAAGGTAAGAAATATTTAAGGCCTTTTAAGTGAGTTCAAGCACAAATTGCCTATATCACTTCTAATGGTTCAACCAAATCAAGAGCAAAGTCCACATGTGATATCCTTTTTATGAGAATTGTTCTTTAATGCTCAATGTACAACCTAAAAAGATCGAATATAATGCTAAGAACCTACTGAGTGTTTAAAGAGTGGAAACAAATCATCCGTCATATCATGTCATTTATGTACGATTTTTGGCTTAGTGAACTCACAAGGGTAGTCTCCACAATTAATCATGACAATCCAACTAAGCTTCCTATCCACCATCACATCAAGAGCATGTCAGAAGTTTTGAAAAATGCAATGCACTACTCTAAGTGGCAAGAAGTTAGTTTTAAATCAGTGAATAAAGCATATATTATGGCTCTTAAAGCACACAAAAGAAGCATCTCAACATAGAGGGCAAAAATTCTAAAACTGGTGACTTTCAAAATCGACATATGTCTGTTTTTTAATGCATATCTCTCATATAAATTAAGAAAAGTTAACCAAACTTTATAAGAAGATAATAGACATGTAAAATCACACTTTTCATATAGAAAAAAAATCAAAATTCGTATTGGAAAAGTATGAAAATAGACAACAAAAACAGTGCACGCACTGTTTCGCAACAACAGGGCATCACCCATGACCTTTGGTTGAAGAAACAATCATAACTATTAAACCACTGCCCAAAAATTTATGTTCTTTATACTGTTGGATTCATATCAAAAAAACAAAGAATTCAACATGGACAGAAAAATTTATTTCCTCACTAATCAATAAAGTTTTAACAAAACATTTACCTCAAAAAATTTCAAATCAGGGCACTTTTTTCGCAGATTTGACAAAGAATAAAGCAACCACGAATTCACACCCCCACACCTAATCTAAACATTGTCTTCAATGTTTTTATGACATTAAAAGTATGAACAATGAACAAAGAAAAAGTATGGAAGGCAAGAACTCGAAACACAAAACAAAAGACAGAAAACTAAAAACTAAAACAAAAATTAAAAAGAAATTACCAAAGTGGATTGCCTCCCAACAAGCACTTAATTTAACGTTTCAGCAAGACGGGTGCAAGGATGAATTAACCAAACTCCAATGTCTCGAATTTGCGCCTATATGTGATTAGGTCTTGGAAGAAATTTTCACACGTCGGAATGTTTCTACACACAAGAAGCAAAAGACATGTAAATGTTCACTATAAACTGAGGAGAAATAAGTTTAAAAAATCACTTATTCCTGTTGTTTTTGTGTAGGTGGCTCGGAAAAGTAATAGGAGGGACACAAGGCTTGAGTTCCTTGTATAGGAGCAGTGCCTTGAAAGAAGCATCATCCGCTTCCTTTGCTTTTTCTTCCATCTCCTCTTTTTCTACTTCTTCACCCTTCAAAGGGAAAGTGGCAACATCTTCTTGCTCCGGTTAGCTCGAGAAAATAATGGGAGGGACATGAGGTTTGAGTTCCTTATATAGGAGCGGTGCCTTAAAGGGACATCATCCGCTTCTTTCACTTCATATTCCATCTCCTCTTTATCTTTCGTCTCCTCCTTTTCTACTTCTTCATCTGCAACACTAGAAAAATCATCAAAAAATTCATAACTCTTGAAAATCTCACCATAAGACGAGATGGTGGTAGCATCTTCTTGCTCCAGTTGGCTCAAGAACTCTTTATGCACTTGACTTTGCCTAGTTTCCATGATCTTCTTAGTTTCCTCTTCAATTTTTCTCGTCGAAGCTTCCATATCTCGAAAATATTGAGTGTTGCTCTCACTATAAGCTTGATTGCTTTGTTGCATCTCTTGAATTTGTTGGATTTGTTGTTGTTGTTGCTGGATTTGTTGAAACATATCTTTCAATGACGGCGAGACTGGCTGCTAATAGGTGTTGACTTCATTGTGGCTCCATGAGAAGTCTTGATGATTCCTCCACTTCGGGTTGTAAGTATTGTCATATGGTTCATAACTCGACCACTAATTGTGGGAATTTCCATATGGTTCATTGATAGGCCACGGATTGTAGGAATGTTCAAAAGGTTCATGCACAGGCCACAAATTGTAAGAATTCATTGTTTGGGCTTGTTCTCTTGCAAAAATCATAGATTTCAATTCCCCCATTTGTTGTGCTGCAACATCTAGTTTCATAATAAGTTCATTCATTGCTTCACTTTCCTCATCATAAGCGTGTTGCTCGTAGAAGTCCATTGTTCATGAAAAGAAAAAAGAAAAAAGAAAATAAAAGAAAACAAAATCTAAAAGCTAAAAAAAATAAAAATTAAAACTATTAACTAAAACTAAAACTGGAAATAACCAATAAATTCAACTATTCCCCAGCAACAGCACCAAAAACTTGATGGATAAAATCGTGTTATAAAAACCTTACTCGCAAGTGCACGAATCATGAGATAAGTACAGCGACAAGAAGGGATTGTTCCCATGAGGAAAAATGAGTTACTGATTAAAACTAATTCTAATTAAAGCTAAGCAATTAAAAGTAACCAAGAGATTTTGTTTGATGATTGATTGGAGATTAAAACTAAATTAAACTAAGAAAGTAGTTAACAAGAATATGTAAATGCGATCAAGAGGTGAGAGAACTAGGTCATAAATGCTCTCTAACTACGCTTACTCAATGCTTCGAATTGACTTTGATAATATATGTTAACCAAGTTAAGGGTGAAACAAATAACTCGGTGTGTTCTAATATATATCTAGAGGGGGGTGAATAGATTTTAACGATATTACCCAATTTTCGCGTTAAGTCAATATTACGAGAATACCCCAATCTAGTCAAAACAATAACAAGTGTAATATGGTGCGGAATTATAAATGACACTTGATATTTACGTGGAAACCCTCACGGGAAAAACCACGGGCTGTATAGTGCGCCACACTCGAACCTCGAATCCACTAAATGTGTTAAACGATTACAACCTACTCCCGGTATATAATCACACACCTACCTAATCCCGGTATGAGTGAACCTAGTCCAATTGCTTGTGTGACCACCTAATCCCGGTGTCCGACCTAATCCCGGTCTATCACAACAAGACTTCAATTGCTTGCGATCTAAGCAACCTAATCCCGGAAGCTACACGCAAGACTTACTTCTCAATGAAGAGATAACAACCTATGTGAATATATAATGATATTCAATGAGCAAATAAAGCTAGGTTAACCTTAGATGCTTATCTAGGATGATTAGATAACAATTAATGCAATCCTAGATGTCAATAGCTAAATGACATGTCATAAAGCTTAGCAAATCATAGATAAAATATCCTAGATGTTGCTATCACAATACATCACACAAACATGTCAACACAACAATCTCTATTTTGTATCTAGAATATATTCTAAGAGCATACAAATAATATAAGAGATTTCTTTGATAAATAAAACACTAAGCTCAGATGAGATTAGTGAAGAACATACCAAAGGATGTGTGTTGACCAAAACCCATGCAAGCAAGCATCCTAACTATGCTAGAAAATGCTAGATGATATTTAGATGCATATGAGAAAGGTTTTGAGTGTGTAAAAATGAGTTCTTGATATGATTCTCTCTCAAGTTTCTCTCTTTGAGGTTTAGGGTTCTTTAGAGTCAGAGAACTAAGTTAGAGAAATGAGAAAGTATGATATTTATAGTCATCAAGAACAAGGCATGTGAAAAGACCATTTTGCCCTTGAAACGCTCAATCGGCGGTTCCATTATGCGGTCGGGGCCGCAGAATGTGGCCGCAGAATTGAGCCCGAGAAAGAAACCGACCTAAAATATCTAATTCGGCGGTTTCATTCGCGGCCAGGCCGCCGATAATGACCGTAGAATTCAACCCGAGAACAGGGGAGAAAACGGCGGTTTCATTCGGCGGTTTCGTAACCGCCGATCAAACCGCAGAATCAGACCCGAGATAATAAATGCATCAGGTCTGATCGGCGGTTTCGATTCGGCGGCCAGGCCGCCGATCGTAACCGCCGATTCACCAAAGATGGTGAAACCAAGGAGAAGCCAAGGGCATTCTCCATGAGCGGTCTTCGCGCAAAACCAAGCACATTTTCGTGCAAGCGCGGACGTTTCCGAACATATTCGGGAAACGAATTACACGACACAAACAAACACACAACAAGATATAATCAAACAAAGTGCTAGTGTGTAATGTGACATATGAAGAGTATGCACACATATACAAGTATGCTAAGTGTGTGTGTGTGCTTCTAAATCTCTTCAAAGAAAATAAGCACTAGAGATATACCTTTGAGTGCTTGTCACCATGAGGTCTTGAATAGGGCCTTTGATGTTGGTCTACCATCACCTAATCTACCCTTACAATTCAAACCCCAACTTGTGGTTTGTCCACGAAATAAGCCAATCAATAATGGGAATCCTTACAAAGGGTTCGTTCTTAAATTAAGTATGATTGTTACCGTATGGTCTTGGAATGAATCAAGTATTCTCAATTATAATTTACCTCAAAACCAGATGTATAAACTACAACTGAAAACCCATTAATTGAATGAACAAGTGAACCAAAACTTACATGCAAAAACCTGCTACGAATAATTTTACCCATTCAATTGAAGATTGGTTGAGAATGGTGAAACCCACAAGCATCTCAACCATTAAATTATCAAAAACCCTAAATTCATGCTGAGCATAAACCATGCATTAACAAGAATAAAGAATTATGATATAGGATGAATTAAATGAATCAAAACTTGAATTAAGAAAATATAGTCAATTCTAACAAAAAGAATTCATAGAGGTTCACATTGATTCCTAGTATGGAATTAATTACACATGAAAAGATTAAAAGAAGAGGAGAAAGAGTCAATAAAACCTATGAGTGTCTTCTCTAAGCTTCCAAGTGCAACAATGGTGGTGGTGTGACGGGGGGCAGCCCCATTGGTGGCTTATGTCCCGGCTGGTCTGTCTCTCCCCGAAATTAGGGTTCAAAGTGGTTTAAATAAGCGTAAATGCTAAGCCAGGTCCATAAACAACAAGGAAATCAATTCCTATGTAGAACTTTACATTTTCGGGATTCTATTTCTTTCCTAATTCATCCAAATTGATTATTTATTGAAGGAGGATAAGGATTAGATGTCTACTTGCTTCCTAAGACTCTCACACATGTCCAAGAAGGTAATATTTCCCATTCCGACAACTTGCGAAACAAATCCCCTAAGTATTCATGGATTGTATGACTGACTGATCTAACCTTTGGGTACTAATATGGGAATAACATTTTCTATAAAATCCGGATTGATAAACTATAAATTGGGTTGGAAACTAGACTTCTGGGGATTCAAATCCATAGGTTGAAGGACACATAATTCAATCGAAGCTGAGAGATATGTCCCTCGCAACACGGTTTATCTGCACTATCATGGGCTACCGCTGTGACTACCGTTGTGAAAGCCACAGCGGTTATCACAGTAGTCTTCACTATTCTTGAGAGAGCTTTGAGTGCCGCTATGGAAATTCATAGCGGTTTTCATGGTGGCTGATGGCAAATTGCATAAAAGTCCCTTGAATCATCTAAAATTGCTCTTTTCCTCTAAAATACTTCAAATACATCACTTGGATCCAACAACCTGAAAATGCTCAAACACACAAATTAAAACCCTAAAAGACTTGAGAAACAAGCAATTGATTGGAGGAATGGGGACAAAAAACATATACAATAAATGATCAACCATGAACCTAGTCCAATTTGCTTGTGGCCTAAGCAACCTTAGTCACAAGACTTACTTCTCAATGAAGAGATCATTTCAACCGATGTGAATATACATGATATCTAAATATGCAAATAGAACTAGGGTACACTAAATGCTTATCTAGAATTATAAGATGACAATTAAATCAATCCTAAATATCAAATTTTATATGACATGGCATAAAGCTTAGCTAACTTAGATTAAACAATCATAGGTATAGCTATCACAATACATTACTCAATTAAGACAACACAAACAATCTCTATCGTGTATCTAGAATATGTTCTAAGAGCATACAATTAATAAAAGAGAAAGCTTGATAAGAAAAACATTAAAATTAGATGAAATTAGAGAGACCTTACCAAGCAAGATGTGTTTTTGAAAACCCATGTATGAATGCATCATGTATGGTCATAGATGATGTAAAAATGAATCTTTGATGCACAAGGGAAATACTTTGACTAATAAAGGAGAATTCTTTATGAATTTTTCTCACTTAAAAAATATCCTAAGTGAAAATTCTGATTTTGGACTCTTAAACTCGACCTACAACTGAAGAGGCATATATATAGGGTGCCAAAATGAAGTGACATCATTTTGGAAAAGTGGCTAGAAAAAAACAATTATGCGCCCTCATTCTATGCCGCATGCCCGCCGAATCAAGGGCGCCGAAATACCAATAGTCTTGCTGACTTGGATTCAGCGGCCTCATTATACGCCTTGCTCGCTAAACAAAGGCGTCGAATCGCAATCAAACCCACAGGCCCGAATTCGGCAGCCTTGTGAGTATGTGCAACTAGATCTCTTCAAAGCAAGTAAGCACAAGAATACACTTTTGGTGCTTTTTCTTTTAAGGTCTTAAAAGGGTCTTGGTTGTGCAAAGCACTAACCATCAAATGCCTAAGCTACCCTTACATCAAGCTCACGTGTGGTTGAAACAAATTACAGTGTGTTCAATATTAATCTGGAGGGGGGGGGGGGGGGGGGGTGAATAGATTTTATCCGATTTTACCCAATTTTCGTTAATAGGTAAGATTACGAAAATACCCCTAATAGTCAATACAAATATAGCAAGTGTAATATAGTGCGGAAATGATATGACACTTGATATTTACGTGGAAACCCTCACAGCAAAAACCACGGGCTATTAAGTGAGCCACACTCGAACCTCGAATCCACTAAATGTGAGAAAGATTACAACCTAATCCCGGAAGTAATCACACACCTACCTAATCCCAGTATGAGTGAACCTAGTCCAATTGTTTGTGGTTTACGCAACCTAATCCCGGAAGCTACACAAGTCTTACTTCTCAAAGAAGAGATAACAAGCCTATGTGAATATATGAATACTCAAAATGCAATAAGAGCATGGCAACCCTATATGCTTATCTAGGATGATGATATATCAATGAAATCAATCCTAGATATCAAAAGCTAAATAACATATTATAAAGCTTAGCTAATCAAGATTAAGCAAACTTAGATAGCTATCACAATACAACACTCAATCATATTCATCACAAACAATCTCTATCTTGTATCTAGCATGTGAACATAAAGCATACAAGGAAATAAAGAGATGGCTTGACAAGAAAGAAACTAAAATTAGATGAAGTTAGTCAAAATCTTACTAAGCAAGTTGTGATGATACAAAACTAACCATGGATAATCCTAGATGAACTTGAAGAATCAAAATGAATACTTTGAGTGTTTAAAGGTGAGTTCTTGATGGATTTTCTCTCAAGTGTCTCTCTTCAAGGAACTGGCTTTAGAACCACAGAAGATGGTCTATTTATAGGCATCAAGAACAGGGCACATGAAAAGACAAGTTTGCTGAAAGTTCACAAATTAACTCGGGTGTGTTTACAAAAGATTAATCTAGAGGAGGGGTGAATAGATTTTAACAATTTTACCCAATTTTCGCGTTAAGACAATATTACGAAAATACCCCAATCTAGTCAATAATAATAACAAGTGTAATATGGTGTGGAATTATAAATGACACTTGATATTTACGTGGAAACCCTCATGGGAAAAACCACGGGCTGTATAGTGCGCCACACTATAACCTCGAATATACTAAAAGTGTTAAACGATTACAACCTACTCCTGGTATATAATCACACACCTACCTAATCCTGGTATAAGTGAACCTAGTCCAATTGCTTGTGTGACCACCTAATCCCGGTATCCGACCTAATCCCGGTCTATCACACAAGACTTCAATTGCTTGCGTTCTAAGCAACCTAATCCTAATCCCGGAAGCTACACCCAAGACTTACTTCTCAATGAAGAGATTACAACCTATGTGAATATATATAAATACTCAACAAATGCAATGAGAGCTAGGCAACTCTATATGCTTATCTAGGATGATTAGATGGCAACAAATGCAATCCTAGATATCAATGGCTAAATGACACATCATAAAGCGTAGCAAATCATAGATACAATAACCTAGATGCTGCTATCAAAATACAACACCCAATCATGTCAACACAACAATCTCTATTTTGTATCTAAAATATATTCTAAGAGCATACAAATAATAAAAGAGATTTCTTTGATAAATAAAACACTAAACTTAAATGATATTAGTGAAGAACATACCAAAGGATGTGTGTTGAACAAAACCCATTCAAATAAGCAAACTAACTATGCTAGAAAATGTTTAGATGATCTTTGATGCACATGTATGTGGTTTGAGTGTATAAAAATGAGTTCTTGATTTTATTTTCTCTCATAAAATCTCTCTTATAAGTTTAGGGTTCTTTAGAGTCGGAGAACTAAGTTAGAGAAATGAGAAAATGTGATATTTATAGACATCAAGAACAGGGCAAGTGAAAAGACAATTTTGCCCTTGAAATCACTGATCGGCGGTTTCATTCTGCGGTCGTGGCCGCAGAATTGAACCTCCGAATTGAACCCGAGAAGCAGGGGATCATTCGGCGACCACATTTGGCGGTCAATGAAACCGCCGATCAAAGCCCAAAAAGAAACCGACCTAAAATATCTAATTCGGCGGTTTCATTCGGCGGTTTCAAAACTGCCGAATAAAGATCGAGAATAATAAATGCATCAGGTCTATTCGACGATTTCGATTCGGTGGCCTGACCGCCAATCGTAACCGCAGATCCAATCCAGAGCTCTCTGGAATCAAACGGCAGTTTTCATTCGGCGGTCATGGCTGCCGATTAAACCGCCGTTTCACCACTAATGGTAAAACCAAAGGAGAAGCCAAGGGCATTCTCCGAAGGCGATCTTCGCGCAAAACCAAGCACAAAATCGTGCAAGCGCAGATGTTTCCGAACATATTAGGGAAACGAATTACAAGACACTAAAACACACACTAAGAAATAACAAACAAAGTGCTAGTGTGAAAAGTGACATTTGAAGAGAATGCACACAAAAGTAAAGCAGACATATGCAAACATTACAAGTTAGTGTGTGCAACTAAATCTCTTCAATAAGAAAATAAGCACATAAGATATACCTTTTGAGTGCTTGGAACCTTGAGGTCTTGAGAAGGGCCATTGAGCATGATCACCTATCACCTAAGCTACCCTTTACAAACAACCCCAATATGTGGTTTGCTCACGAAATAAGCCAATCAAAAACCGGAAATCCTTACATTTGCCCCTATACCGCACGATCGTCGGTTAAATTCAGCGGCCAGGCCGCCAATTTTGACCGTCGAATTCATCTTGAGAGAAATAGGGGAGAAACGGCGGTTCTATTTGGCGGTTTCGAAACCGCCATATAAACAGCGAAACCAAACCCAAGAATAATAAATGCATCAGGTATGATCGACGGTTTCGGATCGACGGTCGTGGCTACCGATCACAACCGCAGAATCAGACCAGAGACCTCTGGTCCAAAACAGCAGTTTCATTTGGCGGCCAAGGCCACTGATCTAACCGTCGATTCACCAAAAGTGGTGAATCCAAGGAGAAAGCCAAGGCAATCACCAAGAGCGGTCTTCACGCAAGACCAAGCACACTTATGTGCAAGCGTGGACGTTTCCGAACATCTAAGTAAAACAAATTACAAGACACAAACACACAACAAGATACAATTCATAAAAGTGTATGTGTGAAAGTGACATGTGAAGAGAATGCACACATACAAGAATATGTAAAGTGAGTGTGTGCTACTAAATCTCTTCAGTGGAAAATAAGCACTAGAGATATACCTTTGGAGTGCTTGTCACCTTGAGGTTTTGAAAAGAGCCTTTGAGCTTGATCCTTAACCACCTAAGCTACCCTTATAAAACAAACCCCAACATGTGGTTTGTTCACGAAATAAGCCAATCAATATGAGAATCCTTACAGTGGTTTCACACCGAAACAAGCCAATCAAAACTTGAGGAACTTACAAACTTGATTAAAACCTATTCACACCCTCCACCCCTCCCTCTCCCCCACCCCAATCCAATTTGATTTATATCATCCCCTGAAGTGAATGTTAAAATCATTTATATCATCCAATTTGATTAAATCATTCTTTTAAGTGAATATTATATATATGTTGTATATCTAAAATATTTTATTGGTTTTTAGCAAGAACAATGAACGTTCCAAAAGAGCTAATATATGTAACAAAGTGAAAACAAATTACATGAAAATGACAATTTGTATTTTGTTAGATCTTGAAGATCTGCTATATAAGAAATTGTTCTTAGACAATTAAAAATTTTATATCCAAGTATTTCAATATAATTTACTTATCGTCATTATAATTTAATTTATTCCACATTACTATTTTTATGAGTATGCTCTGTGGTTGCCTCTACATTGGATCTTCCACATCAGAAAATAAACTTAGTTTTATTTTTCATGGTTCCTAATGTTATTGTATTTTATCAATGTATACAGAACCAGAAGTTTCAAACTCAAATCCAATTGAGAACCTAGATTTTTGAATTTGAATTATATTATTGAATCTAAACACGAAGTTTTGAAATTTGAACCTGAAGTTTTGAATCAAAAGATGATCTAATAACAGTTCTTATCATTTGAAAAGTAAAATTGTGATTATTTTTTTAGCGAACCCGAAGCTTCGAATACATGATTTTTTTACAATTATGACCAATAGTTCCTAAGGGTGCGTTTGGTACGCGGGACGGGATATGACAACGTGGGACAGATTGTTCTTGTCCCATGTTTGGTGCGACCATAGTGTGGGACAGAGTGGGACAAGGTGGGACAAAAATCTCAAAAAACTGTCCCACCTTAAACCCTCGGCCAAGTTGTTCCATGCCATGGGACAAGTGTGAAAATGACTTTTATACCCTTTAAAATTTTCAAATATTACAAACTTGTCCTTACCTGAATCCATCTCTCTCTCCTTCATTCAGTCATCATCAAATTCAAATCCCTCTCTCCACAACCCAACTTCTTCTCTGTTGCCCAAAATCCAACATCTCCATCACATTATCACACTAACAATCATTCATCCTCAACACCATCATCAACACACACAAAAAAATTTCAACTGGATCCAGATTTTATTGAAAAAAAATATATTTACTTTTTTCATTTTCTCTCTTCTTCTTCATTTTCTACTGGATCAAAATTTTCTGGGTCCATTTTCTCCATTCCCTTCTCTTTCATTTTCTCTTCTTTCTTGGATGGATTTGGAGTGGTTTTAAGTTGGATTTGCAATTGTGTACTTGATTATTGTTTTTGTCGATAGTGATGGACGACGATGGTTGGTTCGTCGGTGATGGTGGTCGGCGACGGTTTGTTCGCCGATGATGGAGGTAGGCGATGGTGGGTTCGTTGATGTTGGAGATGGCGATGAAGGATGTCGGCGAAGTGAAGCCTGAGATCTTTATTTTATATATTTTTTTAAAAAAATTATTCAGATGGCAGATCTTGAGATCTACCATCCGTTAAAAAATAAATAAATTCCAAAACCTGTATCATAGCTTTCATTCGGTGATGTGGTTGATTGAAATATATGGTAATTTCTAAGATTTTCCAGATTTTTGATATGTTCCAGAATTTTTATTTTTATTTTTTTGATTGAAAAACATGGATTATTGGTTGAGATTTGTGGTTTTTTATTTTGTTCATTCAGTTTGTTTTTCTTGTGTGTGGAATTTAATTTGGTGGTGATGGGGGATGGTCTAATTGGATGAGTGATGTTGATTCAATTAATATTTTTCAATAACAAATTTTATATTTATTCAATAAAATCAAACAAATAGGGACACTTTGGTCATTTGAATCTCTTGTCCCGTCCTGTCCCAGTTATACCAAACACATAACAGCACAGTCCACTATTATGTCCTAAGCATTCTAAACATAATACAGAACAATATGTCCTGTCCCGTCCCGTCCCGTCCTGTCCTGTCCCGTTCACGTACCAAACGCACCCTAAATGAACTAGAAGTTTGAAAAAAAAAATGAGTTTTTAAGAACTTTACATAAAAACATGAAATTTTAGGACCTAAAGTTCATATATATATAGGGGTAGTCTATAGAACAACGGTGTACTAAACACCGCTACCTGTTGTTTACCTATATACTTGTTGAGCAGGTTACTATTTAATCCAAGGCAATTTAAATTTTAGCTTCATTAATGTTAGGATTATGCTCAATAGCAAGAGTGTAATAGTGTAATTAACAATCTTTTTCATATTAATAAAGTGATTTCTGTTTTAAACAAATCTTATAGCATTTATAGTTTAATAATTGTTAAAGTAAATAATCATAAGGTCTAAAGACTATGAGAAAAAAAGAATTGTTCATACATCTGGATATGTATGTGGTAGACACAATTCTTTAGTTAGTCTTGAATATCGTTCACAACTTAAGTTAAAGGTTGGGCACCTTTATCTTGTTAAAGTTGTAGAATTCTTTTGCTAGCATTTGAGTGGGATCAAATGAGATATGATGAGTCTAAAATCATCGGAGTGTCTTCGAGCAAAAGAATCTAGTGCACTGGGTGCATTGAACAGGATCACAATGAAATACTTTATCTATAACCGTCAGTAGATAAAAGTAATTTCATTATCAGGACAATCGGAGAGTCTATCTCAATCCTGAAATAAATGATGGACTTATGGTTGCAGGTGATATCATTTGAGCTATCAATGAGTACGATTATATCGCATAGTCTATCCTCGATAGTTTGGTGATATTCATTTGTTAATCGATAGAGGACTTCATTTATAGATATGGACATCGTGGCTCCATTTATTAAATGAGAGTATAATATCATCATATGGATGTTTTGAGGTAATTGGATATTAAATCTCAACGTTGAGTTTTCAATAGTGTCTATTGAAAACATGGCTTCTGGACAAGTCAAAATATCCAAGTTCAAAACGTGGTCATATGAGTAAATATGGTAACTTGGAGAGTTATAGGTGGTCTATGAACTCTTGGCGATTACTGATATTAATCACGAGGATACACTATCTCCAATATGATTGTCTAGGGTATGAATGAGGAAGCATCTTCCTTTTCTATCTTTATTTAAGAGTTCAATTTTAGCTCTTTAGTGGAATGAGCTAAAATTAATGGATCGGACCTAAGTGAATCATTTGTTGATTGTGATTAGGTTATGTCTATTGGAGCTTAAATTTAGATAGCCCGCCAAGATCCCCAATCCACACGGACTTGCATGGATCACTTGTTATATTCTCCGGACCAATTTAGGGTCCATCTAGAATTGCAATTTAATGTATTAAGAATATAATTTGCACATTATTTATATAATGGGCTGCACAATTATATTTATATATTAATGGATGACATGTGGGCTTGTTTCTTTTAGTAAGAATGGGTCTAGTTCACATGTGGGCCTTTTATTTAAAGACCTATGGATTTAATGAAATAAGAAAAATAATATTTGGCCCAATGTATATATGTGGGGCGGCAACATGCTATAATGGCATTAAATATTATTTTGTTTCATTAATTAATTAAATAAGAATTAATTAATTTATTAATTAATTGTTTAATTAAAGTAACAAATCTTTTCTAAATAGGAAATATGATTCCTATTTGTATACTATTGGTAGTAGTATAATTAAATAGAAAGACTTGTTTGACAAGGAAAATAAATAATTAATTTTATTTATTTGATCAAATAGGAAGTCTTTTTATTTTAGTCAAATAAGGAATAAAAGATTTATGAGTTTGATTAGGTTTTGGAAATCTTTTCTAAATAGGAATTAGGGTGCAATTCAAACTAATTAATTTTGGTTTGGAAATTGCGGCAACCCTAATTATTTTAGGAAGAGAATTCGGCCAACCCTAAAGAATGAAGAAGAGAAATTTCGGCCACATATATATGTACACATATAGATTTCGGCCACAATTTTAAGAACTAAGGTTTTTGGTGCAGAATTTTTTCTTCTTCTTCTTCTTCTCAACTCATAGTTAGAAATCAATTATTCTACTGAAAACAAAAAGAACATAGATTATTCTTTGATTGTATTCTAGTTGCTTATTCATCAATAAGCTTGTGAATACTATATCGATCAAGGTTCACGCGAGTTTCGATCATTAGATTGAGAACTCAAAAGTGACCGGAATAATCTTAGGTTCTTTTAGATTGTTTTTGGGACTAACGAATCAAGAAAAGTTTGTTTAATCCAATCACAGGTTTGCAATTCAAAGAAAGGGAGACCACGCTTCTAGGTGATCCACGTTCGTGCTAGGATTGAAGATCTTGCGGATTACCATCGACGCAAGTCAATCGGATCACGCTACAAGAGGTATTAATCGTTTATTACTTTATTATATATGTTTGATTAATCAAAAGGGTTTAAGGTTCATAAAATTGGAAAAATTTTAAAAGCTACTCAAAACTAATTTTCTAGTCTCGCTTCCGCTGCGGGTACAATTTTTCCCTACAATTAACTGTTCCATAGGTAAAACAATCATTTCTTTTCAAATTTAAAAAAACAATTAATGTAGCTGACAAAAACAATAAATGTGTTACAAATTTAAACAGTGATCATTTATTTTTAAAATTAAGTATGTTCTTGTTATTCGATTTGCATTTATACTGTGTGATAACACTCGATATGAGTAAACATCATTTGAAATGTGTGATTACATTAGATATAGGTAAACATCATTTGGAATCTGTGATAACAGTCAATAGAGGTGAATAGTTAAAAATATAATAGGGTTGGTGATTCTAATGTCCAATAAAGTAAGATGATTGATAGAGCTTTGGGTACAGGTTTACAACCCTTTTGTCCTAGTGTCTAAGTTTGATATATTTAATTTTTTTGTCTAGTAAGAGAAGCTTTTTTTTTTTTAATGAAATAATTGACAATAGTCCCACACCAGGCATACATGCCCATTGTACTTACATCATTCATATCAACAACAGTAGTATATATGGAAAAAAAAAAAAATTGTAATCCAAAAACATGATTTCTTGTTGTGCTTTTTATAGATCCAACATACATCTCTCTTAAAACAAAAAAATTTAAAAAACCTTATTAAAGTCAGACTAGCCCAGGCCTCAAATGGCTCTAGCTCATCTAAAGACAAGCCTAAGAACCCCAAGGCCCAAAGCCCATCGTTACTTCAATAGGTTTGAATGCTAGGCCCAATTGGGAGGCCTATTGTTTAATGTCTAGGCATTACTTTACTACTTATAAACCATTTTAATCCCTTTTTATTTTTCAATGGGGGATTCACATTACCCAGCATTTCAATAAAACTGTTCCACCCTCTACAATGAGTGATATTTACATAATCATATTGTGATTGTATTAAAATATTTACGATCACAAATACTATTTTAAGTTAAAAACCTTATTAAAGTCAGACTAGCCTAGGCCTTTAAGGTCTTTAGTTTATCAAGAGACAAGCCCAAGAACCCTAAGACCTAAAGCCCATCGTTACTTTAATAGGTTTATATGCTAGGCTCTATTCAGAGGCCTATTGTTCGATGTCTAGACATTACTTTACTACTTATAAATCATTTTAATCCTTTTTATTTTCAATGTGGGATTCGCTTTACAGTTTTTCAATAAAATTGTTCCACTCTATACAACGAATGATATTTACAAAATTATGTTGTGATTGTATTAAGATATATACAATCGCAAATACTATTTTAAGTTAAAAAAAACCTTATTAAATTCAGACGAGCTAGACTAGCCCAATCCTTAAAGGTCTCTAGCTTGTCAAGAGACAAGCCCAAGAACCCTAAGACCCAAAACCCATCGTTACTGTTTACGATTATATTGTTTACTTAGTGATTATATAAATAAATAGTCAATTACATGGGATATGTAAGATGGATTATACTGTTTACTTGTGTCGAGTTTGTAAAATTAATGACATGGTGATATTTTAATGGCCGGGGATACCAACTCACCTCTAGCCCCAGAGGTATTGAAACATCTCTCCTCATACATAAGGTGTGTCTTCAGCCTTTGTTTCATTTTCCTATAAAATAAATTCAATATATCTTCTCTAAATTCATTCTTTTGCAGACAAAGACAAGAGCCTACAATGTAAAGTCTCTATCTTTCTATTTCATTTTATGTTGTAAATTTCCTTTCGTTTCTTCCTTTATTTTTTCCCTATTATGATAATTGTTACATGACAAAAATATGATTAGTCTCCTATTTTCAGATGGATTATAGTTCCGAAGAAGAGACATATTGTAGTAATTCTGAGTTCACTGAATATGCTGAGAAGCCGTATGAAGATTTGAAGGCTAGCAAGCATAAGGTGAATGTGAAAGATAGGTTAATGTGCCCATTCTGTCCTGGAAAGAAGAAACATGATTACAAGTTAGAGCATTTACTTCAACATGCTTCAGGAGTGGGTAAACCATCGTCCAACAAAAGTGCTAAATAGAAGGCCAATCATTATGCCCTTGCAAAAATATTTGAAGAATGATCCTTACCAATTTCTATTACAATTCTTTGTCATCTAACTGGAATTATATTCACTCGTAATGAGCTTAGTACTGGTTTTCCTTTAAAACGTGTGTGGGTCACAATCATATACCTTTCGCTACTTCGCTTGTATACTAAAGATATGGAGTCGGACGATGAGAACGAATTGGGCAGGTGGGATCGAGTGGTTTTCCAGGTAAGTAGAAGCTCCGAGGCTATGAAACTGATGTTGGACGAGTTCATAGCATTAAATAAAGTAATGAAAAAAAAATGCTTCTAAGAACATATCAGGAAGGATTTCTTTAGAGGCCTGCGTTTATCAACTGGAGACAGATGTAGAGGCCTTCAAGAGAATAGATAAACCACGTAAGGTTTTTTCTCTGTGCGACTGTTTCAACCGGCGACGCCGACCTTTTTCATTGAAAGAGCTGACATCAACTTTGAGGAATTTTTTCTAAATCTAGTTAAAGCTTTTAGATTATGGTTGAAAGTATACAAACAAGGTTAAATTTCTTAAGACGTACCTAGAGAGGGGGGGGGGGGGTGAATAGGTTTTTCGCCTAATTTCAATCCCTTGAACAAACTTACGTTTGTCCCTCATGGTAGCCTTACATACAACACAAACAACACGGAATCATACTAAGACAAGTTATCATGTGATCATTCATACATTGTCTAAGTTGTATGAGGTATAAAGAAAATAAAAAAATAAAAAAAAAAACAATTAACAAGAATACTTGTATATCAATATATGTTCAATCATTACAAGTATATACAAATATTGCTATACATAAAATTCTAAACAATATACAAAAGAAATGTAATTACAAATATGATCAAAAGAATATATTTACAAATCACACTTTACAAAATCTTGTATCCAAAAACATCACAAGTGAAGATTGTACTACAAGATTAAAACATATACAAAAACAAATATAAAAGATAGAGATAGAAAGAATTAACACAAGGGTTTTTTTAACGTGGTAAAACCTCCAAGGAGGAAACATCCACGGGTTGAATTACAACCATTGGGTACTTATATATATTTGGAAAGTAAATTAGAAATTCCACAAAATGACCAATCCTAGATCACCAACCCATGTGGAGTCTATGTTTACCCAATCCCTATTGGAAGATACAAAATCCCTCAATGATGTAAACCACCACATATTGGAACTCATACCAAAACCAACATCGTTGGTAGATTAGAAACTCTTCAAGAGTTCATACATATCCCATATACCCCACTCTATCGGACTCTATGTCTAACCAAACACCCGGGCCTACCAATATATAAGCCAACTCTCTATATAAGGCACACGTGCCTCTAGAAAGCCTCCCATGCATGACTATCCAAGTCCTCCCAACTCTAGCCATGACTTCTTGCTTGTCTATCCAAGTCCTCCCAACTCTAGACAAGACTTCTTACTTACCTATCAAAGTCCTCAAGACTCTAGGCAAGACTTCTTGCTTGGCTATCCGAGTCATCCTGACTCTAACCAAGACTTCATGCCTTTTACAAGGACTTCCTAGTGTGATCATGTGAATGCAAATAATGCAAACAATCAAAACAACATAGAACATGTGATCAATACATTCCATGGAACAACTAGATCTAGAGATGTGAAAACACAAGCAATAGAAATCTAGATGCAAAATCATGAATGAAAACCTAGAGCATGTGAACACAATTAACACATAAAACTCCTAGATTCATTCACACAAATAACACTTGAACAATTCTTATACAAGAGGCAAATGTTCAAGTTGTTATAAACATACATAAAAATGCTAGAAATACAAAGTGTATTAAACAAGTATTCTAGCCTAAGATTTAGAGATAGGAGATATTGTTAAAACAAATCAATCCTAGATATCTCTAAAAACACATACAAAGGCTCTAATCCTAGATCTCATCAATCAAGGATCAAAGACACATGCAAAGGATTATTAATCATAAAATGCATCAATCAAGTCTCAAATAATCCTAGATATCAATCTAATCACAATACAACTCACAATCATGTTAAAAACAAAGAATCCAAGATTCTAGTCAATATGTGTCTCTAATTAGACTTTTCAATTAGATTGATTGTGAAGCTATCTTTTGCAATAGCATTCACCAAACATACATATACATATAGAAGAAGAAACACCAAGCAAATTGAAGGTTTAAAAAGATGAAATCACCAAGATATGAACTCTACCTGGATTTCACGAGCTGGTTCGGTTTTCTGAGTGGATCACTCCGAAAATCAATCAAACAGCTGCAAGATCACTCATAAAAGGTAGAGGACTCGATTACAAACAATCTCCAACTTGAATCACTCAATTCTGACTTCGTATGAGAAAGTTATGGTGTTTGGAAGTTGAGAAAATTGGAGAGAAACTCTAGACGGGATTTCACAATTTTTCTTCTTAGAAACAAATGGAGGGAATTGGAGAGATTTAAAAATGAATGGAACAAGGGCATTTTTGTCCACAAAAATTAGGCCAACCCAGCCTTGCCCATGTGTGGGGCGCGTGTGCCACACGTGACCAGAGAGCTGGTTGGGCCGTGTGGCACACGGCCTCCACACGTGGATGCCTTGCCATGGCCTTTGGCCACCAAGCTTCTCCCGCGCACCTCTCACGTTCTTCAGCCGTAATCGGGCATCCGAACTCCGATTTTGAATCCGTTTTTGGATTACAAATCGTGACTCCCTCACGCACAATGAAGACTATGAAACTTTGACAAATGGTTGAGAATTCATCTCGGAAAATGACAACGAACACAACTCAACGAATGAGAACGAAAAGTAGCGTAGCTCATCGTTTGGACTCGAAACTTAACATATGAGTAACCGAAATGACCGGGACTCAATAAGGAATCAATTAAGATCAAGTACAAGTCAAAAACACAAGAAACACAAACATACAAACACAAGTTCACATATGAATGTCATTTCCTAGGCACAGTCTTAGAACATGCAACTCTAAAATGTATGAGCATTTGAGTTCAATGCATGAGCATACAAAATCATGTGAATGTGTTATATAAATGGTGCACAACAATGTAGGGACACTTATGAATGATTTGTGTGTGTGTGCCTATGCCTTGTAAGAGGAATGAGGTCAATTATACCTTTAATGAGCAATGAAGCAAATTCCCCTTATCAAGTCATCATCTTGCATGTACCGTAGTCAAATATTTCTTTGAAGCTTTGTATCATCATCAATATGACCACATAAACATTACAAGATAAACATGTTTTGATATGGAATATATGCCAACAACAACCAAAAACCTAACAATGGTTGTTATTATGTAATATACGTTATTTTCCATTTCTTTTTGTTGTTTTTTGCTGGTTATTTTCTTGGTTTACGATCAAAACCTTGGTACCTATGGATTCAATACTTCTACTGCTGTGGTTTCCATCTTTAGATTAATAGTTGTGAATTTTGTGCAGTTTAATCTCAGATATGTGCAGACCTTCCTTAGTCCTTGCACTTTCATCTCCCTCGGTACTGCTTTTATTTTCATTGTGTTTCCAATACAACAAAATAAATGATCATTCATCAATCATGTTTTTATTCTTACGTGAGGTTCGCCTTCACCATTCTTTAACAACGGATGATACGGATTCAAAGGTTTCAGTGTGTATTACCCATTTATTTATGTTCGTGATCAAGCCAAATTTGGTATGATTTTGGCCCTCATTCCCGTCTCTTTATGCTTGACTCTCGGGCGTTTCCTTGTATTTAATTTTGTTAAATCCAGCGTTTCAGGTTTATTTATGTCGCAAGGGCATTTGTGAGGAAGATGAGGAATTTGGTGCAAAAAGAGCACAAGGTGGCAAAATAGGGCATTTTCGCCCTTTTGATGACAATATGGTCGCTATGGCGACAAAGAGATATAAATGAAGCATAGCTGTCACCATGAGACATCGCCGTGAGACAAATGGCAACATTGAAGAACATAAGGCATCGCCACAAAGGTCACCATGGTGATAGAGAGATTTTTCAAAGGAAGTCATGTCGCCCTTTTAGTGTCGCCATGAGACCAAGGGCGACCTCTCCAAGAACAAATGGCGACAACACACAAATTTCTCAGTGTCGATGTTTGCACCATGGCGAAAAAGACGAGAATGGTAGCGACAAATGAATCTCAGATTGCGTAACCGTTTGTCACCATGAGGTCGCCATGGCAACATAAATAGCGACATCCTACCACATTAGATTTTCAAGCAGTTATTAGTACGATTCCAAGGGCCACTATAAATATTCTTCTCTTCCAACTTGAACAAGGATCCAAGCATTACTTGAGCATGAATTTACAGAGATTAGATCTAATTTTTCTCTTCCATTCTTCATATTTCAACTTCCTCAACACCAAATCTTGACTACTTCACCCAACCATTCTGTAAGGATTCCCATTATTGATTGGCTTATTTCGTGGACAAACCACAAGTTGGGGTTTGAATTGTAAGGGTAGATTAGATGATTGAAGACCAACATCGAAGGCCCTTATTCAAGACCTCAAGGATGACAAGCACTCCAAAGGTATATCTCTAGTGCTTATTTTCTTTGAAGAGATTTAGAAGCACACACACACACTTAGCATACTTGTATATGTGTGCATACTCTTCACATGTCACATTACACACTAGCACTTTGTTTGATTATATCTTGTTGTGTGTTTGTTTGTGTCGTGTAATTCGTTTCCCGAATATGTTCGGAAACGTCCGCGCTTGCACGAAAATGTGCTTGGTTTTGCGTGAAGACCGCTCATGGAGAATGCCCTTGGCTTCTCCTTGGTTTCACCATCTTTGGTGAATCGGCGGTTACGATCGGCGGCCTGGCCGCTGAATCGAAACCGCCGATCAGACCTGATGCATTTATTATCTCGGGTCTGATTCCGCGGTTTGATCGGCGGTTACGAAACCGCCGAATGAAACCGCCGTTTTCTCCCCTGTTCTCTGGTTGAATTCTGCGGTCATGTTCGGCGGCCTGGACGCCGAATGAAACCGCCGAATTAGATATTTTAGGTCGGTTTCTTTCTCGGGCTCAATTCTGCGGCCACATTCTGCGGCCCCGACCGCAGAATGAAACCGCCGATTGAGCGTTTCAAGGGCAAAATTGTCTTTTCACTTGCCCTGTTCTTGATGCCTATAAATATCATACTTTCTCATTTCTCTAACTTAGTTCTCTGACTCTAAAGAACCCTAAACCTCAAAGAGAGAAACTTGAGAGAGAATCATATCAAGAACTCATTTTTACACACTCAAAACCTTTCTCATATGCATCTAAATATCATCTAGCATTTTCTAGCATAGTTAGGATGCTTGCTTGCATGGGTTTTGGTCAACACACATCCTTTGGTATGTTCTTCACTAATCTCATCTAAGCTTAGTGTTTTATTTATCAAAGAAATCTCTTATATTATTTGTATGCTCTTAGAATATATTCTAGATACAAAATAGAGATTGTTGTGTTGACATGTTTGTGTGATGTATTGTGATAGCAACATCTAGGATATTTTATCTATGATTTGCTAAGCTTTATGACATGTCATTTAGCTATTGATATCTAGGATTGCATTTATTGTTATCTAATCATCCTAGATAAGCATCTAAGGTTACCTAGCTTTATTTGCTCATTGAATATCATCATATATTCACATAGGTTGTAATCTCTTCATTGAGAAGTAAGTCTTGCGTGTAGCTTCCGGGATTAGGTTGCTTAGATCGCAAGCAATTGAAGTCTTGTTGTGATAGGCCGGGATTAGGCCGTACACCGGGATTAGGTGGTCACACAAGCAATTGGACTAGGTCCACTTATACCGGGATTAGGTAGGTGTGTTGATTATTGATCGGGATTAGGTTGTAATCATTACACATTTAGTGGATTCGAGGTTCGAGTGTGGCGCACTATACAGCCCGTGGTTTTTCCCGTGAGGGTTTCCACGTAAATATCAAGTGTCATTTATAATTCCGCACCATATTACACTTGTTATTGTTTTGACTAGATTGGGGTATTTTCGTAATATTGACTTAACGCGAAAATTGGGTAATATCGTTAAAATCTATTCACCCCCCCTCTAGATATATATTAGAACACACCGAGTTATTTGATTCAATTGGTATCAGAGCGGGTTCCTAGATATACTTAGGTGATCCTAGCTCATTTTTGGTGTGTTTTGCATTGTGTGTGATTTTTGATTTATTCATACATATTTGCATTCATCTCATTTGCATTCATCCAAACACTATGAGTGATTTTGGGATGAGCAAAGAGGGAGCGTCAAGCGTGAGGCCACCATTGCTCACCGGCGATAATTACTCCTCATGGAAGGGGAAGATGGAGGCGTACTTATGCCAAATCCATGATAGGGCATGGATGGCGGTTGAAGACGGATACGCACCTCTTATGATGACTCCCACGGGTGGTGGAGAAGAAGTTCTCAAGCCAAAGGCTCAATGGACTGATGAAGAGTTTGAGACTTCTAAGTGGAATAGGAAGGCAATGCATGCCATCCTATGTGCCATGGATGAGAACCAGTATAAGTTGGTTCAAATTACTAGGATCGCCAAAGAGGCGTGGGAAATCCTAGAGACAGCTCATGAAGGAACCGAAGTGGTCAAGGATTCAAAACTACAAGTTCTTCAAACTAGTTTTGAGACCATTAGGATGGAAGAGCATGAGCACTTCAATGACTTCCAAGTGAAGTTGATGGACATTGTAAATCAAAGTCATCAACTAGGAGACCCATATTCGGATAGGAGAATCAAGCAGAAGATTATGAGATCTCTCCCCGAAAGGTTTGAACCTAAAGTGACGGCTTTAGAAGAAAATGACTCCTAGAAAGATATGAAGCCGAGTGAAGTCATTGGTAGACTTCTAGCCTATGAATCAAGAAAGGCTATCACTTCACCTCCTAAGAAGAAAAAGAATCTAGCCTTGAAAACTTCCAAGGTGGAAAAGGAGGAGGATGACTCAAATGAAGATATGGCACTCATTGTCAAGGGATTCAAGAAGTTCTTGAATCTACAAAAGAGTGGTTATGGCTCAAAAAGGGATAACTTCAAGAAGAAGAAGATCACTATCAAGAATGTCAAGCCAAACCATGAGATATCTTCAAGAGAGAAGATTCAATGCTACGAATGTGGAGGATTCGGGCATATCTCCCTCGATTGTGCTAACTTGAGGGATGGAAGAGAAGGAAAGGAAATGGAAGTCACTTCAAATAACTCTTCAAGTGATGAAGAGGTTGTGGCTAAATTGTTGGCTCTTGCTAGCTCTCACAAGTGGGACAACAAAGTGAAAATTGTCGAAGAAAGTCCCACAAGCTTGAATGATTGTGAGAACAATTATTTTGCCTTTCCGATCTTCTACAATGAAGAAGAGAGTGAGAGTCAAGAAGCAAATGACTCTAGTGAAGATGACTCTTCATCTAACTCCACATATGCATATGTGGAGAAAAAGGTTCTAGAAGAATTTCTCATTGAGTTTAAGAACATAGAAAAGAAGACCAAGGAAAAGACTCAAAGATTGAGAGAAGAGAATCTAGACCTTTTAGCTCAAATTGACCACTTAAGTGAACAAGTGGAAAGATCCAAGAAGAGTGAAGACAAGCTAAGAGATGAGCTAGCTTTGTCTAAGAGGAATGAAGAGGGTTTGAAAAGTGAGCTTGAAGAAGCTAGAGCCTCAATGGCTAAGACATCCTCAAGCACCGAGAAGCTTGACTGTATGTTGGGAGTTGGAAAAAGGCCAAGTGACAAGAGAGGTCTTGGCTACTTTGATGACAAGGAAGTTTCCTCCTCAAGCGAGATAACCCTTGTCAAAAGCATGGACTTCAAGAAGTCTCCTCCTCCTCAACACCCTAGGAAAAAGATAGACCTAGGAGAGTGTTCTAGAAGTGCTCAAGTAAAGGTGGCACTAAATGGTCAAGCTCAAGCTCAACCTCAAAAGGCTCCTCATGCTAACTTCCCTCAAACTCAAATTCATCAAGGGAAGAGACCAATAATGCAAAATCAACAATGGAAGCAACCAAGTCTTGGTCAACAACAAAGAAGGAGAGATCCTATCCAACTACCAAGACAACCACAAAGACATGGGAAGGCTCCTATGCATGCGCAAGGACATGGTATGATTCCTAACTTCATCCCTACATGTCATCATTGTGGTATTGATGGTCATATTAGACCAAATTGCTTTCATTACATTAAATTGTGTAGAATTAAAAGCATGATTGAGAAAAAGAAGGCTAGAGCTAGAATGCATGCTCATAGGAAAAATGAGAACCATTTACATGATCCTATGACTTCTAGAACTCTAGAACCTTTGTCCACTAGGAAGAAAAATATATCACCTAGGTGGATAAGAAAAGATGAACCCGCTTGCTACGAGACAAATATGTCTCACATAGGTTCAACCGAGTCCAATGGACTTGGTAGGTCCATAGGACCTCATGACCTTCATTGTTGAAGGGTGGTTGTTGACCCCATATGGGGAACTCAAGCAAAGAGAATTTTTGCATACTTGATGCATGCAAAATATTTTAAAGATCTTATGCTTCTTTGTTGTTTGCTTGAGTAAGCTTGGTTGCACTATGTATATATGTTTTCTATTCAATAAGTGTGAACCATGCTTGTTTTACAATCCATGTCATATTTATGTTCAAACATGCATTTTTGGACTAGGAAATTAACATAGGAAGTATGATTTGAATGACCTATAGTTATTTCCATGACATGATGATTCTTATAACATGCTAAATGCCATATGAAAAGCATGAAATTCAAATGACATGCTCAAATGAAAAAGCATGAATTGATGATTGCATAATTATTAAATGCAAAACTTGTGTGAAAAAGCTTATGAGACTCAAATTGATTAAAGGATCTTGTATCCGGTCAAAGGATTTTACAATCCAAATTGTCTCTCTTTCTTTATTTGTTGAACATGGTTACTATCATACGGATTTCATATCCGGAAAAATCAAATAGGGTGCAAAGTCGCTCATGCCATGTTTCGCTTATAAAGTTGGATATAGTGTTTATAAAATTGAAAATCAATAAATTCTCTATATCCTTGCTTCTCTTATGACATTGGTGAAATTGGTTTGAATTCTTATTAGAAACCTTTGTCAATTGCTTTGCCAAATACCATTGTATTTTGGACTTGAATGCTACATGTCTTGTATGCAAAGCATTTTTTGATTCACACATTTTATGAAAATAAATCTCCTTGTTTCTCTCCAATTACTTGAGTAGCATAAGTGGCTTATTTGACTATGCAAATATCTTGTATGCGGCTACATCTCTTTGCCTTAAGTGACCTTGTTGGGGACTACTCCTTTGCCTATATCATAACAAAAAGGGGGAGTAGAATGTGGTGAGGGGAGATGCTAAATTGTTATAGCAATTGTGCATATTGGAGAGAGTTCATATTGAGGGAGAGTAACCCATTGAGGGGGAGCATTGCATACACATACATGGCATGATGTTGTGTTTAAAAGTTTTATATGCAAATGCTTGTTTTACTTTCACTTGATCCACTCACATACACTTGCTTTGGAAGTGTAATCTAATTGTTTTGAAGGTTTGGTAATTCTACAAGAGATTGAAGACTTGAAGTTTTATTTTCTTATCTCTTTGTGCTTTGTAATGTAGAATATCCCGTAGCTTCAATTATTTTGTGAGGATCAATGTGAGAGGTGGTTTTGTCACGAAATAGCCAAAGGGGAAGATTGTAAGGATTCCCATTATTGATTGGCTTATTTCGTGGACAAACCACAAGTTGGGGTTTGAATTGTAAGGGTAGATCAGGTGATTGAAGACCAACATCGAAGGCCCTTATTCAAGACCTCAAGGATGACAAGCACTCCAAAGGTATATCTCTAGTGCTTATTTTCTTTGAAGAGATTTAGAAGCACACACACACTTAGCATACTTGTATATGTGTGCATACTCTTCACATGTCACATTACACACTAGCACTTTGTTTGATTATATCTTGTTGTGTGTTTGTTTGTGTCGTGTAATTCGTTTCCCGAATATGTTCGGAAACGTCCGCGCTTGCACGAAAATGTGCTTGGTTTTGCACGAAGACCGCTCATGGAGAATGCCCTTGGCTTCTCCTTGGTTTCACCATCTTTGGTGAATCGGCGGTTACGATCGGCGGCCTGGCCGCTGAATCGAAACCGCCGATCAGACCTGATGCATTTATTATCTCGGGTCTGATTCCGCGGTTTGATCGGCGGTTACGAAACCGCCGAATGAAATCGCCGTTTTCTCCCCTGTTCTCGGGTTGAATTCTGCGGTCATGTTCGGCGGCCTGGACGCCGAATGAAACCGCCGAATTAGATATTTTAGGTCGGTTTCTTTCTCGGGCTCAATTCTGCGGCCACATTCTGCGGCCCCGACCGCAGAATGAAACCGCCGATTGAGCGTTTCAAGGGCAAAATTGTCTTTTCACTTGCCCTGTTCTTGATGCCTATAAATATCATACTTTCTCATTTCTCTAACTTAGTTCTCTGACTCTAAAGAACCCTAAACCTCAAAGAGAGAAACTTGAGAGAGAATCATATCAAGAACTCATTTTTACACACTCAAAACCTTTCTCATATGCATCTAAATATCATCTAGCATTTTCTAGCATGGTTAGGATGCTTGCTTGCATGGGTTTTGGTCAACACACATCCTTTGGTATGTTCTTCACTAATCTCATCTAAGCTTAGTGTTTTATTTATCAAAGAAATCTCTTATATTATTTGTATGCTCTTAGAATATATTCTAGATACAAAATAGAGATTGTTGTGTTGACATGTTTGTGTGATGTATTGTGATAGCAACATCTAGGATATTTTATCTATGATTTGCTAAGCTTTATGACATGTCATTTAGCTATTGATATCTAGGATTGCATTTATTGTTATCTAATCATCCTAGATAAGCATCTAAGGTTACCTAGCTTTATTTGCTCATTGAATATCATCATATATTCACATAGGTTGTAATCTCTTCATTGAGAAGTAAGTCTTGCGTGTAGCTTCCGGGATTAGGTTGCTTAGATCGCAAGCAATTGAAGTCTTGTTGTGATAGGCCGGGATTAGGCCGTACACCGGGATTAGGTGGTCACACAAGCAATTGGACTAGGTCCACTTATACCGGGATTAGGTAGGTGTGTTGATTATTGATCGGGATTAGGTTGTAATCATTACACATTTAGTGGATTCGAGGTTCGAGTGTGGCGCACTATACAGCCCGTGGTTTTTCCCGTGAGGGTTTCCACGTAAATATCAAGTGTCATTTATAATTCCGCACCATATTACACTTGTTATTGTTTTGACTAGATTGGGGTATTTTCGTAATATTGACTTAACGCGAAAATTGGGTAATATCGTTAAAATCTATTCACCCCCCCTCTAGATATATATTAGAACACACCGAGTTATTTGATTCACATTCCTCTCTTCCCATTCTCTACATCTCAATACCTTTGTCACTACCTATTAGACACCCACCTATCTAGACACATCCTTTACTACCACTCTTTGCACTAGGAGCATTCAATGAGAGGAAGGAGCAAGCACTAAAGAAGGAGACCCAAGGGTGATTTCCTTATCTATCACTTTTTTTCTATTTGTTTGTGACTATGTGTAACTAAACCCCTAATCTAGGGGATAGATGTGAGGAACAATTGTTTGTGGGTATTTGCTAAGTAATTTGTAATTGAATCTCTATATGTGTTCTAATTCACTTTATATTTAGATCCCATTCACTATACGATTTGCATTGCATATCGCTAGTAGATCATAATCTTGTGTGGGATAACTTGTTGGGAAACCAATCTTGGATTGACACCCTTGATTGGTTAGGAGCATAGTGATTAGGATAGATTAAGTGTTGGGATTGACACCCTTCATGTAATCTCGTGTCATGGTAGGATCATGGAATGTGATGGAATGTAATTTCATGTCATGGTAGGATCATGGAATGCAATGGAATGTAATTTCGTGTCATGGTAGGATCCTACCAAAGGCTTAAAGTGTGTAACCCCTAATTAGGACCTTAGGGGTACCACGATACAGGGATGCTATAAAACTCCTATACTGACATAAACAAACACACACAGGCCGTCGCGACGAAGAAAAAGACCCTTCTCAATCATTTTCAACATATGTTATATGAATAGGAAAACGCCCCAAATCAATCATATGTATTTAGAATGACATAAATATATGTAATATGAATATGAAAGAAATCAAGATTATGTATTTAGACTGACATAAACACACACACAAGCCGCGACGAAGAACAAGATAACCCTTCTCAATCATTTTCAACATATGTTATATGAAAATTATGAAAGAAATCAATCAAATATATTTACAGTTACAGTTCGAGTTCCTAAGGTTACATACCTTCTCTGATATTGGGGATGGCTGAAACAGATTAGGATTGATTCAATCATGGCAACGAATCGACAACTGGAAATAAGATTATGGTGAATGTATGAAATATTGTGGGTAAATTATTTTAAAATTGGGTGCCATTTCGAAGTGTAAGGATTTGGGTTTACAGACTTGGCTTTCAATTTAATTAGATGCCGAATTAAATTAGTTGGAAGCCGCAGCGTATTTTAGGGATTGGGTTTGGGGATTGCCTTCATCTGAGATATAAGAAGGAGAAGAGGATTGATTACCCACAAAGCAAATTATATAATGGCAGGGTCATTTTCGACCTCTTACATCAACAACCAGTGACAACTCTCCGGGGTATACTTGTCAAAGAACTCACTAACTTCCACCACACAATCCATGATCCATGATCCTATTGGTTATATTTGGTTTTTTAAAAACTAGTGGCTATATGTAAAAATTGGAAAACCGAAGTGGTTATTCTATGAAATTAACCTATATATATATATATTATTTAAGAATATTCTATCTCTTTTATTTTGTCTTGTGTAAGAAGAATTTATCATATTTATTGTGAACTATATGATATTATATGATTACATATTTAAATGTTAGAGAAAGTCTTTGAAGGACAATAAGCTCTATTAATAGTAAACAATGCATCAAAATATTGAAATATTTTATATGGATATCCATTTCATAACTAATTATTTTTTGCAGGTAAATGTCCCTAAAGGACAATATGACCATGTAAATTAGTCCTTAAATGACAATATGATAGAATAAATGAGTTTATGTAGAAAATTATTATGATGCATATAATTCCTTGAAGTAAATTTTATTGTCGTTAGGGGGAGAATTATCATAAGTTGATAAATGGGGTAAAATTACAAGGCATGCATCATCTTTTGAATTGCATGATATGCAAATAAATTTTCAGATGATTCAAATAAAATAATAAAATTACATTCTGCCACTATATAAACCCGGGTGGTTGTTCCTGTAGAACAATTTATAAAATGACAACAAAAATCATTTGTTACATAGTAAAGTCGTAAAAGACGATTTTGGTTCATAGAACTGAAATTTTAAAGATCATGATCATATTTAAATAATATTCGAGTGATAGATAAATCCTCATCATCTAAGGCTCTCAAAGAGCTAGTGTCAAAAGTGAAAAATGAAATTCTGAAGAGTCATATAAAAATGGTAATCTCCTTTATGAGACCATTGAAGAAAATAAAATAATTTCAATTGTCTCAGTAGAGGCACATGTACAAAATTTAATGTGACTATACTTCTCGTGAAGAGATATTTGTATTAAAATTTAAAAGGCATGTATTGTGTATACTTAATATTAAAAAAATTCTAATAAGCCCATGAAGAGGCACATGAATTACAAAATCACAATGAAATATATTGGTATAGAAATTGACATCAGATATTTTATTTGCTCTGCATATTATGTAAAATGATGAGGGGCTTATACTATAAATCATATAAATGTCGACATATAAGTTATTTGCAAATAAAAAACAGAGCTATTTTCATGTAAAACTTGAAAGCTTTGGAACTGTAGTCCACATTAATGGTGTAAAAGGGGGTCGGCCCAACCCTATAGGCCCGGCACGCCAAGCCTATTTTCCTAAACGTGTCGGGCCTGGCACAGCATGACAACATGCTGTGCCATGCCAGGCCTAGCACATTTAGGAAATATAGGCAATGGGCGGGGCCAATGCCTATTTTCAATTTTTTTGAAAAAATTTAAATTTATAAGTATTTAAATATTTAAATTTAATTGTTTTAACTTATAATATTGTTTTAACAATTTAAATTATGTATTTTTAATTGTAATTTATTTATCTTATTTATTATTTTAGTGTACTAAAATAATGTAGAAAATAGATAGATTTGTTATTTTATTTAATAAAATAATTCAAAGAATAAATAAAGATAAAAGATTAAAGAAAATAAAAAAAAAATAGATGAAATTATGAGTATGAAATGAAGAATTATTTATTTATTTTGGACTTTCAGTATTACATGATTGCCTCATTAAAAACCTTACCAAAAAAAATCCAATGGGATAAAAAAACTTGGTAAGGGAAAAAAAGTGCAATCGTATTATAAGTTAATGTACATGTATAACCTAGTCATAAACCTGGTTGCTGCCAGAACTCTCATCGACATATAAATTGGAGAAATTTTGAATAAATTCTTCGTCTACCGTTTCATTTTACATCCTCTTTCGAGCATGCTCTTAATCCTAAAGGCATGTTAATACCTCCATCATCTCTGGAGACAAAGAACTTCTTCTTGGTTCAATAATTCATCCACTCATGTTAAATGTCTATTCGGAAGAAATAGTGGACACAGGGATAACCAGTACGTCACGTGCTAGGTGTGACAAGACCGAATATTTGTAGCTATAGGTCTTCCACCATAACAGCAGTTCAAATCCCTCAATGTTTTCAAATGAATCGAACTGGCTTCCAAGAAGCTGTTCAGTTCGGCACCAGAAGTTGCAGCAGCTCGTGAAGATGAAGAACTTGATGAGCCGACTTTTTTCGGTGTTTTAGAATGCTCCAACTTATCTATAACGGGAGTGTGTCCGGTTCTACTGATGGTTGTGTGTCAATGATGAGCCATCGTGCACTCACAAAAATGATATAGTTTTTGTTTGATTCTTGAAAACCCTTTTAAAGCCACTTAATCCTTTAAAATGTGATTTAATAGCAAATGGTAAGCAAGTTTGTTCCACAGGGATATGGAATGCTAATTAGATAGATTGACTAATCTTTGAACAATAAAATAAATCATAATGTTTGATAGATGTGTGGTTTCTAAAACCACCAATGCTAACTACTAAAATGAAAATACAAAAAATGTTATGAAAAATAGAATACTCAACACCTTGATAAGAGTAGTGATGAAAACAATTAATAAGATAGCTAGGGAATAGATCGATTAACAATTGAATGTGGGTAATGCCATATAGCTACTTTAATGTACCAATCTCATTATGTTAACCACTAAAGGCTTAGATTAGTGGGGTTGATATACCCACCACTAATCTATCCTATTCAATGGGTTCTTAATCACACAAGGAGTGTCAATCCACATATGAATATATAACAAATTACTCCACTCAAGATTGCAATTAACAAGTGATATACAAGTCAATTACATAATGAATATAATCTAATAATTTGAATGAATAGAACAAATAAGAGATTCATTACAAGCTAAGCTAATACCCACAACTAATTGATCCTCAAATCTATCCCCTAGATTAGGGGTTTAGTTACACATATTAGCAATAAATGAAAAGAAGTAAATAGTAAGGAAATAACCCTTGGGTCACCTTTTTTAAGCTTGATCCTTCTTCTCCTCTATGTTCCTAAATACAAGGAATGGAAGTAGAGGATACATCTTGAAATGTGGGTGTTTTGGTGGAAAGTGACAAAGGAATTTGGGTGGAGAAATGGTGGGATAGGAATGATTTAGGGAAGGAATCAAAATTTTGTGTTGAGGTTTGGATAGGATTAGGTGAGTTCAAGTAGAGAAATGGATGATGAGGAATGGTGTGCCATGGATGAGAAAGCTAGATCTCAAAGGATGCAAATTCGTGCTCTTTCTCTAAGGATCGGATCCCTTTGAAGATGGAAGGCCATTCTATTTATACACACTATTGGACATGTACTGATAACTGCTTGATTCGCTGATGTGGCGCCAAGTTCGCCATTTTGTCGCTATGGCGACCCTGGTGCACAAAACGGTTAGATGCAAAGGTCGCCATGAAAACCATCTTTTTCGCCATTTAGCAAGTGGCGACCATGAGCAAATGGTGAAGTGGTCACCACTTGCACATCAAGGTCGCTATGGCGACCATAAGTGGCGACCCTCAAAGTGTAAAAAGGTTGCCACTTGCACATCAAGGTCGCTATGGCGACCATAGGTGGCGATCCTCAAAGTGTAAAAAGGTCGCCACTTGCACATCAAGGTCACTATGGCGACCATAAATGGTGACCCTGCCTTTGAAGAGTGAGGTTGCCATTTGCAAGGGTGGGTCGCCATGGCGACTCCAAATAGCGACCCACCTGATGCTTTTTAGAGACTTTCTGTCACCATGGCGATCAAGTGGCGACCTTCTGATGCTCTGAATAATCCTCTGTCGCCATGGCGCCCATGTACCGACCTCTTCTTGCCTAAGTGGCGAAAATGCCCTGTTTCTTCCCATTTGTAAGCCTTTTTGCACACAAGTCCTCCACTTCATCCCAATTGCTCCTGAAACCTAATAAAACCTGAAACACTCAATTTAACACCATTAAACATGGGGAAATGCCCGAGAATCAAGCAAAAATAATCGAAAATAAGGGCCAAAATCATGCCAATTTTGGCTTGATCAAATACCCCCAAACCAATCTTTTGCTAGTCCTCGAGCAAAACAATCACAAGCAAACCCCCAAAGACATGCATTGAGATATTTCAAAGGTTATTACTTTCTTATGGTCAATGTGTGAAGCCAAAATTAAGAGATTAAAACAGTTATGCTATAGTGAGGACTTCAACATGTAAGAGTATGTCAAGTAAAGATTAAAAACGTGCCACTTTTGGATATGATTGTACGCAATGCGATCTCACATTCAAAATGCCAAAGCTTCAAAGCAAAGGTGCTATTTAGTTTAGAATGTAATTCGCTTTGATACTAAACCTCACCAGATTCTCTCTTCTTTTCTCCAAGATTCCTAGGTTCACTCAACATCATACATGTACAATATGAATTCATGTTATGGCATCTAATTGATTGCACATGATAATCATTAAAAATGCAATTTCCTGAAAAGTGATCTCATGAATGGAATTGTAAGCCATGAATTAGAAAGAACATGTGTCAACCAAATTGTACAAAATGGAAAATCCTAAAGATCATGAAGGTCTTTTCTTTGGTTGTAATGGGGCCTAAGGCCATGGTGAAACAAAGAATGGGAAAATGGATATCTAGGAACCTAATGATTACACTAAGGCATAAATTCTAATTAGGAGTTCCACAAGTTTCACACATATTGTTCACACTTCAAGGTGTCCAGGCTCACAATTCTACATGTGCATGCTACTCTTATTTTCAAATTGAGTAGTTCATTTTTCTTTTCTTTCTTTTCTAGGCCAATTGTGCCTACTTTCTTGGTTCTCTTTTTTTTCTTTGCTTTTCTTTGCTTGCCAATTCTTTTCTTTTCATGCTTTTCATTTTTCTTTTCTTTTCGCACTCTTTTCAAGCTTTTGTTTTCTTTCAATTTTTTTTTTCAAACATTCTTGCTTTGCAAGACTCTTTGCACACATTTACATGCCTAGGTACACACCTTACATTTTCAAGTTCAAAATTTTACATTGATTTCCTAAGCCTTAGTAAATCATTTGGTCAGGGTAGGTCAATTATCATAAGGCTATAAGGTTCATGTAGATGTGGTTTATGAATGAAAGGCTTAAAATGTGTTTGGCTTCAAAGGGGCCTGGGAGCACACATATTCACATTGGTTGGAAGTGTTTAGGCCAATAGTGGTTTTTCACATGCATCGCCTAAAATCATTTCTAAAGGCTTGTCCACTAGGCAAAATAAGGCATCCACAAGCAGTCCATAATATTCTATGGCAAACAACATTTAGTGCAAATGAGACCAATACATGCTTGTATGAGTGTTTGAGAGTGAGTGTTTAAAGAGTGAATGTTTTACAACTCAATGTATGCTTTTTAAAGGCTGTGTTTGTGATCCTCACGGGAATCTCCACTATTAATTCTTAGCCTTCAAGCAAATTTGATAATTCACTCAACATTAAGAGAAAAAGATTAACGCATTTTGTTCAATGACACCCTAAGTGGCATGATGTTAATCTAAACCAAACACTAGCAAAGATGCACAATTCCTCACTACATCATGTAAAGAACAATCTCCACAAGCAAAGCATGCTCAAATATGGCAATATCGCAAAAATTTTGAAAAATTTGGCACACAAATTGAAAACCAAGCATTGAAAACCAAGCACAATGGCGTTGCACAAATGTACCCCCAAACCTAAATTGGACATGGTCCTCAATGTTCATAGGTGGTATAAATAAAATCAACAAGCATAACCCAACAAATTTCAAGCAAAAATCCAACAAGCAAAAGCAATGACAAAAGTTATCAATAATCTGGCATATTGCCCTCTCATCCATCCATTCACAAAATCCAAATAATCAAAATATATCAATAAGGCACAAATGTCCTAAATCCACTACCAAAATCCAATCCACACCCTTATTCTATGCAAGAACAAAATAAAGGCAATAAAGAAAAATATAGAGCAAAAGGAAAAGAAATGCAAATAAGCATAAATCAAATAAAATATCCAACAAAATAATCCAAAAGTAAAAACACAATGCTAGCAATGTCCAAATAAAGTAATAGAAGATGCAAATGATGGTAGTCCAAAATAAATCCTAGAAATGCTAGGATGCAAACTAGTCTGAATCCTCCTCCTCATTATGCTCCACTCTACCTTTCCCTTCCCTTTCGGGTCCTTCCTTCTCTGCTCCTTTGCTATAGTCGCTCTCCTAGACTCCTCCTTTCTCCATCTCCTATGCGCAACTGCTTCATCAATGGGAGGTCCCCCCCGTATAGCGGGGCCCCTAATCCGTCATGGAATGGGTCATAGCCTCCTCTAACTGCGTTGCCTCCTCAGCAGCAGACCGTGCAGTCTGAAAAACAAAGTCAAGCTCCTCTGTACTGGGTTCTGAAGCTGTGGTGGAAATAGGTAGAGTCCCTGTGGTAGTCTTCTTCGGCCTCCTGACATATAGGGTGAGGCTCAGATCATGGCGGAGGTTTGTAAACCCTGTGATAACTGTGTCACTCAAATCCTGAATCTGTGGCGGGAATAGGTGGAGTCCCTGTGGTAGTCTTCTTCGGCCTCCTGACATATGGGGTGAGCCTCAGATCATGGCGGAGGTCTGTAAACCCTATTATCCTGGATCATACTCTCCAACTTCAGTTGTCTATCCTATAAGGCCTTTTGCTTTTCTTTTATCACAAGATTATCAGCATGAAGTATACTGAAGTCACCGGTCTGAGTGCCCATGATGCACTTTACTCCATCCAAAATCCGAAGACCTAAAGGCTACCTAGGATCATCAACAACAGGAACCTCCTCATCTTCCTCATCATCATCAAAACGGTCCTCATCAGGAATAACTCTCTCAAACTCTACCCTTACACTAGTGCCAGCCTCTAAACTCTGCACTCTCCTATGCTTCCCACCAGTTGGTATCTCCCCACGGTTCAACATCAAGCATCGCCAAGTGGTCAAATCCATATCAGACATGGGGGGGCTCAAGTATGTCCCCGGATACATCTACACCCGCCAACTTACAGGCCTCTGTGATCAAACACGGGAAAGGGAGGATGTCTGTCTCTGATTCATTCCTCCCAATCATCTGAATCTTCATCTTCACTATAATGCCCACATCAATAGGCTACCTCTCAATGATACTATGCAGAATCATAGCTACCTCAAATAGGATTGTGGATCTATGGGAAACCGGCCTGAGTGACAAGTTGAGGAAGATGTGCCAAAAGGCGGGTTCAATCTTTAAATTCGACTACCTGAGAGGGAATCTCTTTGCCATCTAGATAGTCATAGGAGTGATGGTCAAAGTGTTTGCAAACTCCACTAAATTCTTCACATACAAGGGGTTTGTGGTGATCCATTCCACCATTTGTTCACGCAGCCCCTGAAAATCCAATAAAGTTGTCCCGAAGTAGATGTTAATGTCTGTTGTGTTCAGATAAACGGGAACCCCTCTCACTAGAATAGAACCACCCCTCATGTACTCCTCGGGATTCATTCCCACATAAAACTCCTTCACCAAACTCTCATTGTAGTGTACAGGAGTGGCTGCTAATCCTCCCCATCCCATGTCATTCACTGTTTCTGGAACTGGGGTATTCATTAAACTCTCTAAATCTATTCCCCTCTCAGGCCACATCTTCTTCTCACTAAATGTCTCCAATCTGTCCTGAAAATTCCTATTCAGCTTACATTCTGGGACCACTTTCTTCTTAGGAGTGGGGGCCTTGCTACCCTTACCTCCTTTGCTTGGCAATTTCATCTTCGGCGCCATAGTATCACACAATCTCGGAACTGAAATTTCTGTCAAAAATCCGGCAGCATAACGGTGCTTCTACACCAATCCGGCACTCTCCGAGTGCACCACAATCAATCAAAACTACTTCAACACTACCTCAATCACTTCTATATGAATCAAAACCACACAAACTCCAATCCTATGCACTATTCACTTCAAATCAAACTCAAAACCACCCCTAGTGTATCTAGATGCAATGTAGGAAGGATTTGAATGGAAAAATTAAAGAAATAGAGTGATTGCTTACCGGATTTGATGATTACGTGCGTGCCACAGCTTAGGAATTGAGAGAATTTGAGAGGAGAAACTTGTTGTTGTGAGGCGTTTTATTTTGAGTTGCACACTTATAGCTTGAAGGCCCTATGTCGCCATTTGTGTCTCTCGGTCGCCATAGCGACCAAATGGTGACCATGAAGGATTTTGACAATTTGTATGTGGTCGCCATTTGCATTAGTTGGTCGCCATGGCAACCATATGGCGACCACACCAGGTCTGTTTAGGTCGCCATTTGCATCAATTGGTCGCCATAGCGACCTTGTAAATGGCGACTCTAAATTCTCCTTGTAAGTGAGGTCGCCACTTATGAGGTCGCTATTTGCAAATGGCGACCAAACTGTGACCTTCACTTAAAGTCATTTTCCGAGTACATTTTCATCAGAATCTACAATGAAATCACAATACACACAACTAGCAAGAATAATTGGACACTTATTAGAAAAACAAAGCAAACAAAAGAAACACACAACAAACTAAACTAAAACACACAATCATTTATTCATAGCATGAAATGTAAAAAGAAATGCAAGTCCACACTACTGCATCCTAACATGTGAATTAGAACCATGATGCTCATCACACGAGTCAACTATGCAATCATTCATTTTCCTCTTGACTACCCAAGGTGGACCCGTAGACACTTCCCGGACTTGATTTACCAAATCCTTCCTAACCCAAATTTTCTTTACATGGTTAGATCTCATTATAGGTCTAGTTCTATCATGATTAGCATGCTTCAAGAATTCAAAACACCTAGATTTAATATGACCCTTCTTATGACAAAAATAACAAGTTAGAGAGTACGAAGGAATTCTCCCTTTTTGCATTGGAGGTTGAGGCCTTGAGGGACAGTCTTTGGTGAGTTTCTTGATGGCTTGGTCCATCCGATCTATCTCTACCAAATAGTCACACTCCTTTACCTTAGCAACCTTCAAGGACATCTCTCTCTTGCTTAATTCCTCCTTCACTTCCTCAAGTGCCTTGTTCTTGGCATCCACACTCATAAGGGCCTTCCTCATCTTTCTTGGGGATTCTTCCTCAAATTATTCGTTGAGCTTAGCCAAATCCTCAAGCTCTTTCACCATTACCTCATTCTCTATGGTGAGAGCCACATTGATCTTTTTAAGCTTATGATTTCGCTTTGCTAAGTCATCAAGCTTCTTCTCTAGAGCATACTTCTCCACCTTAAGCACCTCTACTTCAAGCATGAGCTCTTGGTTGGCATTCTTAAGACCTTCAATCTCGAAGTAACCTATGCTCTCAACTTCATCTTCTTAGCTATTCTTCTCATACAATTGCACCAAATCACATACTTTTCCACCCTTTGTCTTTGGTAGCTGCACCTCCACCACATAGCAACTCCCAATGCTTTTTAGGTTATCATTGCACATGGTGATGTCAATCTCAAGTTCTTTCCCAAATGAATGCATAACAACTCTCCTTTTGCACACATCGATCTTCATTTGAGCAGTAGCCATGAATGGTCTACCAAGTAGAACTTGCCACTCCCTAACATCATTTGATTTGTCACCAATGTTTAGCACCACAAAATCCGTTAGCACCACTATTCCGTCAATTACAATTGGAACATCTCTTATCTCACCACTTGACGTTAGTGAAGTTTGATCCACTAACATGAGTTTCTTCCTGGTTGGCTTCAAACCTACCAAACCCAACTTCTCATAAGTTGATAGGGGCATCATACTAACACTTGCTCCCAAGTCAAGTACTCCTTTAAGCACCCCATTATCACCAATTGATATAGGGATCACAAAACTTCCAGGATCATCAACCTTCCGAACATATGCTTCTTCAAACAACATAGCTTCATCTCTAGCTCCATCCTTCTTGACAAAATTCCCTTCTTTAGCTTGCTCAGTGTGGCTTGGAAACTTCCCTTTCTCTTGCTTTTGAAGGGCCTCGGCAATTTGCCCCATTTGAGTCTCCAATTTCCCGAACGATGCTTCTAGGTTGCCAAACCTTTGGCCACTAGCTTCCATGATACTTGTCAAGGTATGCTCGACTCTTTGGAAACCTTGCATCATACCTCTCATCTCTTCATCAATGTTTCGGTGAGGTTGGTATGAGCTAGGTTGAGCATTGTTGTTGTTGTTGTATTGATTTCTTTCCCATTGATTTCCTCTTTGGGGGTATCCTCCTTGTTGATATCCACCGTGTGGTTCTCTTTGATGGTATCCTCCTTGTGAGTTACCTCCTTGATTGTTCATTCCTTGTTGTTGTTGGTTTCCTCCTTGTTGTTGATTCCTAGGTGGTGGGTTCAAAATGTTGTTGTTGTTTGACCAAGAGAGGTTAGGATGATTTCTCCATGGTTGAGCATAGTTGTTAGAATAGGAATTGCTTCCTTGTCCTTGGAACCACATAGCTTGCACCTCCTCTTACTCTTGACCTTGAAATGTGTCATCAAACCCTTCGTTCTCACTGAATTGACCACTAGAGCTTCCTTCTTGCCTTCCTTGCAACTTCACCCCTGCCTTCGGAAACCTCATGCTCTCAATATGTGAAGTTAAGGTCTCCACCTTCTTATTTATCCTTGAGATTTCGATGGCGGTTTCCGTGCTAGCATTCACATCAAACTTCCCACCTCAAATATTGTTGGCATTCCTTTGTCGAGAGTTTTATGCTAACATATCATAAATATCATATATCTCAGAGGCGGTCTTGGTGTCATATGAACCTCCATAAGCATTATCCACCAATACTTGGGAGAAACAAGTTAGACCTCCTTGGAAGCAAGACACCTTATACTCCTCGGTGAACATGTGAGAAGGGCATTGGGCCACAAGACGTTGATACCTCTTCCAAGACTCATGAAATAACTCCTCTTCACTCTCATAGAAGTCCACAATCTTGACCTTCAACTCCTTCGCCTTCCTAGCTGGAAAGAATCTATTGAAGAACACCTTGCAAATTTGACTCCAGCTTGTCAATGACCCCGGCCTAAGCTGATCGAACCAAAATTGGTATGATTTTGGCCTTCATTTCCTTCTCCTTTTGCTTGATTCTCAGGCTTTATCCCGTGATTTAATTATGAAAATTTAGTGTTTTCAGGAATTTATAGAGTTCAGGGGCATTGGAGTAATTTTGGTGAAATAGGGGCAAAAGCGTAAAATATAATGAGAAGATTGAAGTTATTGTGATTATAAGAGAGTTCAGGGGAGCATTGTGTAAATTAGACAGCCAAACGCCACACCACCTAAGTGATAAGGTGCGTTTTGGCTAAGTCTGCTCATCATGGGCTTCTTAGTGAACCCACACCAAGTTTTATACACACCCAAATGGCAACCCAAATACCCCAGCCCATTTCTTGTCTGCACCACAAAAGATTTCTCTCTTAATGCAATCAGGCCTCCTACTATACATACCCAATTTTACATGCCCAAGCCAAGCCCAATCCCTAACCCAAATCAGACTACACTATGCCTAAATGCACCCCATTATTCGACTAACTGCACCCCAAAGAGACAAAGAAGGCAGCACCTAAATATACCCATGTCCTGTTCCAATTGCCCCCCCTTAAGAGACATGCACAGCTGATATACACACCCCTTGTGTTGTCTAATTGCACCCCAATCAAGACATAGTAGCAGTGGCTGTGCGCACCCCATGCACCTGCTGAGTGTACCCCATCTTCATCCTCAATCATCTTCTTCCTTACGAGCAGCTCACCATTTTTGACAGCTCCAAACCCTTTGTGCAGCCGCCGTCGGAAAATCACCCATCTCCGACCGTTTTTTCCACCAATCAAACGGCAGTGCTCATGTGAACAAAATGGGACCGTTTTCGGTCCTCCAAATCACCAGAATCCAAGCTGCAAATTCCGGTCACCGTGATGATTTCTTGGAATTGTCGCTACTTTGGGTCGCCATTTGTCGTTCGAGGTCGCCATGGCGACAGGGGATGAAATCCCACACCTGATTGCGTCGCCATTTAGTCGCCTTAAGGTCGCCATTTGAAGAAACTGCGAGCTTCACTGTGTTCTGCTCTGATTGGCCAATTTTGGCTGGTCAATTACGGAAAGGCTCCATAGAGGGGCCAAAATGGAAATTTGACAAATAGAGGGGTGTTTTGGTAATTTTACCATCCGTGACCTAATTCAAAAATACTATAAATTCATCTCTCTTTTCAATTTGAAAGACAAGCCTATTCTCTCCTACCAATCTCCTCTTCCTCCATTAATCATCTCCCAAATTCCTCCATTTCTACACTTGAACTAATCTTTCCATCCAAAAACTCACACCAAATCTTGATTACTTCCCTAGACCATTCCTTCCCTACCATTTTCTACATCACAAATCCTTTGTCACTCACCATAAGCCATCCACCTATGCAGACACATCCTCCTCTTCTATTCTTTGCACTAGGAGCATCAAAGGAGAACAAGGATCAAGCACTAAAGAAGGTGACCCAAGGGTGATTTCCTTACCATTTACTTGTTTTCTATTTGATTGCTACTATGTGTAATTAAACCCCTAATCTAGGGGATTGATTTGATAAATATTTGGTTGTGGGTTTTTACTTAAGCTTTGTAATGAATCTCTATATGTGTTCTATTTATTAATTCATTAGATTCTATTCATTATGTGATTGACTTGTATATCCACTTGTCAATTATATTCTTGTTTAGAATAACATGTTATATAATCACTCTTGGATTGACACACTTGAGTGATTAAGAACCCAATAAATAGGATAGATTAGTGGAGGGTATATCAACCACATTAATCTAAACCTAAATTGGTTAACATGTAGAGATTGGTCCTTAAAGTGGCTTAAAAAGCAATACCCATACCTACTTGCTAATCAATCAATTCCCTAGCATCTATATTAATTGTTTATATCCATTTTTCTTATCAAGATTGTGAGTATTTTATTTTTCATATCACCATATTTTTAGTTACATTTATTTTGTATGTATGTTTGATGGTTTGACAAACCATACACTCATTCATCATTTATGATTTGTTTTATTGTTTATAGATTAGCTAATTAATTCAACATATTACTCTAATTCCCTGTGGAACGAATTCTAAGCTTACCACTCTACTCATTTTCAAAACTTAAAATATATTGTGTAAAGATTCATTTTATAACATTCTTTTGGTAATTCGCAATTTGGTAACGACACAAAAAGCGTGTCATCAAAATGGCGCCGCTGCCGGGGAATTAAAGCGATAGTTGATTCAATTAGCTTTTCTTAGTTGTTTTTAGCCTTTTTAGTTCTTTTCACTTCTTTGTTTAGTTTTTATTAATTTTTAGTCTCTTAGTTGTTTTTAGTCTTTTTAGTTTCTTTTCTCTTCTTTGGTAGTTTTTGTTTATTTTTGTTTCAGGACTCTATGGATTTCCTTATGCAAAACTCAAGGCCAAGCTACACGCCAATGAGAATGTCATCGGAAGATAGGAATGACTATACGTCATCTAGTTGGCCGGACCAAGGAATAGAGTCCACATTTGAAGAAAATTTCAACAATTCCATCAATGCCACAACTCAACACAACATAGAAGTCTTGTATCAATCGAAAGAAGAAGATCTATGCAAGATCACATTAGAGATGAACAAGAAGATTTTGAGCATGAGTGAAGACCTAGTGATGGCGATGGATGTTTTGAAAATGGAGAATGCTCTACTTCAAGAAAGAATCATGACAACTTCCCTACAACAAGAGGAAATCACAAAGGATTATGAAGGGAAGATACAACTCTTGAAGAAGAAGTTAGAAGGCAAGGAAGCCTTGGGAACAACAAGGGAGAGTATGCTTCAAGAATTGAACAAGAAAATCATACTTGAAGTAAAGATGCTTAGAGCCGAAAATGGTACTCTCAAGAAGCATAATGGTGAAGTCTCCGACAAGATCAAAGAATTTGAAGAACGAATTGAGAGACTTGAAGCCGAAAAGAGTACAACATTGAAAGAGCTTGAAGAGAACAAGGAGGACTTTGCAAAGAGGATGCGGCTAATGCAAGCCGAAATTCAAACAAGGGACAAGGCTTTGGATATATTAAAGATGAAGGAAATTGACCACCTTGCGGAACTTGCAAGGTCTAAGCAAGGAAAAGGAGAAATGCCTGACTTGAGTCAAGCCTCTTCAAGTGCCAAGGTCAAGGAACCGAATCCTAGCAAAGCAAGGAGGAGAAAGACGAAAAGGAGGAATGAGAACCCTCCACCTCCACCTCCACCTCCACCTCCACCTCCACCTCCAACAAAGAACCACCAACAAGGTATCATTCCTAACTCTATCACTATGTGCCATCATTGCCATGAGAGAGGTCACATTAGACCACCAAACCATGAATATGAGAGGCATGGCACATAAGGAAATTTTAGACATAGAGAGACATATATGCATGTTAGGAAGGTATGGGTTGAGAAGCCTAGGAATAAGAGGAGTCCACCTAGGATAAGAAAAATTTGGGTGAGGAAAGAAGCAATGAACCAAATGAGAAAGAAGGGAAAGGAAATGATGGGGAAATCATCTACATTTATTTGAATTGTAAAGAAAAGTGAATTTCCAAACTTGATCAAGCCACCCTTAGTTAATCTTCATCCCACCCTAAATGCACAACATTGAAAATATTGGTGCATTTTATTTTTATGCTTTTTTTTTTATTGTTTAATTTGTTTATTTATTTTGAATAATTGGTGTTTCAAGCTATTGTTGGCAATTGCTTGAATTGAGTATATTTTTATTTGCCGGAACATTCTAATGTGTTTTGTGAGTGTATAGATTTTCTATTGTTTCTTGAGGAAGCAAGTGTGTGTTGCTTGTGCGTCATAGCAAGGTTTTTTATCTCTTGAAAGGAAACAAAGTCAACTTGCAAGTCTTGGAGGGACGAGCAAGCCAAGAGTGCTCATAAAAAGGGCGAGGACCTTATCTCTTAGGAAGCAACATTTTTAGAGGTTCGAAGTGCGGAAGCACCATACCACGTCTTGCCTAGACGTTAAATAGAGTGCTTGGTGGGAGGCAACCCACTTGGTATATTTCTTTCATAGTTTAAATTTTTAAGTAGCCTCATCATTTTTGAATTCCTTTATCTCTATTTCGTTTTTGCTTAGAATAAGGGTGTGAGATGAATTTTGGTAGTGGATTTAGGATGAATGTGCTTAATTGATGATTTTTGAATTATAGGAATATTGAGGTATATGCCATATTTGATTGAGCATCTTTTTAGATGATTTTGTGCATAATAGGATGAGAGGGCACTTTGCCAAAATTTTGAAAATACATTGATTATTTGTGGACATATATGCATCTTTTGCTTTGAATTTGTTGGGTTGTGCCTTTTGAAAAATTTGCCTCCAATGAACATTGAGAACAATGTCCAATTTAGGTTTGGGGGTACATTTGCACAACACCACTTTACTCACTTAGCTTGGTTTTTCAAATTTGAGCCGAATTTTTCAAATTTTTGCAATAATGCCATATTTAAGCATACTTTGCTTGTTGAGATTGTGCTATACATGAAGTAGTGAGGAATTGTGCATCTTTGCCATTGTTTGGTTTAGATTAACACCATGCCACTTAGGGTGTCATTGAACAAAGTGCGTTAATCGTTTTCTCATAATGTTAGGGTGAATAATCAATTTTGCTTAAAGGCTAAGAATTAATAGTGGAGATTCCCGTGAGGATCACAAACACGGCCTCAAAAAGCATATTTTGAGTTGTCAAATATCCACTCTTTAAACACTCACTCTCAAACACTCTTTTAAGCACGTATAGGTCTCATTTGCACTTAAATATTGCATACCATAGAATATTATGGACTGCTTGTGGATGCTTTGATTTGCTTGTGGACAATCCTTTAGAAATGACTTTAGGCAATGCATGTGAAGAACCGTAAATTGGCCTAAACACTTCCATACCCTCTAAATGTGTGTGCTCCCAAGCCCTTTTGAAGCCAAACACATCTTAAGCTTGTCATTTTTGAACCACATCCACACGAACCATATAGCCTACATAATTGACTTACCTTAACCAAATGATTTTGCTAAGGCTTAGGATATGGTTGTAAGCTCTTTTAAGAGAAAATGTTGATACATGTACCTAGGCATGTAAAGTTGTGTAAGAGAGTATTGAAATGAAAGAGTGGATAAAAAGAAAAAGAAAAGAAGAAGAAAAGCAAAAGAAAAGAAAAGAAAAAGATTGAAATAAAAGATGTATGCAAAAGAAAAGAAATGAAAGGGCAAAGCCAAATAAAATGAAAAAGAGAACCATGAATTAGGCACAAGTGGCCTAGATAGAGGGATTATAATTGAATAGACTATTCAAGAAAAGTGAGTAGTGAATATGCAATTGAAATGATATTGTAAGAAATGGGCGCCAAGGGCGTGAAACAAATGGTGAAAGCAATTGGGATTCATTATTAGAATGTATGCCTTAGTATAAATCATTGGGTTCCTTGTTATCTATTGCCCCATTTTATTGACTCACCATTCACCTAAAGCCCCATTACAACCTAAGAAAGACCTTCACGATCTTTAGGGATGTCCATTTGTGAGTTTTGGTGTTTGCATGTTCTTTCTAATTCATGATTTGCAATTCCATTCATGAGACCTCATTTTCAAAAATTTTGCTTTAAATAACATCATATGAAATCAATTTGATATCCATGACATAAACTCATATTGCATATGTACTTTTGAGCGAAACCTAGGAATCAAAGAGAAGAAAAGAGAGAATCTAGTGAGGATTAGATCGAGGCGAATTACATTCTAAACCGAATAGCACATTTGCTTTGAAGCTTTGGCATTTTGAATGTAAGGTTGCATTGCGTACAATCATATCTAGAGTGGCATGCTTTTAATCTTTACTTGACATTATCTTACATGTTTAAGTCCTCACTAATGCATCATTGTGTTAATCTCCTCATTTTGGTTTCGCATGTTAATGATTGGATAGTAGATCCTTGTTTGAGTAAGTTGGAACTTTGTTAAAAATATTTGAAATGTCTTGATGCATGTCTTTGGGGGTTGATTTGTGATTGTTTTGCTCGAGGACTAGCAAAAGATAGGTTTGGGGGTATTTGATCAAACCAAAATTGGTATGATTTTGGCCCTCATTTCCTTCTCCTTTTGCTTGATTCTCAGGCATTATACCGTGATTTAATTATGAAAATTTAGTGTTTTCAGGAATTTATAGAGTTCAGGGGCATTGGAGTAATTTTGGTGAAATAGGGGCAAAAGCGTAAAATATAAGGAGAAGATTGAAGTTATTGTGATTATATGAGAGTTCAGGGGAGCATTGTGTAAATTAGCCAGCCAAACGCCACATCACCTAAGTGATACGGTGCGTTTTGGCTAGCCAAACGCCACATCACCTAAGTGATACGGTGCGTTTTGGCTAAGTCTGCTCATCATGGGCTTCTTAGTGAACCCACACCAAGTTTTATACACACCCAAATGGTAACCCAAATACCCTAGCCCATTTCTTGTCTGCACCACAAAAGATTTCTCTCTTAATGCAATCAAGCCTCCTACTATACATACCCAATTTTACACGTCCAAGCCAAGCCCAATCCCTAACCCAAATCAGACTACACTATGCCTAAATGCACCCCATTCTTCGACTAACTGCACCCCAAAAAGACAAAGAGGGCAGCACCTAAATATACCCATGTCCTGTTCCAATTGCCCCCCCTTAAGAGACATGCACAGCTGCTATACGCACCCTTTGTGTTGTCTAATTGCACCCCAATCAAGACATAGTAGCAGGGGCTGTGCGCACCCCATGCACTTACTGAGTGTACCCCATCTTCATCCTCAATCATCTTCTTCCTCACGAGTAGCTCACCATTTTTGACAGCTCCGAACCCTTTGTGCAGCCGCCGCCGGAAAATCACCCATCTCCGACCGTTTTTTCCACCAATCAAATGGCGGTGCTTATGTGAACAAAATGAATCAAACGACGGTGCTCATGTGAACAAAATGGGACCGTTTTCGGTCCTCCAAATCGCCAGAATCCAAGCTGCAAATTCCGGTCACTGTGATGATTTCTTGGAATTGTCGCTACTTTGGGTCGCCATTTGTCGTTCGAGGTCACCATGGCGACAGGGGATGAAATCCCACACCTGATTGCGTCGCCATTTAGTCGCCTTAAGGTCGCCATTTGAAGAAACCGCGAGCTTCACTGTGTTCTGCTTTGATTGGCCAATTTTGGCTGGTCAATTACGGAAAGGCCCTATAGAGGGGCCAAAATGGAAATTTGACAAATAGAGGGGTGTTTTGGTAATTTTACCATCCGTGACCTAATTCAAAAATACTATAAATTCATCTCTCTTTTCAATTTGAAAGACAAGCCTATTCTCTCCTACCAATCTCCTCTTCCTCCATTAATCATCTCCCAAATTCCTCCATTTCTACACTTGAACTAATCTTTCCATCCAAAAACTCACACCAAATCTTGATTACTTCCCTAGACCATTCCTTCCCTACCATTTTCTACATCACAAATCTTTTGTCACTCACCATAAGCCATCCACCTATCCAGACACATCCTCCTCTTCCATTCTTTGCACTAGAAGCATCAAAGGAGAACAAGGATCAAGCACTAAAGAAGGTGGCCCAAGGGTGATTTCCTTACCATTTACTTGTTTTCTATTTGATTGCTACTATGTGTAATTAAACCCCTAATCTAGGGGATTGATTTGATAAACATTTGGTTGTGGGTTTTTGCTTAAGCTTTGTAATGAATCTCTATATGTGTTCTATTTATTAATTCGTTAGATTCTATTCATTATGTGATTGACTTGTATATCCACTTGTTAATTACAATCTTGTTTAGAATAACATGTTATATAATCACTCTTGGATTGACACACTTGAGTGATTAAGAACCCAATAAATAGGATAGATTAGTGGAGAGTATATCAACCACATTAATCTAAACCTAAATTGGTTAACATGTAGAGATTGGTCATTAAAGTGGCTTAAAAAGCAATACCCATACCTACTTGCTAATCAATCAATTCCCTAGCATCTATATTAATTGTTTATATCCATTTTTCTTATCATGATTGTGAGTCTTCTATTTGTCATATCACCATATTTTTAGTTAGATTTATTTTGTTTGTATGTTTGATGATTTGACAAACCATACACTCATTCATCATTTATGATTGTTAGGATTATGCTCAATAGCAAGAGTGTAATAGTGTAATTAACAATCTTATTCATATTAATAAAGTGATTTCTGGTTTAAACAAATCTTATAGCATTTATAGTTTAATAATTGTTAAAGTAAATAATCATAAGGTCTACAGACTATGAGAAAAGAAGAATTGTTCATACATCTGGATATGTATGTGGTAGACACAATTCTTTAGTTAGTCTTGAATATCGTTCACAACTTAAGTTAAAGGTTGGGCACCTTTATCTTGTTAAAGTTGTAGAATTCTTTTGCTAGCATTTGAGTGGGATCAAATGAGATATGATGAGTCTAAAATCATCGGAGTGTCTTCGAGCAAAAGGATCTAGTGCACTGGGTGCATTGAACAGGATCACGATGAAATACTTTATCTATAACCGTCAGTAGATAAAAGTAATTTCATTATCAGGACAATCGGAGAGTCTATCTTAATCCTGAGATAAATGATGGACTTATGGTTGCAGGTGATATCATTTGAGCTATCAATGAGTACGATTATATCGCATAGTCTATCCTCGATAGTTTGGTGATATTCATTTGTTAATCGATAGAGGACTTCATTTATAGATATGGACATCGTGGCTCCATTTATTAAATGAGAGTATAATATCATCATATGGATGTTTTGAGGTAATTGGATATTAAATCTCAACGTTGAGTTTTCAATAGTGTCTATTGAAAACATGGCTTCTGGACAAGTCAAAATATCCAAGTTCAAAATGTGGTCATATGAGTAAATATGGTAACTTGGAGAGTTATAGGCGGTCTATGAACTCTTGGCGATTACTGATATTAATCACGAGGATACACTATCTCCAATATGATTGTCTAGGGTATGAATGAGGAAGCATCTTCCTTTTCTGTCTTTATTTAAGAGTTCAATTTTAGCTCTTTAGTGGAATGAGCTAAAATTAATGGATCGGACCTAAGTGAATCATTAGTTGATTGTGATTAGGTTATGTCTATTGGAGCTTAAATTTAGATAGCCCGCCAAGATCCCCAATCCACACGGACTTGCATGGATCACTTGATATATTCTACCGGACCAATTTAGGGTCCATCTAGAATTGCAATTTAATATATTAAGAATATAATTTGCACATTATTTATGTAATGGGCTGCACAATTATATTTATATATTAATGGATGACATGTGGGCTTGTTTCTTTTAGTAAGATTGGGTCTAGTTCACATGTGGGCTTTTTAATTAAAGTCCTATGGATTAAATGAAATAGGAAAAATAATATTTGGCCCATTACTAATATGGGGCGGCAAGGTTAAATAATAACCTAAAATATTATTTTGTTTTCATTATTTAATTAAATAAGAATTAATTAATTCATTAATTAATTATTTAATTAAGATACAAATCTTTTCTCATTAGGAAATATATTTCCTAAAGGTATACTATTGGTAGTAGTATAATTAAATAGAAAGACTTGTTTGACAAGGAAATAAATAATTAGTTTTATTTATTCAAACAGGAAGTCTTTTTATTTTAGTCAAATATGAGAATAAAAGATTTATGAGTTTGATTAGGTTTGGGAAATCTTTTCTAAATAGGAATTAGGGTGCAATTCAAACTAGTTAACTTGTTTTGGAAATTGCGGCAACCCTAATGCATCAAGGAAGAGAATTCGGCCAACCCTAAAGCTAAAAAAAAAGAAAGGAGAAAAATTTGGGCCATATATATATGCACATATATTATTTTCGGCCAGCCCTAAGGCTTAGTGTAGAAAATTATTTTTCTTCTTCTTCTTAACTCATAGATAGAGATTTTATTCAACTAAAACAAAAGAAAAAGGAACATAGATTATTCTTTGATGGTGTACTACTTGCTTGATCATTGATAAGCTTGTGTATACAACATCGATTAAGGTTCACGCGAGTTTCGATCATTAGATTGAGAACTCAAAAGTGACCGGAATAATCTTAGGTTTCTTTTGATTGTTTTTGTGACTAACGATCAAGAAAGAAAAGTTTGTTTAATCCCATCACAGGTTTGCAATTCAAAGAGAAGGGAGACCACGCTCCTAGGTGATCCACGTTCGTGCTAGGATTGAAGATCTTGCGGATTACCATCGACGCAAGTCAATCGGATCACGCGACAAGAGGTATTAAATTTTATTACTTTGTTATATATATTTAATTAATCAAAAGGGTTTAAGGTTCATAATTGGAAAAATTTTAAAAGCTACCCAACACTATTTTTTAGTCTCGCTTCCGCTGCGGGTACTACGGTATTTTTCCCTACAATGATTTGTTTTATTGTTTATAGATTAGCTAATTAATTCAACATATTACTCTAATTCCCTGTGGAACGAATTCTAAGCTTACCACTCTACTCATTTTCAAAACTTAAAATATATTGCGTAAAGATTCATTTTATAACATTCTTTTGGTAATTCGCAATTTGGTAACGACACAAAAAGCGAGTCATCATAAGCCCCATTAACCATGTCATAGCCGCATCCTTCATACAATACTGGAAGCAACGCATTTGTAACTGTTCGCGCGAGAGACACATAATAAGGAATGTCTCAATGATTGCGCTATACTCCTTCATGAACTGTAGGCAATCTTCTTTGAGCTTCCCATGAAATGCCGGGAAAAGGTTGACGTGCCTCGTCCTCAGCTCATATCCCTTAGCAACCAGGTCTAACACGATAGGCGATGGTTGGTTCCCGATATCTGGCAGGGCATACTCTCCCATGGTCATCCTTTGACCACGGTTGGTGTGAGTCTCTTCAGTCATCTCCTCTCTAAAAGGGCCTTCGTCCTCCCTCCAAGGTTGTTGTCCTTCCGTACTCATAGTTTGTCTCGAAATTGCTTTGAACTCTCTCACACGGCTAGTGTCTTCCAGTGGGGGATGAACTCCTCTACCCAGAGATCTCCTACCGTGCATAAAACTGAGCACCTGAAAAATGAATAAATAAAGAGATATAAGGAAAGAAAAAAGTAAAACAGCACTATGAACAAGTCAATAACCACAAACAAAATACTAAACTAACAATCTAAACTATACTAATAGGATATGAAGAAAAGTCAATCTATGTAATCAACGATACCACTCCCCGACAGCGGCGCCAATTTTTGATGAGCTGTCGTGCACTCACAAAAATGATATAGTTTTTGTTTGATTCTTGAAAACCCTTTTAAAGCCACTTAATCCTTTAAAATGTGATTTAATAGCAAATGGTAAGCAAGTTCGTTCCACAGGGATATGGAATGCTAATTGGATAGATTGACTAATCTTTGAACAATAAAATAAATCATAGTGTTTGATAGATGTGTGGTTTCTAAAACCACCAATGCTAACTACTAAAATGAAAATACAGAAAATGTTATGAAAAATAGAATACTCAACACCTTGATAAGAGTAGTGATGAAAACAATTAATAAGATAGCTAGGGAATAGATCGATTAATAATTGAATGTGGGTAATGCCATATAGCTACTTTAATGTACCAATCTCATTATGTTAACCACTAAAGGCTTAGATTAGTGGGGTTGATATACCCACCACTAATCTATCATATTCAATGGGTTCTTAATCACACAAGGAGTGTCAATCCACATATGAATGTATAACAAATTACTCCACTCAATATTGCAATTAACAAGTGATATACAAGTCAATTACATAATGAATAGAATCTAATAATTTGAATGAATAGAACACATAAGAGATTCATTACAAGCTAAGCTAATACCCACAACCAATTGATCCTCAAATCTATCCCCTAGATTAGGGGTTTAGTTACACATATTAGCAATAAATGAAAAGAAGTAAATAGTAAGGAAATAACCCTTGGGTCACCTTCTTTAAGCTTGATCCTTCTTCTCCTCTATGCTCCTAAATGCAAGGAATGGAAGTAGAGGATATGTCTTGAAATGTGGGTGTTTTGGTGAAAAGTGACAAAGGAATTTGGGTGGAGAAATTGTGGGATAGGAATGATTTAGGGAAGGAATCAAGGTTTTGTGTTGAGGTTTGGATGGGATTAGATGAGTTCAAGTAGAGAAATGGATGATGAGGAATGGTGTGCTATGGATGAGAAAGCTAGATCTCAAAGGATGCAAATTCGTGCTCTTTCTTTAAGGATCGGATCCCTTTGAAGATGGAAGGCCATTCTATTTATACACACTCTTGGACATGTACTGATAACTGCTTGTTTCGCTGATGTGGCACCATGTTCGCCATTTTTTCGCTTTGGCGACCCTGGTGCACAAAACGGTTAGATGCAAAGGTCTCCATGAAAACCATATTTTTCGCCATTTAGCAAGTGGCGACCATGAGCAAATGGTGAAGAGGTCGCCACTTGCACATCAAGGTCGTTATGGCTACCATAAGTGGTGACCCTGCCTTTGAAGAGTGAGGTCACCATTTGCAAAGGTGGGTCACCATGGCAACCCCAAATGGCGACCCACCTGATGCTTTTGAAAGGCTTTCTGTCACCATGGCGACCAAGTGGCGACCAAATGGCAACCTTCTGATGCTCTGAATAATCATCTGTCGCCATGGTGGCCATGTAGCGACCTCCTCTTGCCTAAGTGGCGAAAATGCTCTGTTGCTTCCTATTTGTGAGCCTTTTTGCACACAAGTCCTCCACTTTATCCCAATTGCTCCTGAAACCTGATAAAACCTGAAACACTCAATTTAACACCATTAAACACGGGGAAATGCCCGAGAATCAAGCAAAAAGAATTGGAAATGAGGGTCAAAATCATACCAATTTTGGCTTGATCAGTCAACACCACCATACCTGTGCTCATAAATACTAAAAGCTTCGAACAACCTGTTTCGAATGTCAGTAACCTGTGATGAATAATCTACTCTCAAATTACCACTAATATACTCAAGAAAAGCTTTTAAACAAGATAATTTAACCCTAGGATCTACTATAATAGCTAAGGCATAAAGGAAAGGAATTGTAGACAAGTATTGTTTAAACTTGGTCTTGATGGCAACAACTACAATGCCTAAGATAGTATCTTTCCTATAAGTGTTTAACATTTTAGACATTTCCACAATATGATGGATTTCCTGGGAAGATGTGGGATAATAGATCCTGGAAAGAGTTACAGTGGCATTGTAAAAAACCATTAAAAAATCAACAAAAATCTTTGCAACATACCAATCGTCTAGGGTCAGTACTTGACGGCCAATTTTGGACATTTTCATGTTATAAAAACCTAAAATAGTTGTATCATAAACCAAACAATTTTGCAGCATTAAGTAAGTAGAGTTCCATCTTATTGGTATATCTATTTGGAATTTTCGGGGTCGTAGACCGTAAGTTTTATAATATCTACCGAAATCTTGCAATCTTGGATTAGAGCTGTTGATCCAAGAAAGGGCATCTCTGATGCGATCTATGCAATTGTTTACTTCCTTCATACCAGACTGTATAACTAAATTTATGATATTACATGCACACCGTTGATGGAAGAAATAACCCCCATCTTGTGGGATATTTCTTTCAATGAACAATGCAATAGAGCTAATATTTGCCGATACATTATCTAATGTGATAGAAAGGATGCATTGAGTTATTTTATAAGTTTCTAAAACAGAAAGAATGACATTAAAAATATTTTATGTGGTATGTGCAAAATCCATAGGACAAAAACCAAGAAATTGTTTTTTGTAACCTCTAATCAGAGTCTAAATAGTGTCTTGTGACACATAAATAGTGTTGTTTGGAATATGCATTCCAAATATCGGAAGTTAATGCAATAGATACAGTTAGATGCTATAATTCAACCATCAACTCATCTCGTTGGGTTTTAAAACATTTTAACAAATCACTCCTAATGGTGTTTATAGAAACAGATTTAAATTAGGGGTTGTATGGATTTTGGATAAATTCTTCATAAAAAACATTGTCACCGAAATTAATCGGTTGTTCAGTTTGTGCAATATAATGTGCCATGCACTCTCTAGCATGCGGAACGTCGTAATGCCAAGTTGTAACGGACCCGTCTGGGTGCTAATGTAGTTATGTCTGGGTTGTAGTGTCTACTTGTCCGTGTGTAGGCATGCATTTGAGCATATGCATTTTCAAATGGCCGGTTCCCTCTAGTAGTGACATAGTCCTTATACAAAACTTACATTTAGCTCTGTCCATGACCATACCGTCTACCATAGTCATTTGTACTATGTCAAAACATTGTCATACTTCTAATGTGTGCATTTTAGATTTGGGACGTAATGTCGATATGGCGTCGGAACCAGAAGGTCCTGCTGCCATTTCCACTGACCCGGAAAGATCAAAATAATCCCGTCCAGAAAATAAGAATGATTAGGATCCATTTCCTACAATACAAATATTAACTCATTAGTAATTAAAAACAAAGCAAAAAATCGTAAATATACTAAGCACAAAACTATAAAAGCCATAAACAAAAATATTAAAATTAATAACTAAAGTCGAAACATGAAATGATAAATTCACTATCTAAACAAAAATATTAAAATTAATAACTAAAGTCTAAACATAATATGATAAATTTACTAACCAAAAATATTAAAATTAATAGCTAAACATAAAATGATAAATTTACTAACCAAAAATATAAAAATTAATAACTAAAGTCTAAACATAAAATGATGAATTTACTAACTAAAAATATTAAAATTAATAACTAAAGTCTAAACATAAAATAATAAATTTACTAACCAAAATTATTAAAATTAATAACTAAACATAAAATGATAAATTTACTAACCAAAAATATTAAAATTAATAACTAAAGTCTAAACATAAAATGATGATTAAAAATTAATAACTAAAGTCTAAACATAAAATGATAAATTCACTAACCAAAAATATTAAAATTAATAACTAAAGTCTAAACATAAAATGATAAATTTAATGACTACACATAAATATTAAAATTAATAACTAAAGTCTAAACATAAAATGATAAATTTACTAACCAAGAATATTAAAATTAATAACTAAAGTCTAAACATAAAATGATAAATTTACTAACTACACAAAAATATTAAAACTAATAACTAAAGTCTAAACATAAAATGATGATTAAAAATTAATAACTAAAGTCTAAACATAAAATGATAAATTCACTAACCAAAAATATTAAAATTAATAACTAAAGTCTAAACATAAAATGATAAATTTAATGACTACACAAAAATATTAAAATTAATAACTAAAGTCTAAACATAAAATGGTAAATTTACTAACCAAAAATATTAAAATTAATAACTAAAGTCTAAACATAAAATGATAAATTTACTTACTACACAAAAATATTAAAATTAATAACTAAAGTCTAAACATAAAATGATACATTTACAAACTAGGAATATTAAAATTAATAACTAAACATAAAATGATAAATTTACTAATCAAAAATATTAAAATTAATAACTAAAGTCTAAATATAAAATGATAAATTTACTAACTACACAAAAATATTAAAATTAATAACTAAAGTTTAAACATAAAATGATAAATTTACTAACCAAAAATATTAAAATTAATAACTAAAGTCTAACCATAAAATGATAAATTTACTAACTAAACAAAAATACTAAAATTAATAACTAAACTCTAAACATAAAATGATAAATTTACTAATGAAACAAAAATATTAAAATTAATAACTAAAGTCTAAACATAAAATGATAAATTGCTAACCAAAAATATTAAAATTAATAACTAAACATAAAATGATAAATTTACTAACCAAAAATGTTAAAATTAATTACTAAACATAAAGTGATAAATTTACTAACTAAACAAAAATATTAAAATTAATAACTAAAGTCTAAACATAAAATGATAAATTTATAACAAAGCATAAAATAAAAACTAAGCATAAATATTATATATATACATAAAACCTAAGAATAAATATCAAAATTAATAACTAAGCATAAATATATTAAGTATAAATATAAAATTTTAAAACTAAAACATAAAATTAAATAATAACACTCAAAGAAAAAAAGTACCATTGTACTTTGGTGGAGAGATTAGAGAATAATTAATAGTAGTCAGATGATAGTAATATAGTATTAGAATTAGAATAGTAGATTAGTAGTGTAAAGAATAGAGAGAGAGTGGGAGTAGAGAGAGAGAGTAAGAATGAAAATATGGAATGCGATAGAGAATAGAGATTAGAGAGTATAATGGAGAATTGGAGAATGGAGTGAATAAGAGTAGAGATACACTTTGGGGAAATGGGGATAGATATAGGTCCCCCCATCTCCATCCCCACTTCCTTACCCATTTCCCCATTTGGGGATGGGGAATTTTGGGGGGAGGTATCTCTATCCCCAACCCTAGTTCCTCATTTTCTTCGTTTTTTCCCATTTTCCCCTATTTCCTCGTTTCCCCCATTTCCTCATTTCCCCATTTTCCCGTTTGTCTAGAAATTACAAAAAATAAATAAAAATAAACATTCCATTACAAATACAAAATAAAATCCATTAAAAAATAAAGTGTTTCAAAGAGTAAATGAGTTTATATAGTTAGAGTTTCAATATATATATATATATGTATATAGAAATTTTCAAATGAGGACTTCCTAATATAACTTCATGAGGATATTGAATGAAAGCCATTAGTTTTATATGCTTTGACTCAAGTGTGTATGCACTTGTCAAAACTAGTGGCTTACATTCAATATCCTCATGAAGTTATATCAGGATGTCCGCATGAGAACGAGACTATATATATATAATTATATTTATATATGTTTTGAGGAAAATGGGGAAATGAGGATAGGTGGCCTCCCCCATCCCCATTTCATATTAGGGATGAAAATCATCTCTATCCCCATCTTTTTCCCCATTTTCCCCCAAATATCTTTCCCCAAATGTGGATACAGACGTGGGGATTTGGGGATCCGGGGGAAAATGTGAATCTTTATATGAGAGTTTGAGAGAAAGTGTTTGAAAATTGGAATATGTGAGGGTATTTATAGAAATATTTTAAATGTGGGTAAAAATATAAAATAGAAGAGATGATGGGGCAAATGTGATCGAACCAAAATTGGTATGATTTTGGCTCTCATTTCCTTCTCTTTTTGCTTAATTATCGGGTAATATCCCGTGATTTAATCATGTGAATTAAGTGTTTTTAGATATTTATAAAGTTCAAGAGCATTGGAGTAATATTGGTCAACTAGGGGCAAAACTGTAATTATTGAGGGAAGATTGAAGTTATTGTAACTTTGGAAGAATGTAGGGGCTGAATTGTAATTTGCCACACAAAACTGCCCACGCTAATCAATTAAGTGAATTGGTGTGTTTCAAGAAAGGGGCACAAATCAGGTCGCCCAAATTTGATACCCAGATGTGGCCCAAACTGATGCCCAATGTGTGGCCCAAACTGATTCAAGTAACTCGGTCCAACTACAACCTACCAACTTCATCTTCAACCTCCAGCAGTGAACCAGACCTATTGACCAACCAAACCCTAATCGCCGATCTCCGTGCAGTAGCCACTTGGGATCGTCGCCGTCTCGTGGGGAAGCCATCGCACGGCGTTGTGACCTGATTGGCATTGATTCAGCTCACCATCGCCACACTTCAATAGATCATGGCCATTCTCCAACCGTCGGCGTCGCTCCTATTGTCGCCTCCATACAGACCACGAAACGAGCCTAGAGAATGTCGTGATTCAATTTCGCCTTTCCCCAAAGTGACTTGATAAGAATCCTCATTGGCATGTCTTGCATGGATGACCTGGGAGGCACACGTGAGGAAGTATAAGCTTAGATATTTCCTTTTCTTTTAATTAAATTGCAATTGAAGTAGTCAATGAATAATTAGCTGTTATTGTAGGGAGTTGCTGAAGGCTCTCCTAAGCATTTGGTTCCACTGGTTGAAGTCCCGATTATATTGGGATATTTTGTAAACATTGTGGCCTATTTAGGTACACTTTGTTATTGAATAAGATTATCAGTTAAAAAATATCAAATATTCTCTTTAAACTTCTGCTTCTTTTTCTTCTATACTTTTCCCCAAATTCTTTTCTTATTAGTGGTATCAGAGCCTTTCCGGTTCATGGATACATGCAATAAAACACACGCGGAGTTTCGTAACGAGGTCAATGAAAGCTTTGCCCGTCACGATACCAACTTCGATGAATTAAACCGTAATGTAGGTGAATTAAACACCAATTTTGGTCAGGTTAATGACGCCCTACAAGGAGTCATGGTTGCGCCCAATCCCATCGCACACCTGACAGAGAAGTTAACCCGTTTGCAGCTAGAGAGACTTCCCACAGCAGGCCTTCCTCGTCAACGATTCCCATCCTAGACCGGAATCACACTAACCTCAAGTTAAATTTTCCGACATACGCAGGCGACGATCCCACATGTTGGATTTTCAAGGCTGAGCAATACTTTGAATTTAAGAATGTTGACGCTTCACAACGGGTACAATTGGCATCGTTTCATCTGGAAAAAGTCGCACTACAATGGTATCGTTGGTATACCAAAGACAGGGGTCATTGCCTTGGAACGAGTTCACCAAAGCTCTCCTACACCATTTTGGTCCAACAGATTATGATGATCCATCCGAAGCGTTGTCGCGTCTCAAACAAACGACGACAGTGATTGCGTACCAGGAGGCATTCGAAAAATTATCCCACAAGGTAGATAATCTTCCGGAAAAATTCTTGGTTGGATGTTTTATTGTAGGGTTAAAAGATGAGATTCTATTGGACGTACGCGTTAAGCAACCGAAAACGTTGTCCGAATCAATCAGTGTGGCTCACCTTATTGAAGAGAGAAATCAATTCCAGCGGAAACCGGGTAATCCATTTCGGCCAGCAGCACCATCTTATCAACCCAGACCTCAACCAGGCTCCACGGTGGGATTGCTTGGTCCTTCTCCTTCCCAGCGAGCACCTCAGACGAACGGGAGCTTCAATGGACCTGTTCGGCGTCTTACGGGACAAGAGGCTAAGGAGAGGCGAGAAAAGGGATTGTGTTTCTATTGTGATGACAAGTACTTACCAGGACACCGTTGTACACAACCATAGCTGTTTATGATGGTGGATACGCAGCCAGATGAAGAAAATGATGTGGACATAGAAGTTGAGCCCTCTAAGGAAACCATACCAGAAATATCGTTCCATGCCTTGGCTGGAACCGCACATCCGCAAACCTTTCGCGTTATCGGAAAGGTTGGAAACCAAGAATTAACAGTGCTCATTGATGGGGGAAGCACCCATAATTTTATCAACCAGTCCGTAGTTACCAAATTGGGATTACAGGTGATTCGTGGCAAGACATTTCAGGTAACGGTAGGAAACAAAGAAATTATTGAGTGCACGGGTCGTTGTTTAGGACTCTCTCTCTCAATTCAAGGGTTCATAGTACGAGCTGATTTTTATGTACTTCCCGTGGCCACTTGTCAAGTCGTTTTGGGGGTGCAATGGTTGGAGACATTAGGTCCTATTGAAACTGATTACAAAAAGCTCAGTATGTCCTTCACACAATCTGGGCAGACTCATGTGTTACGTGGGATTAGCATTTCCGAGCTAGCTCCGATGAGTGACAAAGAATTAATGCACTTAACAGGTATGAGGTTTTTTGTTCATGTGATTACAGATGAGGCACATGTACAAGGGACAACATTGCCGCCAGACCTCAGCCTAATATTATCAGAATTTTCACATGTGTTTGAGGAGCCTACCGGATTGCCACCTATGCGCAGCCACGACCATAGGATTTCGCTGCTACTGAACCAGCCACCCGTTAACGCAAGACCTTATAGGTACCCACACTACCGAAAAAATGAGATCGAAAATCTGGTCAAAGAATTCCTCAAAACTGGTATCATTCGGCCTAGTCGGAGCCCATTTTCTTCACCAGTTTTGCTAATCAAGAAGTCAGACGGGTCATGGCGCTTTTGTGTCGATTACAGGGCTCTCAATGAGGTCACGGTAAAGGATGAATTTCCGATACCAGTCATCGACGAGCTGCTTGATGAGTTACACGGCGCGAAATTTTTTTCAAAGCTAAACTTGCGCTCTGGGTACCACCAAATCTGTGTCCAACAGGATGACATTCAAAAAACAGCCTTTCGAACTCACGATGGACACTACGAATTCCTAGTAATGCCGTTTGGTTTGACGAATGCCCCGGCATCCTTCCAGAGTCTTATGAACGACATCTTTCGTCCACACTTACGAAGGTTTATTCTTGTTTTTTTTTTGACGATATTCTGGTATATAGCAGGTCTTGGGCGGATCACCTGCAGCACCTTTCACAGGTCCTTCGAATTCTCTCTGAGCACCATCTGTATGTCAAGGTCTCCAAGTGTCAGTTTGGGGTGACAACAGTCGGTTATTTGGGTCACCTCATTTCCTTCGACAGCGTGGCAGTGGATCCAGATAAAATACAATCAGTCCAAACTTGGCCTGTACCGACATCACAAAAAGGGGTCTGTGGCTTCCTTGGCTTGGCTGGATACTACCGCAAATTTGTGAGGAATTTTGGGGTGATTGCTGCACCATTAACCAAACTTCTGACCAAAGAATGATTTACCTGGACCGAAGAGGCTCTCTTGGCCTTCAACGAATTGAAGAATGCTCTCACATCCCCCCCTGTATTACGGCTGCCCGACTTTTCATAGCAGTTCATAGTTGAATGTGATGCATGTGGAGATGGCTTAGGTGCCATACTGTCTCAACATAACTAGCCAATTGCGCATTATAGCGAAGCCTTAAAGGGGAAGGCCAAGTTGCTATCAACCTACGACAAAGAGATGTTGGCTGTGGTAAAGGCTGTTCCTAAATGACGACCATACCTCCTAGGCAAGCCATTTGTAATCAAAATAGACCATCGAAGTCTAAAATATCTCTTGGAGCAGAGGATCACCACGCCTACTCAAGCACGATGGATTCCAAAAATTATGGGATTTGATTACTCTATTCAGTACAGAAGGGGTAAAAAAAATCAAGGTGCAGACGCTCTCTCTCACGTTGCCGCTTTCCAATTCCAGGCCTTGTCGTTACCAATTGTGGACTGGTGGACAACACTTCAACAGGAGGTACTACGCCATTCTTACTATGCTAATTTGGCTAACAATCAGTCTTTAAAATGTGTACAGAGAGATGGTGTGTGGATGCAGAACGGAAAGATTCATTTGAGTCCCACTTCTTCAATGTTACCTGCTGTTTTGGCCGATGGACACTCCTCTCCAGCAGGTGGTCATTTCGGTTACCTTAAGACTCTCAGCCGAGTTTCTGCTAGTTTTGTTTGGCCTGGCATTCGTACCTCTATCAAGGAATTTATTCGAAATTGCGATGTGTGTCAGCATTGTAAGAATGAGACCCTTCGTCCAACTGGACTACTTCAACCCCTCCCAATTCCGCAGCGAATTTGGACAGAGATCTCCATGGATTTTGTTGAAGGGTTGCCAATGTCTCAAGGCCATAATGTGATCATGGTTTTTGTTGATTGACTTCAAAATATGCACATTTTATGCCATTGAAGCACCCTTACACAGCAACTTCAGTGGCAAAATGCTTTATCGACAATGTTGTGCGATTGCATGGTATGCCTCTTTCAATTGTCAGCGATCGAGACAGAATATTTCTTAGTACTTTTTGGAACTCCTTGTTCAAGTTGCACGGTACATCATTGTGTTTCAGTTCCAGTTATCACCCACAATCCGATGGGCAAACCAAGGTGGTGAATCGCACCCTAGAGCAATATTTACATTGTTTCACGTATGACCAGCCCAAAAGATGGATGGAGTGGCTCTCTTGGGCAGAATATGGATACAATACTACTGTCCATTCCTCTACAAAATTGTCTCCCTTCGAAGCCGTTTACGGAATTCCGTCTCCCACCTTGATATCTTACATTCCTGGAACAACTAAAGTCCAAGCATTGGACTAATTGTTGCGCACAAGGGAGGTCATTATTCGTGAACTACGGCAGAATTTGTTAGATGCATAAGTTCGCATGAAGGCACAGGCTGACTTGCACCGCCGCGAGGTCACCTTCAAGGTGGGCGATTATGTTTTCCTAAGGCTGCAGCCTTATCGCCAAAAATCAATGGCCTTCCGTAGTTCATTGAAGTTGTCACCAAGATTTTTTGGTCCTTTCAAGGTTCTTGCCCGAATTGGGATAGTGGCTTACAAGCTGGACCTTCTAGTAGAGGTGCAAATTCATAATGTTTTTCATGTTAGTTTGCTCAAGAAAAAATGGGGACCAGTCGTCGACACCACTGCTGTCACCATTCCCCCTGTTTCAGCTGATAAAACCTTGCTACCTGAACCTGAGTTCATTTTAGATCGCCGTGTTATTCAGAAGGGGAAATACTGTTCGAAAACAGAAATTTTGGTCCAATGGAAGGGAACTCTACCTGAAGATGCTACGTGGGAAAACTTATGGTGTTTTTCTAAAACGTATCCAAAATTCGGCCTTGAGGACAAGGACCTTCTCAGGGGGATGGATTGATAAGAATCCTCATTGGCATGTCTTGCATGGATGACCTGGGAGGCACACGTGAGGAAGTATAAGCTTAGATATTTCCTTTTCTTTTAATTAAATTGCAATTAAAGTAGTCAATGAATAATTAGCTGTTATTGTAGGGAGTTGCTGAAGGCTCTCCTAAGTATTTGGTTCCACTGGTTGAAGTTCTGATTATATTGGGATATTTTGTAAACATTGTGGCCTATTTAGGTTCACTTTGTTATTGAATAAGATTATCAGTTAAAAAATATCAAATATTCTCTTTAAACTTCTACTTCTTTTTCTTCTATACTTTTCCCCAAATTCTTTTCTTATCATGATTCCACAATGACAGATAACCAATTTTGCACCTGACAATGTCGCTGTGGAAACCACCGCAAAACTCAGCAGCGACCAACTCTAATTGGCTCGAAAATTTATTAAAAGTTCCCCTTTGAGGGATCAAATGGTAATTTGCCATGTCAAGGGTATTTTGGTAATTAACCACTCGTGAACTGATTTGAATATACTGTAAATTCATCATAGTTTTTCATTTGAAAGGATCCTCTTCTTCAACCTTGGATCAACCATAATTCCCCTCTCAAATTCCTCCATTTCTTTACTTGAACCCATCTCTTCCATCATAAACTCAACACAAAATCTAGATTACTTTCACCCAATCATTCCTCTCTACGCATCCTCTATACCATTTCTTTTGTCATTACCCATTAGACATCCATCCATCTAGACACATCCTCATCTACCACTTTTTGCACAAGGAGCAACAAAGGCAAGGAATGATTGAGCACTAAATAAGGTGGCCCAATGGTGATTTCCTATTCTCTTACTTGCCTTCCTTTTGATTGTAATTATGTGTAACTAAATCCCCATTTTAGGGGATTGATGTGAGAAACATTTGGATTTGGGTTTTGCTTAAGCTTTATTGTATTTGAATCTCTTTTTGTGTTCTATTCATTTGATAACTAGATCATATTCATTATATAATTGGCATTGTATACCCACTAGTTGATTATACTCTTGTTTAGGATAATTTGTTATAGAATCAATATTGGATTTACACGCTTGATGGATTAAGAACATAGTGAATAGGATAGATGGTTGGAGGGTATATCAACCGCAACCATCTAAACCTTGATTTGTAATAAACCGATCTCACCTTGACACCCTCTCCTTAATTGGTTAGGCATTTTGGTGGGAAGTTGTTTAGGGTTCGTAGTGATGGTCTAAACACATCAAAGACTACAAATGATTAACATATATGAGATTGGTTCATTAAAGTAGCTTGAAAAGCATTGCCTATAATCCACTTGCAATTCCATCATTTCCCTAGCAATTCTCTTAATTGATACATTTCATATTCTTATCTACGATTGTTGAGCATTATGTTTTCCCTATCATCTTTTGGTTACATTTACTTTACATGCATGCTTGATGGTTTCTCAAACCATACACTATCCAACTACTATGATTTGCTTTATTGCATTTAAGACTTGTTAATTAATTCAACTAATTACTCTAATTCCTTGTGGAACGAATCCTTGCTTACCGTTTTACTAATCATTACATCATAAGTGGATTCCTTAGTGGTGAAACTTGGTTTTCAAATGAACAAATAAAAACGTATTTTGTTGAGTACAAAATGACCTCATCAAAATGGTAATTTTTGACCCTTTTTTATGATTCAACCGTTGGCTGATGTCATGGCTAATGTCAGCAACAGTCAAAATGTTTTATAAAATGTTATTAAAAAAAAATGGACCGTTTGATTCAAAAAGAAAAATAATAATAATAATAATTCAGCATGCCAACTTTAGAGCTTGGCACCCCCCACATGCATGCCGGACCGGGCCGGCACGGCGTGCCTCGACCCGAGGCCCGGCAAAACATAGGGGCCTGGTGTTAGGATTATGCTCAATAGCAAGAGTGTAATGTTGTACTTGACAATCCTTTCATATTAATAAAATGATTTCTTTTTGTTAACAAAATCTTATATAGCATTTATTATTATAATTGTCAAAGTAAATAATCATAAGGTCAAAAGACTATGAGAAAAGAAGAATTGTTCGTACATCTGGATATGTATGAGGTAGACACAATTCTTTAGTTAGTCTTAAATAACGTTCACAACTTAAGTTAAAGGTTGGGCACCTTTATCTTGTTAAAGTTGTAGAATTCTTTTACTAGCATTTGAGTGGGATCAAATGTGTTGTGATGAGTCTAAAATCATCGAAGGGTCTTCGAGTAAAAGAATCTAGTGCACTGGGTGCATTGAACCGGATCATAATGAAATACTTTTTCTAGAACCGTCAATAGATAAAAGTCTTTTCATTATCAGGACAATCAGAGAATCTATCTTAATCCTGAGATAAATGATGGACTTATGGTTGCAAGTGTTATCATTTGAGCTATCAATGAGTACGATTATATAGCATAGTCTATCCTCGATAGTTTGGTGGTATTCATTTGTTAATCAATAGAGGACTTCATTTAAAGATATCGACATCGTGGCTCCATTTATTAAATGTGAGTAGAATATCACCATATGGATGCTTTGTGGTTTTGGATATGAAATCTTAACATTGAGTTTTCAATAGTGTCTATTGAAAGATGATTTCTGGATAAGTCATAATATATATCCAAGTTCAAAGTGTGGTCATATGAGTAAATATGGTAACTTGGAGAGCTATAGGCGGTCTATGAGCTCTTGGCGATTAATGATATTCTTCACGAGGATTCACTATCTCTCATATGATTGTCTAGGGTATGAATGAGTATTGTTAACTTATTTCATCTTTATTTAAGAGTGCAATTTTAGTTCTTTAGTGGAATGAACTAAAATTAATAGATTGAACCTAAGTGAATCATTTGTTGATTGTGATTGGGCTATGTCTATTGAAGCTTAAATTTAGATAGGCCCGCCAAGATCCCCAATCCGCACGGACTTGCATGAATCACTTGATATATTCTACCGGACTATTTGTGAGTCCATTTAGAATTGTATTTAATATATTAAGAATATAATTTGCACATTATTTATTTAATGGGCTGTTTAATTATATTAATATATTAATGAAAGGCGTGTGGGCTTGTTTCTTTTAGTAAAAATGAGTCTAGTTCACATGTGGGCTTTTTTATTAAAGTCCAAATTGATTAAATAAAATAAGAAAACAATATGTAGGCCCAAGTTCTAGTCATGGGCTGCAATGGCTAATTTTTAGCCCATTATATTGTTTTATTTTATTATTTAATTAAATGGAAATTAATTAATGTGTTAATTAATTATTTAATTAAAAATCAAATCTTTTTCTGATTAGGAAATATGTTTCCTAGTAGTATACTACTATTAGTATTATACTAAATATAAAAGACTTTATTTGTTTAATCAAATTAGGAAGTCTTTTATATAGTCACAAATACACTAAAGAGTTGGTTGAGGGTTAGAATTCGGAACCATAGTTTTTGGGAAAGAATTCGGAACCATAGTTTTTGGGAAAGAATTCGGTACCATAGTTTTTGTAACTATGGATCCAGCCACCATAGTTTTTGTAACTTTGGAATCGGCAACCCTAAGGTCTTGGAATTGAGAGATTTTTCTTTTGCTAGAGAAAAATAAAATCCAACTCTTAGACTAGTGTGAAATTCGGCCAAGAGAGATTGTGAGAAGAATTGTTCTTATTTCGATAGTGCACTAGTGATCTTTACATCAAGAGGTCTTGTGTACAATTTCGAATAAGGTTCACGCGAGTTTCAATCTAACGATTGTGAATTCAAAAGTGACCAGGACATTCTTAACAATCTATTGGAATTTTTGTGACTAATAGAAATCAGAAAAGGTTTGTAGTCCATTCTCAGGTATACAATTCAAAGAGAAGGAAGAACACGCTCCTAGGTGATTCACGTTCATGATCGGATTGGAAGATCTTGCGGATTACCATCGACGCATAGTCAATCGGATCATGCGACAAAGGTACGATATCTTTTGGTATATATTACTTAATTAATTAAAGGGTTAAGGTTCAATATGGGAAATTTTTTAAAATATACCAAACTCTTTTTAGTCTCGCTTCCGCTGCGTGCACATATTTTTTCCCCTACACCTGGAACGCCCTTAGCATGGTCTGCCATCCTTGGTGGGCCGGCCGGGCCGGGCACACCAGACCCGGCTCATATTGACATCATTAGTCCACATGTTTGATGACATCAAACTTATTGAATATAAATTATTTTTCATATGAATTACAATAGAAGGTTTCATGCAGAAATCTAATTTGATAATAAATAAAAATCCTCGAAGGATTTAAATGCCTGAAGCAAGTTATTCAAAGCTACATGAGATATTATATAGTGAAAATTTATCAATCAGAATACATGTAGTGTATTCGTTACGGTGAATTTTGTTAAAAGAATTATATGTTGATTGTGTAAAACTTATTAAAAATTGAAAGTTCACAAATTAACACGGTGTGTATACAAATATTAATCTAAAGGGGGGGGGGGGGGGGGGGTGAATAGATTTTAACTAATTTTCACCCAATTTTCGTTTAAGGTCAATATTCCGAAAATGCCCCTAATAGTCAATATAAAAACAACAAGTGTAATATAGTGCGGAAATTAAATAACACTTGATGTTGTTAGGATTATGCTCAATAGCAAGAGTGTAATATTGTATTTAACAATCTGTTTCATATTAATAAAGTGATTTCTGGTTTAAACAAATATTATAGCATTTATAGTTGAATATTATAATTGTTAAAGTAAATAATCATAAGGTCTAAAGACTATGAGAAAAGAAGAATTGTTCATACATTTGGATATGTATGTGGTAGACACAATTCTTTAGTTAGTCTTGAATATTGTTCACAACTTAAGTTAAAGGTTGGGCACCTTTATCTTGTTAAAGTTGTAGAATTCTTTTGCTAGCATTTGAGTGGGATCAAATGAGATATGATGAGTCTAAAATCATCGGAGTGTCTTCGAGCAAAAGAGTCTAGTGCACTGGGTGCATTGAACTGGATCAAAATGAAATACTTTATCTATAACCGTCAGTAGATAAAAGTAATTTCATTATCAGGACAATCGGAGAGTCTATCCTAATCATGAGATAAATGATGGACTTATGGTTGCAAGTGATATCATTTGAGTTATCAATGAGTACGATTATATCGCATAGTCTATCCTCGATAATTTGGTGATATTCATTTGTTAATCGATAGAGGACTTCATTTATAGATATGGACATCGTGGCTCCATTTATCAAATGAGAGTATAATATCATCATATGGATGTTTTTGAGGTAATTGGATATTAAATCTCAACGTTGAGTTTTCAATAGTGTCTATTGAAAACATGGCTTCTGGACAAGTCAAAATATCCAAGTTCAAAACGTGGTCATATGAGTAAATATGGTAACTTGGAGAGTTATAGGCGGTCTATGAACTCTTGGCGATTACTGATATTAATCACGAGGATACACTATCTCCAATATGATTGTCTAGGGTATGAATGAGGAAGCATCTTCCTTTTCTGTCTTTATTTAAGAGTTCAATTTTAGCTCTTTAGTGGAATGAGCTAAAATTAATGGATCGGACCTAAGTGAATCATTTGTTGATTGTGATTAGGTTATGTCTATTGGAGCTTAAATTTAGATAGCCCGCCAAGATCCCCAATCCACACGGACTTGCATGGATCACTTGATATATTCTACCGGACCAATTTAGGGTCCATCTAGAATTGCATTTAATATATTAAGAATATAATTTGCACATTATTTATGTAATGGGCTGCTAAATTATATTTATATATTAATGGATGACATGTGGGCTTGTTTCTTTTAGTAAGAATGGGTCTAGTTCACATGTGGGCTTTTTATTTAAAGTCCTATGGATTTAATGAAATAAGAAAAATAATATTTGGCCCAATACATACATGTGGGGCGGTAAGGTGATTTAAAAGCCTTAAATATTATTTTTTTTTCATTGTTTAATTAAATAAGAATTAATTAATTTATTAATTAATTGTTTAATTAAGAAACAAATCTTTTCTGAATAGGAAATATGATTCCTATTGGTATACTATTGGTAGTAGTATACTTAAATTAAAAGACTTGTTTGACAAGGAAATAAATAATTAATTTTATTTATTAAATCAAATAAGAAGTCTTTTATTTTAGTCAAATAAGGAATAAAAAGATTTATGAGTTTGATTAGGGTTTGGAAATCTTAAACAAAATAGGAATTAGGGTGCAACTAAATCTCCAATATTTTAGGAGTAATAATTGCGGCAACCCTAATTGGTTTTGGTAAAAGAATTCGGCCACCCTAGTTAAGAAAGAGAAAAAGAAAATTTGCCACATATAAGGCTATTGATGATTTTCGGCCAGCCTAGGGTTTATGTGCAGAAATTTTATTTCTTCTTCTTCTTCTTCTCAACTCATAGTTAGAGATCTATTATTCTACTAAAAACAAAAAGGAACATAGATTATTCTTTGATGGTATATTGTTTGCTTGTTCATTAATAAGCTTGTATATACTATATCGATTAAGGTTCACGCGAGTTTCGATCATAAGATTGAGAACTCAAAAGTGACTGGAATAATCTTAGGTTCCTTTAGATTGTTTTTGGGACTAACGAATCAAGAAAAGTTTGTTTAATCCAATCACAGGTTTGCAATTCAAAGAAAGGGAGACCACGCTCCTAGGTGATCCACGTTCGTGCTAGGATTGAAGATCTTGCGGATTACCATCGACGCAAGTCAATCGGATCACGCGACAAGAGGTATTAATCTTTTGTTTATTTTTATATCTTTAATTAATCAAAAGGGTTTAAGGTTCATAAAATTGGAAAAATTTTAAAAGCCACTCAAACTATTTTTTTAGTCTCGCTTCCGCTGCGGGTACAATTTTTCCCTACAGATGTATACGTGAAAAACCCAACCACTGGGAAAAAAAAAAACCACGGGCTGTTTAGTGCGCCACACTAGAACCTCGAAATCCACTAATTGAAATGGAGTTTACAGCCAATGTAGACCTCGTCTAACACTCCGGTCTATAACCCCCCACTTCTACCCCGCTGGCCTTTAAAAGTGGCTCTAGTCCATCTTGCTTGTGGCCTGAGCAACCTTAGCCAACAAGACTTAAATTCTCAATGAAGAGATAATACAATCTATGTGTGAATATATAAAAATACTCAATACATGCAATAAGAGCTAGGCAACCCTATATGCTTATCTAGGATGATAATATGGCAACAAATGCAATCCTAGATATCAATGGCTAAATGACATGTCAAATAGCTTAGCTAACAATAGATTATAAAAACCTAGATAGCTATCATAATACAACACTCAATCATGTCATCACAAACAATCTCTATTTTGAATATAAGATATTAACCTAAGATCATTCAAATAATAAAAGAGATGTCTTGATAAATAAAACACTAAATATCAATGGATAAAAGTGAAGAACATACCAAGGGAAGTGTGATGACCAATACCCACTCAAATAAGCAACTATCTATGTGAGAAGATGCTTAGATGATCTTTGATGCATATGTGTATGATTTGAGTGTATAAAAATGAGTTCTTGATTTGATTTTCTCTCAAAAATCTCTCTTTTAAGTTTAGGGTTCTTTAGAGTCAGAGAACTAAGTTAGAGAAATGAGAAAGTGTGATATTTATAGACATCAAGAACAGGGCAAGTGAAAAGACAATTTTGCCCTTGAAATCACCGATCGGCGGTTTCATTATGCGGTCGTGGCCATAGAATTTAACCGCCGAATTGAACCCGAGAAGCAGGGGATCATTCGGCGACCAGATTCGGCGGTCAATCGAAACCGCCGATCAAAACCCAAAAAGAAACCGACCTAAAATATCTAATTCGGCGGTTTCATTCGGCGGCCAGGCCGCCGATTAAACCGCCGAACAGAGACCGAGAATAATAAATGCATCAGGTCTAATTCGGCGGTTTTAATTCGGCGGCCTGGCCACCGATCGTAACCGTAGATCCAATCCAGAGATCTCTGGAATCAAACGGCGGTTTCCATTCGGCGATCATGGCCGTCGATCAAACCGCTGTTTCACCAATGGTGGTGAAACCAAAGGAGAAGCCAATGGCATTCTCCGAAGGCGATCTTCGCGCAAAACCAAGCACATAATCATACAAGCACAGACGTTTCCGAACATATTCGGGAAACGAATTACAAGACACTAAAACACACACCAAGAAATAACAAACAAAGTGCTAGCGTGAAAAGTGACATTTGAAGAGAATGCACACAAAAGTAAAGCATACATATGCAAACATTACAAGTGAGTGTGTGCAACTAAATCTCTTCAATAAGAAAATAAGCACATAAGATATTTCTTTTGAGTGCTTGTCCACCTTGAGGTCTTGAGAAGGGTCATTGAGCATGAACACCTATCACCTAAGCTACCCTTTACAAACAACCCCAATATGTGGTTTGCTCAAGAAATAAACCAATCAAAAACTGGGAATCCTTACAATCTCCCCCTTTGGCTATTTCGTGACAAAACCACCACTCACATTGATCCCTCACAACAAAATAGAAACTAAGGGTCTACAATGATTTTCTACATTACAAAGAGATATAAAAAATAAAATCTTGAAGTCTTCAATCTCTTGTAGAACAATCAATCCCTGAAAACAAGTTTTCTATATTTTCCAGTACACATACATGTGAGATTAATCATGTGAGATAAACCAAGCATTTGCATTTACGAAAGTTAAGCACAACATCATGTAATGTATGTGAATGCAATGCTCCCCCTCAATGGGTTACTTCCCCTCAATATGTAATCTCCCCAACATGCACAAATTGCCACAACAATTTAGCATCTCCCCTTACCACATTCTACTCCCCCTTTTTGTCATGATATAGGCAAAGGAGTAGTCCCCAACAAGGTCACTCATAGCAAAGAGAGATAGTAGCATACAAGATATTTGCATATTCATATAAGTCACTTATGCTACTCAAATAATTGGAGAGAAACAAGGAGATTTATTTTGATAAAATGTGTGAAATAAAAATGTTTTGGATACAAGACATGTAGCATTCAAGTCCAAAATACAATGGTATTTGGCAAAGCAAATGACAAAGGTTTCTAATAAGAATTCAAACCAATTTCACCAATGTCATGAGAGAAGCAAAGATATAGAGAATTCATTGAGTTTCAATTTAATAAACACTATATCCAACTTTATAAGCGAAACATGGCATGAGCGACTTTGCACCCTATTTGATTTTTCCGGATATGAAACCCGTATGATGGTAACCATGTTCAACAAATAAAGAAAGAGAGACATTTGGATTGTAAAATCCTTTGACTGGATACAAGATCATTTAATCAATTTGAGTCTCATAAGCTTTTTCACACAAGTTTTGCATTTAAGAATTATGCAATCATCAATTCATGCTTTTTCATTTGAACATGTCATTTGAATTTCATGCTTTTCATAAGACATTTAGCATGTTATTTAGAATCATCATGTCATGGAAATAACTATAGGTCATTCAAATCATATTTCCTATGTTGATTTCCTAGTCCAAAAATGCATGTTTGAACAAAAATATGACATGGATTGAAAACAAAGCAAGGTTCACACTTATTGAGATAAAAGCATATATACATATGTGCAACCAAGCTTACTCAAGCAATCAAAAAAGAAGCATAAGATCTTTAAAATATTTTGCATGCATCAAGTATGCAAAATAGCTCTCTTTGCTTGAGTTCCCCGTATGGGGTCAAAAACCACCCTTCATCAATGAAGGTCATTAGGTCCTATGGACCTTCCAAGTCCATTAGACTTGGTTGAACCTATATGAGACTTGTTAGTCTCGTAGCAAGCGGGTTCATTAATTTTTCTTATCCACTTAGGTGATATAGATTTCTTCCTAATGGATAAAGGTTCTAGAGCTTTAGAAGATAAAGGATCATGCAAATGAGTTTCTTCCTTTATGTGAACATGCATTCTAGCTCTAGCCTTTCTCTTTTCTATCATGCTTTTAACTCTACACATTTGAATGTAATAAAAGCAACTTGGTCTAATGTGACCATCAATTCCACAAAAATGACAAGTGGGAATAAAGTTAGGAATCATACCATTCCCTTGTGCATGCTTTGGTGCATTCCTTTGTCGTTGTGGTTGTCTTGGTTGTTGAATTGGATCTCTCCATCATTGTTGATAGCCAAGACAAGGTTGCTCGTTCAATTGAGCTTGCATGATAGGTGTCTTCCCTTTGTGGATCTTAGGTTGAGGGAAGTTAGCATGAGGAACTCTTTGAGCTTGAGGTTGTCTCCTTGAAGCTACCTTCACTTGTGCACTATGAGAGCATTATCCTAGATCAATCTTCTTCCTAGGAGTTTGCACCGGTGAAGCCTCTTTCTTGCCTAAGCTCTTGATAAATATGGTCTTGTTAGGAGTGAGACTCTCCTTGTCTTCTTCAAAGCCAAGACCTCTTTTGTCACAAGGGCCTTTTCCAACACTCAACAAGTGGTTGAGTTTTTCCGTGCTAGAGGTCAACTTAGTGATCAAATCTCTAGCATCCCTAAGCTCTCTTTTCAACCCTTCTTCATTCCTCTTAGACAAAGCTAGTTCATCTCTTAGCTTGTCTTCATCCTTCATGGATCTTACCACTTCACTACTCAAGTGGTCAACAAGTGTTGAAAACCTAAGTTTCTCTTCCTTTAAACTTCGAATCTCTTTTTCATTCTCTAACCTAGAGCTTTCAAATTCTTCAACATTGTCTTTAAGACCCATCATCTCCACTTGCTTACTTAAGTGGTCATTGTGTGATGAAAGTTCTAGATTTTCTTCCTCTAAAATCTTTAGCTTTCTTTTATCCTTCATTATAGAACTTTCACACTTGACTATAAAGTCATGAACATCCATTTTCTCTACATTCTCCAATTCACCAATGGAGTCATCTTCTTCATCAAGATCATCAAATTTGTCTCTTGATGAAGTAATGGACATATCCCAATGAGTAGCTATACCAACCACTTCAATAGCTACATCTCCATCTCTTTCTTCTATGGGATCACTAGTCACAACATTCTTACCATCAACTTTATCTTCTACAAAAGTGGCTCAAAAAGCCGTATAATTAATGGTAAGCTCATCATCACTTGATGACTTATCTCCCTCTCCGGAGTCATCACTATCACTCCATGCGGCGGCCATAAATTTTCCCGTCTTGTTCTTCAAATTCCCACAATCGGGTGAGATGTGTCCTATACCGCCACACTCATAGCATTGGATCCCTTTCCTTTCACTATTCTCTTGCCTAGGCTCAAATCTCTTGAAAGGAGCCTTTTTCTTCAAATCTTGGCCTTTGGATCCATAACCGTTCTTCTTGAACTTGACAAACTTTTTGAATCTTCTAAGCAACAAAGTCGTGTCTTCGTCCGAGTTATCTTTTTCCTCCTTCTCAATCTTGGAAGCTTTCAAAGCAATCCTTTTTTGCTTTTTAGGAGGTGAAGTACTAGGACCCTTCCTAGACTCATAGGCGAGGAGTCTTCCAATAACCTCGCTCGGCTTCATGTCCTTATATTCAAAATTTTCTTCTAAAGCCGTCACTTTTTATTCAAACCTAGCAGGGAGAGACCTCATAATTTTCTGCTTAACTCTCCTATCCGAGTATGGATCACCTAGTTGATAGCTTTGATTGACAATATCCATCAACTTGACTTCAAAGTCATTGAAGCACTCGTCCTCCTCCATCTTAAGCAACTCAAATTGCGTTTGAAGGACTTGTAGCTTGGAATCCTTGACAACATCGCTTCCTTCGTGTGCAACCTCTAAGATATCCCATGCCTCCTTGGCTATCCTAGTGTTTTGAATCAGTTTGTACTGATTTTCGTCCACTGCACATAGAAGGGCGTGCCATGCCTTCCTATTCCACTTTGAAGTCTCAAACTCTCCATTTGTCTAATCGGCCTTAGGCTTGAGTACTTGTTCTCATCCACCAGTGGGAGTTATCATAGGAGGTGCATACCCATCTTCAATTTCCATCCATGCCCTATCATGGATTTGACACACGTATGCCTCTATCTTGCCTTTCCATGAGGCATAATTCACGCCGGTGAGCAATGGTGGCCTCACACTCAACGCTCCCTCTTTGCTCATCCCGAAATCACTCATAATGTTTGAATGAATGCAAATGAGATGAATGCAAAATGTATGAAGAAATCAAACAATCACACACAATGCAATACACACCAAAAGTGAGCAAGGATCATCTAATTATATCTAGGAACCCGCTCTGATACCAATTGAAAGTTCACAAATTAACACGGTGTGTATACAAATATTAATCTAGATGGGGGGTGAATAGATTTTAACTAATTTTCACCCAATTTTCGTTTAAGGTCAATATTCCGAAAATGCCCCTAATAGTCAATATAAAAACAAGTGTAATATGGTGCGGAAATTAAATAACACTTGATGTATACGTGGAAAACCCAACCACTGGGAAAAAAAAAACCACAGGCTGTTTAGTGCGCCACACTAGAACCTCGAAATCCACTAATTGAAATGGAGTTTACAACCTATGTAGACCTTGTCTAACACTCCGGTCTATAACCCCCACTTCTACCCTGCGGGCCTTTAAAAGTGGCTCTAGTCCATCTTGCTTGTGGCCTAAGCAACCTTAGCCAACTAGACTTAAATTCTCAATGAAGGGATAATACAACCTATGTGTGAATATATAAAAATACTCAATACATGCAATAAGAGCTAGGCAACCCTATATGCTTATCTAGGATGATAATATGGCAACAAATGCAATTCTAGATATCAATGGCTAAATGACATGTCAAATAGCTTAGCTAACAATAGATTATAAAAACCTAGATAGCTATCACAATACAACACTCAATCATGTCATCACAAACAATCTCTATTTTGAATATAAGATATTAACCTAAGATCATTCAAATAATAAAAGAGATGCCTTGATAAATAAAACACTAAATATCAATGGATAAAAGTAAAGAACATACCAAGGGAAGTGTGATGACCAATACCCACTCAAATAAGCAACTATCTATGTGAGAAGATGCTTAGATGATCTTTGATGCATATGTGTATGATTTGAGTGTATAAAAATGAGTTCTTGATTTGATTTTCTCTCAAAAATCTCTCTTTTAAGTTTAGGGTTCTTTAGAGTCAAAGAACTAAGTTAGAGAAATGAGAAAGTGTGATATTTATAGACATCAAGAACAGGGCAAGTGAAAAGACAATTTTGCCCTTGAAATCACCGATCGACGGTTTCATTATGCGGTCGTGGCCGTAGAATTTAACTGCCGAATTGAACCCGAGAAGCAGGGGATCATTCGACGACCAGATTCGGCGGTCAATTGAAACCACCGATCAAAACCCAAAAAGAAACCGACCTAAAATATCTAATTCGGCAGTTTCATTCGGCGGCCAGGCCGCCGATTGAACCGCCAAACAGAGACCGAGAATAATAAATGCATCAGGTCTAATTCGACGGTTTCGATTCGACGGTCTGGCCGTCGATCGTAACAGCAGATCCAATCCAGAGATCTCTGGAATCAAACGGCAGTTTCCATTCGGCAATCAGGACCGCCAAACCGCCGTTTCACCAATGATGGTGAAACCAAAGGAGAAGCCAAGGGCATTCTCCGAAGGCGATCTTCGCGCAAAACCAAGCACATAATCGTGCAAGCGCGGACGTTTTCGAATATATTCGGAAAATGAATTACAAGACACTAAAACACACACCAAGAAATAACAAATAAAGTGCTAGTGTGAAAAGTGACATTTGAAGAGAATGCACACAAAAGTAAAGCATACATATGCAAACATTACAGGTGAATGTGTGCAACTAAATCTCTTCAATAAGAAAATAAGCACATAAGATATACCTTTTGAGTGCTTGTCCACCTTGAGGTCTTGAGAAGGGTCATTGAGCATGAACACCTATCACCTAAGCTACCCTTTACAAACAACCCCAATATGTGGTTTGCTCACGAGATAAACCAATCAAAAACTGGGAATCCTTACAAAATTTATACTAAGTTTATAAATTAAATATATTGGGAGCATAATTTCTAAGATGAAAAGTCTAGAAAAATAATATTTAGTCTCGACTAATGAGTTTGGTACTAACATGAATCAACATATACAAGGAAAAGGTCTTGAAGTACTTTTCCATGGATAAAACACATCGAATGGATTCCTCGATGTTTATTTGATAACTTAAAGTGATGTGTGATCTCCTCTCGTTATTGAAGAACTTATGAAGTACCAAATATAAGTTCAACTTGTGTTTTTATTATAATAAAACAACATGATGTCATATATGACAAGATGGACCAATTCAAAAAGCGATTTTATTAAAGTTCTTCACATATGATCTCCAAAAAGGTGGTGATAAAAAATATGTTCAATTTTCAATCATGCAGATTTACTTTTAAATACACTACCAATTTCAACAAACAAAATCTTGGTACATAATATTGGGATGCAATTTCTTTGCAAAATATTGAAGCATCCACATCAGAATGAGGAGGATCGTATTTATCACTTTATCAGATGAGTTACTGATCTTGGAGAAAATATTACATACTGTATTCTTTTCCTTCACTAGGATTTTATCCCATAGGATTTTTCCTAGTCAGGTTTTAATGACGTAGTTTTGTACTCCAAATACTTTCAAAGGTTAATTTGATATGTAAATGAATACTGTACTCTTTTTCCTCTGCTAGTTTTTTTTTTTTTTTTTTTTTTTTCCCACTTGATTTTTACTAGCAAAGATTTTAATAAGGCATATTCTCTATATGATAAACATCCAAGTGAGAGTGCTATGAAAATATTATTTAAATGGATGTCCACATTCATAAGATTTTATATAAGCAAACTCCAAACTCTTCATCTACCCTCCGTCTCCTTAATTCCCATAATTTATGATCTAATTTATGATCATTATGGAGTGTTGTGATATTTTTGTTTCTTTTTGTAATCATTACATTGTCTTTAAATTGTAAGGCTATATAAATGAGTCATTATATATTGTATTTGTTACTTTAGAATATTTAGGAATAAAAGAACCTTTCTCTCTTGGGCTACTTTTCTTTCTTCCTCTAATTTAGGGTTATGTTTTATTTTCTTGTTTATTATTTTATAACAAACTTGAGTTAGTACTTAGTACATGGATATTAATTGAAGATATAAACTTTAAATTTGATTTGTTTTGACTTTTATTCTGTAATACTCTATTAGAAGCATTTGTATTTATTTTCGATTTCTTCAAACCAATTATATATTTATTAGAATGAATATTTTTGATTACTTTTTGTATTGAATATTTTAACAGGGTTAAACTAGAGATTGGAATTGTCGGATTTAATTTTGAAATCCGATTTTTAGAATGAAAATGGAAATGAAAAGAAATGGGGTTTAGGGGTGGGGGAGGTAAAATGCTCCCCACCCCCAGTCCCCCCAAATGTTTTTTTTTTTTTTTTTTTTTTAAGGGGTGAGGGGTGGGGCCCCATGCCTATTCCTGTGAGCTTATTCTTCAATAATTTTTTTTATCTTTTGAAATTGATGGTTGAAGGTTGATGATGATGATGATAGAAAGGTTGATATATATTTTTTATTTAATGATTTAAATTTTTTTAATTTTTGTTTTGTTTATAATTTTTTAATGGATGACTTTATTGCCACCCACAAAATATCTTCCTACACTCATTTTTCTTCCTACCTCACCCTAGCCTACACCCTTAAAAATATCAAAACTATCATTTAAATATTTTTTTTATATTTTAATTTTCAACATATTTTTTTTTTATCATTACATTAGTTTTTCTCATTTTACCCATTTTTCTCTTTACACCTATAGCTTTAGAATTTCTAAGTACAAGTTTTAGATTTTGTAGGAAGTTTTTACGCTTATTTTGATTCAACTTAAAAAAACTCACGTAATCAAATGATGAAAAAAAGATGCCTTTAATTTTTAAGAGATTTGGAGAGGTTTTGTAAGTTGTTAGTTGTTAGTTTTAGAAACAAGCTCGCTACAACAAAACATTCTTGGCTTCTTGGTCTTGTATGAACTCTTCTAAATATGCCCGTAATTGAAGTTAATCCTTTATATTGGCTACACTATTTCTCTTCATTTGCTTCTAACCACCATGAAAAAGAAAAAGAAAATTCTTGTATATTTCTACATGTGCAGCAATACTTCTTTTTTTTAAAAAAAAAAAACTAAATAAATAAATAAATAAAACTATTTTTTCAAACACCAAACAAACCAAATTTTTTCATATAAAAATTTGGTTTTTAAAAATCCATTCACAAATTTTTTCGGTTTACAAACCAATTAAATTAATAAGAATATGTATTTGAATTAAAATAAAGTGAGTGGGTTGTGTTTGAGATTTGTTTAGACTAGATCGTGTTCTACAACAACCGTAAAAATAAAGAGTTCTACAAGGATACAACTGCAACATTTTTTTTTTCAATCACAAAACAATAATAAAAATTAAAGTAAATCTACCTGAATGCATTCAAAATCCATGGAATCAATTCTTGGTTCATCCTTTCATTGACTATATGTGAAAAAAAAAATTATATTTCCTGATTGATGTTGGGTTTGATTATGTATATATTATTAGGGTTTATTATAGATTGTGTGTTTAACTTATGAGTGTAGGAAGTAAATTTAATTTCTAATTATAAAACCATATATTTTAAGTAATTAAATGTAGGGATATTTTCAAAATAAAAAAATTTCATTAAAACGTGGGTGTATGAAGATATTTTGTGGGTGTCAATAGAGCCACAATTTTTAATTTGTTTTTATATATTAATTTAATTTATTTTGTATTGTCCAGATTTTACTTGATTTTAAAATATATTTTTTCTTAATTTATTTATCTTATATATGTTGTTTTTAATTTTTAAAAATAAAATAAGGGTATTTTAGACTTTTAACACATTTGACCATTGATCGTTAGGAGTTAACGGATTCCAACTAACGTAAAGGGATGTTTATACAACACGTTTTAAAGGTTATGGGAATCTTGTGCGTATACATCCAAAACTGCCATATCCATGTAATTTTATCAAATCTTAGGGATGTTTGTGCAATTACCCCTACATATAATAACTTAAAAGTGGAAATTGTAATCTACTCCCGACACCCATCAGTTGAACACCTAATCTATCACAAACCTAATCAAAGGATGTATAATAGACATGACCGTGGTTCGGTTCAAACCGTCGAACTGAACCGTAATAGTGGGAAAAAAACCAAAACTGGGGTTCCAATTTTGGAATTGAACTGGACTGGAACCGACGGTTTGGTTTTGGTTCTGGAACCATTAGTTCTAGTCACTTTTTTATTTTTTATTTTAAAAAAAATTTACGAAATTTTTCTCACTATTTTTTTTTTTGTCTTCTGATCTCTCTCTATCTTTCTTTCTTTCTTTCTTTCATTTTTCTTTCCAGATCTATCCTCGATCCACAAATCGATTCCATCCATATGCATCTATTCCGATCTTTATTCCATTCTAGAATCCACAGATACACAGATCAATTCCATCAGTCTCTCCCTATTTCACAAATTGATTCCATCGATCACAAACAAAGAAGCTGAGAAAGACAAAGAAAGAAGAAGAAGAAGAAGAAGAAGAAGAAGAAAGAAGAAGAAGAAAGAAGAACGAAGAAGATGGCTAGAGAGAAGAAGAAGAACAACAAAGAACGAAGAAGAACAACAAAGAACGAAGAAGAAAGAAGATGGTGATTGTGGTGTAAGCCCTAGAGTTGCGCAGCGGAAGAAAATTTTAATGATTTGAAAATCGTATGAATCATATTCATATAAAATGGTCTTTTAAAAATTATTTTAAGCGACTTTTAATAACCTTGTATGATATATAAGAATAAATATTGTAAGGACCTCTATTTTATGATTGGCTTATTTCATGACATACCACACTGGGGATGATTTTGTAATGGGTAGCTTAGGTTCCATTGGAAAGCTTCCAAGCATCTCCGTGACTTCAAGATTAAGTGCAAGAACGAAAGGTAATTCACTTGACTTGATTCTTGAAGAGATTAGGTGCACACACACACTTACATGCATTCTCATATTACCTTGCATTTGTGTTTCCATGATTGTGTGCATTTATGTTTCAACTCACACGAGCACTTCTGTGTTTGAGTTTGTTTTGGTATAGTTGGTAAAATCTCATTGTATTTTATAGAAATATATTTTTGAGATTTTTCGTATTTTTATGAGTCCAACTTTGTGTGGATTTGTGTGGATTTGTCCCTAGATGAGTTCCAAGTGATTCAGAGACTTATCTATATGTTTCAGATGATTTCTAAGACATTTGGGACATTCCGTGTTTTTATTGAAAATCGAAATTCAATTTCGAGCTTAGAGTGGAAAGTTATGTAATTTTCCATATTTGTGATTGAGTCGGAATCCATATTCCGAAGACGGAATCGAATTCCAAATTCCGAGATCAAAACTAGATCGAAAAATTTTCAGAACGGATATCGGCTTGATGTGGCATGAAAGCCACACCAAGAGAGAGAGGTGCCCGTGTGAAGGGCGTGCACCACGGGAGAAAACTCCCTTTGTCCGCGTTGCACCAACGGCACCCACACGGCACTTGATCTGCTTTTTTTTGAAATTTTGTTTGCTAAATTATCTGGTGTTTCCTTGTTCATGTGAGCTCATGTGTGTTGTGTGTGCATGTTGTATGAGTGGACTTATTTTGACAAGTCATTTAATGCCTTGATCTTCTCTCACGTGAGCTCACCACACTGGATTATTTTTATTTAATTTGTCCTCTCTCACGCGTATACACCACCTGATTGCTTTTCTTTATTTGTTTTGATTTTGTTTGATTGTGTGCTTTAATTTGATTGTGAGCTCGTGTGTGTGTGTTGACTAGTTGCATGAGTGGAGTGTGATATAATAAATCATTGGACCACTTGATTTCTCTCATGTGAGCTCACCTCATAGGATTAATTTCTTTTGATTCCTGTGCGTTTTTGTTTGTAAAAGTATAAATATTAAGTTGTGTGTTTTTTTGTTTGTTAAAGTATATATGTATAAAACGGTGTAGTTTTGTGACCTGATACATACATATATATATATATATATTCTTTTTCTTCTTTACTCGGTGTGACACATTATTTTGAGCAACAAAGAAAAACAATTTGAGAGAAATTTTTTTAAGTGAGAGACTCCCAAGATCCTATCTTTATTCATCCAAACCCAAAACCCATCATCTTCATGCATCATTAAGCATTCTTAGGCATGGGTCTCCATCATTAACTTGATTTGGTAAGTTGAACAAAAACTCTATCTTTGTTATTTGTTCATACCTTTCAAGATTGTGTTTTTATTGCATTTTTAGTTGATTAAATGCTAGGATTCTCTTTATTACACATCTTTATGAGTTTCCTTGTATCATTGGGTTTGTATTGTGATAGCTAGCATTTAGGACCATTTTGCCCTCTAGCTAAGTCTCTATGCTTTGCATTTAGACATTGTTGATTAGGACTCCTTAATTGCATTTCTTGATTGCATTTATTGTCCTTGTCTTGTTTAATGACAACTTATGTTGATTGGCTTTTGTTTGATGACTAGATTTTAGGTTTTCATATTTATATCTAGTTAGGTCTTCATGAGCATTCATTTAGACATATTGATATCTAGGATTGATTTTATTGCCATCATTTAATCTCTAGATAAACATTTAGTGTAGCCTAGCAATATTTGCATTTTGGATATTGTCATATATTCACATAGGTTATTGATCTCTTCATTGAGAATTAAGTCTTGTGACTACTGGTGTGTAGTGCTCAAGCAACTTTGGTCTAGGTTCACTATTAAAGGCCTACAGGTAGTAGTGGTGGGTTAGTGACCGTGTAGGGTTTGACGTGGTCAACCTAGGTTGTAAACACCATTACAAGTAGTGGATTTGAGGATCGTGTGTGGCGCACATATCAGCCTGTGGTTTTTCCTTGTTGAAGGTTTCCACGTAAAAATCAAGTGTTCTTTAAATTCCACTCTTTTACTTGATTTTTATTGTTTGTTGAAATGGGTTAATTGTGATTAATTTTGACTAATCGAAAAATTGGTAATAATCGATTAACAACCCATTCACCCCCTCTCTAGGTTGTTTTAGACACACGTAATATATATTTTCAATTGGTATTAGAGCGGGTTCCTAGACATACTTAGGTGATCCTTGCTCTTGCTTGTGTGTCTTGCTTTTGTGTATTTTGATTGCTACATTCATTTACATTCATTTGCATACATTCACCCAAACACTATGACTGAATTTGGGACTAGCAAAGAGGGAGTGTCGAGCGTGAGGCCACTGTTGCTTAAGGGTGACAATTACTCCTCATGGAAGGGGAAGATGGAGTCCTATCTATCGGCGATAGATGATAGGGTGTGGATGGTGATTGAGGACGGATACACACCTCCCACCGTGACTATCGGATATGGAAGCATTGTGCCCAAGCCTAAGGCTCAATGGAGTGCCAAAGAGTTTGGAGCTTCGAAGTGGAACAACAAGGCCATGCAGGCCTTGCTTAGTGCAATGGATGAGAGTCAATATAAACTCATCCAAATCACCAAAAATGCACATGAAGCTTGTAAAATCTTGGAGATGGCACATGAGGGAACCGAAGTGGTGAAAGAGTCCAAGCTCCAAGTGCTTCAAACTCTATTCGAGAATATTAGGATGGAAGAGCATGAGTGCTTCAATGACTTCCAAGTGAAGTTGATGGACATCGTCAATCAAAGTCATCAACTAGGTGACCCATATTCGGATAGGAGGATCAAGCAAAAGATCATGAGGTCACTACCTCCTAGATTTGAATCTAAGGTGATAGCGCTTGAAGAGAATAATGACTTCAAGAAGATAAAGCCGAGTGAAGTGATTGGAAGGCTACTTGCCTACGAGTAAAAAAAGGCTCCTACCTCCTCATCTCCCAAGAAGGAAAAGAGAATAGCCTTGAAGACCTCCAAAGTTGAAAAGAAGGATGATGATTCGGACGAAGAAGTGGCTCAAATGGTGAAGAAATTCAAGAAGTTCTTGAGGCTACAAAAGGATGACTCCAAGAACGTTGAGCCAAACCAAGAGAAGTCTTCAAGAAAAGGCATTCAATGCTTTGAATGTGGAGGATATGGGCATATCTCCAAGGTTTGTAGTAACTTGAAGAACAAGAGAAATGAAAAGGAGATGGCCACCTCCTCAAGTGATAATGAGAGTGTAGAAGATTCTTCAAGTGATGAAGAGCTTACAAATTACTACACAGCCTTTGGAGCCTCTCATGTGGATATTGGAGAAAAAGGCAAAAATGCCTCTCTTTGTGACCTTGAAGAAGGAATAGATGAAAATGTAGCTAGAAGTGTGATTGATGTAGCTACGCAAAGGGAAGTTGCTTGTATGACATCAAATTACCAAAGCAAAGGTCTTGATGAGGAAGTTGACTCATTTAGTGAGAGACAATGTGATGATTGTTGCTCATACTCATGTGATGACGATAACTTTGACTTGAAGTGTTTGGACAACAAGGAAAGAATAAGCTATGAGGATTTTATGACATTCTTTCATGACTCCTTGAAGAAGAAAAAGAAGGAGATTTTTGTGTTAAAGGAAGATAATCTTCAACTAAGAGAAAAGGTGATTCTCTTAGATGAGGAAGTAAAACTTGTCAAAGAAAATGAGGACAAGTTGAAGAAAGAGCTTGAAGAAGCAAGGATGTCACTTGCTAAATTCACTACAGGTACGGAGAAGCTCAACATTATGCTAGTTGTGGGAAGATGCATAGTGACAAGAGAGGCCTAGGTTTTGTTGATGAGGAAGCCACATCATCATCCAACAAGACAATTTTTATGAAGGAAATTGTTCCAAAGTTGCCTCCTCAATCTTCTTACCACAAGAAGACTCCTGAAGTGGGTGAATCTTCTAAGAGTGCTCCTATGAAGATTTTCAAGGACAAAGAGATAAGGAATCTAGAAGTTTTGAAGAAGGCTAAGATCAAGCAACCTCAAGCTTAAGGAAAAAGCTTAACTTCACCTTCTCAACACCCTAGAAGGAAGATTGATCTTGGAAAGTCATCTAAGAATGGCCAAATGAAGATGCCAACAAAGGTTAAAGCTCAACATCAACATTCAAGAGCTTCTTACCCAAGCTTTGCACAACCAAGGAGGCACATTCAACCGGCTTAACCACCTCAACAAGCTAGACCACAAAGGTGCCACCAATCGGCTCAAGCTCCAAAGAGAAGCAAACCGATGCACCATCAAAGACAACCTTATCAACATGGCAATGCCTTGATGAGATCACAATGCAATGGTATAAATTCTTACTTTGTACCAACTTGTCATTTTTGTGGTATGATTGGTCACTTAAGACCAAATTGCTTTAAATACATTAAGAGGTGTAGGTTAAAGAGCATGAAAGAAAAACGGTTGAAAAAGAGGGCAAGTTTGCATGAACCTAGGGAACTTAGAAACATGTCTATGACCACTAGAAATCATAAAGTGGAACCTAGTTGGGTTAAAAGGAATGAACCCGCATGCTATTGTGCCAATGTGATACTCGTAGATGTAACTAAGTCCAATGGACTTGGTAAGTCTACAGGGGCTTATGCCTCCCATTGACTTGGTTGGATTTGACCCCAATAAGAGGAGCTCAAGCAAAGAGAGCAAACTTGCATGAATTGTCATATGCAAAAAGTTGATTAAATTTATGCTCTTTTGATAATTGCATGAGATTTTTGGTTGCACATATATGCTTATATGTTCCTTTTTCATAATAAGTGTGCACAATTGCTTTACTTGTAATCCATGTCATATTTATGCTCAAACATGCATTTTTAGACTAGGAGAATTATTTGGGAAAGTACATATGAATGACCCATAATTTATCTCTATGATATGAGAATTTTATGACATGCCAAAAATGATATGCATGAAATGTTTTTGATTGCTTGATATGTAAAAGTTGTGTGAAAGTAAATGAGAAGACTAAAATCAATAAGGATCTAGTATCCATTCAATCAATAAGGATTTTATATCCAAATTAGTCTTCTCTCTCTTCTTAAAGGTGTAAACAAGGCTACTATCATACGGATGTTTCATCCGGAAAAATCAAATAGGATTATAAATATCCATGTCTTGATTTACCTTTAAGGATTGATATAGTTGCTCTTAGCTCAAAAATATCTTTTGAAAAATTATATCTTGCTTGTTTATAACAAAAGGGTACAAATTAGTTTGAATTCACTTGGAAACCCTTTTGATGTTTGCTTTGCCAAATACCATTTGTTTTGAACTTAAATGCAATATGTCTTGCATGCAAAGCATCTTGTCACACATTTTAAAAAAAAATAAAATTTCTTGAATCTCTCTCAATTACTTGAGTTGCATAAAGTTCGTTATATGATTATACAAATGCCTTTTATGCTAGTAGCTCTCTTTGCTAACACAACTCGATAGGGGGAGCTCATTTGCCTATCTCATGACAAAAAGGGGGAGAAATCTTGAGAGATATAGGGGGAGCATTATGGGAGCATTGTGTATGCTTTGGGGAGAAGTTTGAGAGAGAGTAACCTTTTAGGGGGAGCATTGCACTTGCATTGTTTTGTATTGGATTTTTTTTAGTGCAAATGCTTTTTTATATTTGTTCACCTCACATGCACTTGTTCTTGGAAAGTGCTTTCTTGTTATTGTGTGTAGGCTTGATGATCTACGAAGAGATTGAAGACTTTGAAGACTTAGATTCTTAGGTTTCTCTCATTGTAACGTAGAATATACATTTGTTGACTAATAGCTTTATTTTAGTTTTGTGAGGATTATTTTGTGAGTGGTATTTTGTCATGAAATAGCCAAAGGGGGAGATTGTAAGTACCTCTATTTTATGATTGGCTTATTTCATGACATACCACATTGGGGATGATTTTGTAATGGGTAGCTTAGGTTCCATTGGCAAGCTTCCAAGCATCTCCGTGACTTCAAGATTAAGTGCAAAAACGAAAGGTAATTCACTTGACTTGATTCTTGAAGAAATTAGGTGCACACACACACTTACATGCATTCTCATATTACTTTGCATTTGTGTTTCCATGATTGTGTGCATTTATGTTTCAACTCACACGAGTACTTCTGTGTTTGTGTTTGTTTTGGTATGGTTGGTAAAATCTCATGGTATTTTATAGAAATATATTTTTGAGATTTTTCGTATTTTTACGAGTCCAACTTTGTGTTGATTTGTCCCTAGATGAGTTCCGAGTGATTAGAAGACTTGTCTATATGTTTCAGATGATTTTCGAGACATTTGGGATATTCCGTGTTTTTATTGAAAATCGGAATTCAATTTCGAGCTTAGAGTGGAAAGTTATGTAATTTTCCATATTTGTGATTGAGTCCGAATCCATATTCCGAAGACGGAATCGAATTATGAATTCCGAGATCAAAACTGGATTGAAAAATTTTCGGAACGGATACCAGCTTGATGTGGCATGAAAGCCACACCAAGAGAGAGAGGTGCCCGTGTGAAGGGCGTGCACCACGGGAGAAAACTCCCTTTGTCCGCGTTGCACCAACGGCACCCACACGGCACCTGACCTGCTTTTTTTTTGAAATTTTGTTTGCTAAATTATCTAGTGTTTCCTTGTTCATCTGAGCTCATGTGTGTTGTGTGTGCATGTTGCATGAGTGGACTTATTCTGACAAATCATTTAATGCCTTGATCTTCTCTCACGTGAGCTCACCACACTGGATTATTTTTATTTAATTTGTCCTCTCTCACGCGCACACACCACCTGATTGCTTTTCTTTATTTGTTTTGATTTTGTTTGATTGTGTGCTTTAATTTGATTGTGAACTCGTGTGTGTGTTTGTTGACTAGTTGCATGAGTGGAGTGTGATTTAATAAATCATTGGACTACTTGATTTCTCTCATGTGAGCTCACCTCACAGGATTAATTTCTTTTGATTCTCAAAAGTACAAAAGCTGTGCGTTTTTGTTTGTAAAAGTATAAATATTAAGTTGTGCGTTTTTTTTGTTTGTTAAAGTATATATGTATAAAACGGTGCAGTTTTGTGACCTAATACATATATATATTCTTTTTCTTCTTTACTAGGTGTGACACACATTATTTTGAGCAACAAAGAACAACAATTTGAGAGAAATTTTTTTAAGTGAGAGACTCCCAAGATCCCATCTTTACTCATCCAAACCCAAAACCCATCATCTTCATGCATCATTAAGCATTCTTAGGCATGGGTCTCCATCATTAACTTGATTGGTAAGTTGAACAAAAACCTTATCTTTGTTATTTGTTCATACCTTTCAAGATTGTGTTTTTATTGCATTTTTAGTTGATTAGCTAGGATTCTTTTTATTACACATCTTTATGAGTTTCCTTGTATCATTGGGTTTGTATTATGATAGCTAGCATTTAGGACCATTTTGTCCTCTAGCTAAGTCTCTATGCTTTGCATTTAGACATTGTTGATTAGGACTCCTTAATTGCATTTCTTGATTGCATTTATTGTCCTTGCCTTGTTTAATGACAACTTATGTTGATTGGCTTTTGTTTGATGACTAGATTTTAGGTTTTCATATTTATATCTAGTTAGGTCTTCATGAGCATTCATTTAGACATATTGATATCTAGGATTGATTTTATTGCCATCATTTAATCTCTAGATAAACATTTAGTGTAGCCTAGCAATATTTGCATTTTGGATATTGTCATATATTCACATAGGTTATTGATCTCTTCATTGAGAATTAAGTCTTGTGACTACCGGTGTGTAGTGCTCAAGCAACTTTGGTCTAGGTTCACTATTAAAGGCTTGCGGGTAGTAGTGGTGGGTTAGTGACCGTGTAGGGTTTGACGTGGTCAACCTAGGTTGTAAACACCATTACAAGTAGTGGATTCGAGGATCGTGTGTGGCACACATATCAGCCCGTGGTTTTTCCTTGTTGAAGGTTTCCACGTAAAAATCAAGTGTTCTTTAAATTCCACACTTTTACTTGATTTTTATTGTTTATTGAAATAGGTTAATTGTGATTAATTTTGACTAATCGAAAAATTGGTAATAATCGATTAACAACTCATTCACCCCCCCCTCTAGGTTGTTTTAGACACACGTAATATATATTTTCAAATAGGGTAAGATTTGTAATCATACCTCATGCTAACTCCTTCGTTCTTTCTCTTGTTGATATTGCTTTCTGATTTGTACCATCGGATCTTCCTCAATATCTCCCTCGTTTCGGCAACTGCGTGTGGGCACGTCACGGGCTTTAGGAGGTTGAATGAAGGTAGAAGAAGACACAAAAAACAACTCTTGCTTTGTGTAGGTGAATTTCAACCACCCTAAAAATAATAAGCAAAAAAAAAAATTTCTTTTTTCTTTTATTGTTTGGCCGCACCCTCTCACTGTTTTCTTTCTTCTTCTTTTGCGTGTGTTTTTCAATTACTATAATTGAGTTGTTTTTAAAGTTTTTTGTTAACTTTATCTGATAGATTAGGTTTTTTTAAATATCAAATATTCAAAAAACAAAATATCATTTATCATGTTAATTAAAACTCAAAATATTAAAAACAAATATCTTGATATCTTATATCATGATAGGGTTTCAAGTGACCTAGATTAAATAGGATTCTAAATCCAATTTAATTCAATGTTGTCACTGTGACTTGAACCCATGACCTGCTAAAGATTAAAAATCAATATTATTTTATATCTTTGCTTTGGTCTTGGTTCGAACCCTGTACCTCAATAAAATAATTAATTCAATCAATAATTCATAATTATTAATATAATTAAATAATCACATTAGTTAATATAATTAATTATTAAACCATTAATTAAATAATCACATCATTTAATTAATAGCCTAAATAAAACCCTTTAATTGGACCATCCAATTAATTAACCATGACCTTTGTTACCATCAGCGTTTCAGGCTAGTTAGGGGACCTAATGAACCCATAGTCTTGAGCTCTAATAATCCTTAGAAAAAATTAATTAAACTCTTTAATTAATATTTCATGATTATTAACCTCGGAGTTACTTCACTAAAAATATAAGGCTGCACACTCGTAACTATAGATGTTTTTACACAAACCTAAATTCAGTGTCCATTGATATAGCTATTACATATGGTATGTTCCTCCACGAGTAGTTCATAATTAGAGCATGGTCATAAAGTCCGTTATACCCCTCTAATTATATATTTTCCATCAGTACCATTGATTCTCTACTAAACAATTATATCCCTCATTTCTTTACAGAAAAAGGTGGGCGCTCTTAATTATTCAAGCCTCCAATCAACCCTTAAAGGAACTACTTCTCTAGTTCTCACAAGAAGGAGTAGATTCCAATATTGTGTATAGACTTTCCCAGCCACAAGCCAAACCACGATTCTAAGATACGGAGATATTGATCGAGAATGCTATTCTAAACTCACCTATGGTAAATCAAAAACCACAATCTAACTTGAAGGAGTCAGTAAGACACTCTAGATTAAGATCACCCATATACATTCATCATTTGTCGATATATATGAATCTCCTCATGTAACGGATATTGGAGAGAGATTCATATAAATCGCGGCCCAATCCTATATGATCACATCATTTAAAGTGCCTCCATTCTTATATCACCATATGAGTAGTCTTGGATAAGACCACCGTATATTATGGAATAGACTGCAACTATAGATTAACCATAAATAAAGTACCCAACTTGCTCTCTATGGACTCTTTAGATTACACATCTCAAATTGAATTCCTCTGTATATGACACTCATATACTCAGTTCGAGATTACATCTAGCAATCTTGGATGTTTAGCACATATGACATAAAAGTATGAGACATATAAATAGAATGAAAAGGACTACTTCTTTTATTTATAATCAATCATCATTTATATATTACAAGTTTTAGGACAAAAACCCCAACAAGTGGACCGGTGGTGATTGATATGTGATTTGGGATTTTGGGGTTGATTTGAGAGAGAGAGAGAGAGAGATGAGGGTGATTTGGGAAAATCTGGGTTGGAGAGATTGTGGGTTGATGTTTATAACTAGAGATTTTGAGATTTGGGTAGACATGGGGAAAATCTGGGTTGGGGAGATTTAGATTTGGGTTTAACTGATATTAGGTAAAAAAAATGGAACCGGAAAAGTGATGAGCGTCGTTTGTGTACTCAACAAAATGATATTTAGATGTGTTCGTTTAGAAAACCGATTTTCACCACTTAGATAGAAATTTAGTAAAGTGACAAGTGGGATTCGTTCCACAGGGAATTAAGGTGATTAGTTGAATAAATTAACTAATCTAAATGCGGTAAAATAAATCATAAAAATATGGATGAGTGAATGGGTTGTCAAGCCATCAAACATACATGAAAAATAAACCTAATAAACTAATAAAAGAATACTTAACAAATCTAGATAAGATAAATGGAATAAACAATTAAGAGAATAGCTAGGGAATTAATGGGATCACAAATGAATTACGGGAAATGCTTATCAAGCTACTTTAGTGAACAAATCTCACAAATGTTAACCAATTGATTTCTAAAATGTGTTTGGGCCATTATTATGAACCCTAAACAACTTCCCACCGCAATGCCTAACCGATTAAGGAAAGGGGGTCACGGCGGGATCGATTTGTTACAATTAACGGCTTAGATTATCGTGGTTGATATACCCTCCGACAATCTATCCTATTCACTAAGTTCTTAATCCATCAAGGTTGTCAATCCAATCAAGATTATATAACAAATTATCCTAAGCAAGATTATAATCAACTAGTGGGTATACATGTCAATTACATAATGCATAGAATCTAATTATAAAATGAATAGAACACAAATAGAGATTAAAAATATATTAAAGCTTAAGCAAATCCCAATCCAAATGTTCTCACATCAAAACCCTAGAAAGGGGATTTAATTACACATATTACAATCAAAGGGAAGGCAAGTAAAAGATTAGGAAATCACCCATGGGCCACCTTTGTAAGCTTGATCCTTTCCTTGCCTTTGATTGCTCCTTGTGTGAAGAGTGGATGATGAGGATATGTCTAGATAGGTGGAGTCAAATGGGAAGTGACTAAGGAGATTTGTGGAGAAGATGGGAAGAAAAGGAATGATTTGGGGAGGTAATCTAGATGTTAAGTTTAGGTAGGAGAGAAAATGGAGAGAAAAGGAATGGTGGAGAAAGGAGGTTTCTTGGTGGTCAAGAGTTGTCCAAAAGAGGAAAAATGTGATGAATTTATAGTATTTTCAAATTAGGTCTCGGGTGGAAAATTACCAAAACACCCCCTGACTATGGCAAATTACCATTTAGTCCAACAAAGGGGGTCATTGTGTAATTTTCCAGCCAAAATTGGCCAACCAGAAATGAACAACGTGAAGCTCGCGGTTTGCATAAGTGGCGACCTCTAGGGCGACCAAATGGCGACCTCATCAGGTGTGGAAATCACTTCCTGTCGCCATGGCGACCTCGAAATGCCAAATGGCGACCTAGGATGACGTGGGCATGACACAAGAGTGGTTGGTGAGGAGCGAGAAGATTCCGGCGTTTTGGGACACCGAGAAGGTTGCGACGGGACTGCCGGTCGCTTGGCCGTTGATTTGCCACCGGAACCCGTCGACGGTGACTCCGGGAAGGTGGTCGTTCAGCCGGCGGCGTTCTAGGGTTTGAAGGGGTATGGCTGTCGCTGCACATGACTGGAGGAAGAAGAGAATGAATAGTGGGTATGGGGGGTATTTAGCAGCAGGATGGGGTGTAGACAGCTGATGGGTCAGGTTTGGGTGCACAGCAATTTGGGCTGGTGCGTTTAGAGGCCCACACCCTCTAAACGCACCGTTTAACTTAAAGGGTGTGGGCTGCGCAAATTGGGCCACTTGGGGCGCCTAAGGAAACGGACGTGGGTGCGCTCAGCAGCCCATCATCACACCACACGCCAAAACGCGCCGTTTTGGTCTGTCCACGTGGCACTGCTTGCCTGATTTGCGTGGCATATTACGGATAGCTCCCTGAACTCTTCTATATTTACGATAACTTCAAAACTTCCTCCAATAATTACTCTTTTACCCCTATTTCACCAAAATTACTCTAATGCCCCTGAACTTTATAAATACCTGAAATCACTTAATTTTCACAATTAAATCACAGGATAATGCTCACGAATCAAGCAAAAGGAGAAGGAAATGAGGGCCAAAATCATACCAATTTTGGTTCGATCAAATACCCCCAAACCTATCTTTTGCTCGTCCTCGAGCAAAACAAACATAAGCACACAATGGACATGAATCTAAAAATCAAATAAAACACCAACTCTTTGTAAATGACTCAAAATCCAATATTTCGACTTGCAAAACCAAAAGTGAAAAGATTAAACCAACGTTGTGCTCATTAGGAAATAATGCATGTAAGATATGCTAAATAAAGATTAAAGACATGCCACTCTAAGTACACATTGCACGCAACGCGATTCCACATTCAAGATGCTTAAGTTTCAAAACTAAAATGCCTTTAGGACAAGAATATAATTCGCCTCGACATCTAATCCTCACCGGATTCTCTCATTTTCACTCGGATTCCTAGGCTTCACTCACAATTCATATGCAATATGAATTTATGTTCAAGATATCAAATATAATTGCACATGATCCTTTAAAAACACAATTTCTCAAAATTTGTCTCATGAAAGGAATTGAAAACCATGAACGGAAAGAACATGCATCAACCAAAATTTCCAAAGTGGACATCCCTAAAGATCAAATAGGTCTTTCATTTGGTTGTAATGGGGCCAAAGGTGAATGGTGAGTCAATAAATAGGAAAAATGGATTTCAAACACCCAAAGGTCACACTAAGGCATACATTCTAATTAAGCACAACATACTCATTACAACTTGCATATTCCACACTTAGGCGTCTAGGCTTACAATTTACTTTGTGCATTTTCTACTCTTAATTTTCATTGAGTAGCTCATTTAATTCCACAAAATTGATCTAGGCACTTAGTGCCTCATTCATTTTCTTTCTCCTTTTCTTTTCTTTCTTTTGCTATGCTTTTCTTTTCTTTTCTTTGCTTGTCTTTTCTTTTTCTTTTCAAGCATTGCATTTCATCTTTTTCATGTGTTTGCACATACATATTTGCCTAAGTACACGCCTTACATTTTGATACTCCTCAAAGCTTACATTCAACCCCTAAGCCTTAGCAAACCATTTGGTACAAGGTAAGTCTAGTGTTTAGGCTATATGGTTTCATGTTGATGCGGTTCATGAATGAAAAGCTTAATTGTGTTTGGCTTCAAATGGGCTATGGAGCACACACATAGAGGGATAGGAAGTATTTAGGCCAATTTGGTGGTTTTTCACATGCATTGCCTAAAATCATTTCTAAAGGATTGTCCACAAAGTCAATCAAGGCATCCACAAGCAGTCCATATGTTCTATGGCAAACAACATTTAAGTGCGAATGAGACATTTTAAAATATGCATAACATGTGTTTGAATGAGTGTTTAAAGAGTAAAAACTTTCCCTCAAAATACGCTTTTTAAGGCCGTGTTTGTGAACCTCACGGGAAGTCTCCACTATTAATTCCTAACCTTCAAGCACAATTGAACATCCACTCTAACATCAAGAGAAAAGAACTAGCGCGCTTTGAGCAATGCAACCCTAAATGGCATGAAGTTAATCTAAACTAAGCAAGGCAAAGATACACAATTCCTCACTTGCACACACAAAGGCACAATCTCAACAAGCAAAGTATGCTCAATCATGGCATTATCACAAGATTTTCGAAAAATTTGAAAAATTTAGGCTCAAAATGTTTTTGCACATAATTGCAAACAAGAGATGATGATGTGCACACACCCCCAAACCTAAATTAGACATTGTCCTCAATGTCTTTGGGGCATATACCGGTAAGTTCGGCACAACATACATCCACAATCAAAGAGTTGAACAACACATCAATGTCCATTTTAAAATTTTATCCCAAAAATTAAATCAAGTGGCTCAAGAATATCCTATATGCTCACAATCAACTCAAGAGATATATCAATGCAAATTCATCAAGAGTTATCATCACAATCCATGTGGATAAAATATATGATCATTCAAAGCCTAGATCCACTATCACAAACAACTCACAACCTTATTCTAAGCAAAAATAAAATAAAGACAAAAACAAAATTTAAACTAGAAAAAGAAATGTACCTAAGTGGGTTGCCTCCCACAAAGCGCACGATTTAACGTCTAGGCAAGACGTGGCATGGTGCTCCCACACATTGATGAGCGGCGCCAATTTTGATGAGCGTCGTTTGTGTACTCAACAAAATGATATTTAGATGTGTTCGTTTAGAAAACCGATTTTCACCACTTAGATAGAAATTTAGTAAAGTGACAAGTGGGATTCGTTCCACAGGGAATTAAGGTGATTAGTTGAATAAATTAACTAATCTAAATGCGGTAAAATAAATCATAAAAATATGGATGAGTGAATGGGTTGTCAAGCCATCAAACATACATGAAAAATAAACCTAATAAACTAATAAAAGAATACTTAACAAATCTAGATAAGATAAATGGAATAAACAATTAAGAGAATAGCTAGGGAATTAATGGGATCACAAATGAATTACGGGAAATGCTTATCAAGCTACTTTAGTGAACAAATCTCACAAATGTTAACCAATTGATTTCTAAAATGTGTTTGGGCCATTATTATGAACCCTAAACAACTTCCCACCGCAATGCCTAACCGATTAAGGAAAGGGGGTCACGGCGGGATCGATTTGTTACAATTAACGGCTTAGATTATCGTGGTTGATATACCCTCCGACAATCTATCCTATTCACTAAGTTCTCAATCCATCAAGGTTGTCAATCCAATCAAGATTATATAACAAATTATCCTAAGCAAGATTATAATCAACTAGTGGGTATACATGTCAATTACATAATGCATAGAATCTAATTATAAAATGAATAGAACACAAATAGAGATTAAAAATATATTAAAGCTTAAGCAAATCCCAATCCAAATGTTCTCACATCAAAACCCTAGAAAGGGGATTTAATTACACATATTACAATCAAAGGGAAGGCAAGTAAAAGATTAGGAAATCACCCATGGGCCACCTTTGTAAGCTTGATCCTTTCCTTGCCTTTGATTGCTCCTTGTGTGAAGAGTGGATGATGAGGATATGTCTAGATAGGTGGAGTCAAATGGGAAGTGACTAAGGAGATTTGTGGAGAAGATGGGAAGAAAAGGAATGATTTGGGGAGGTAATCTAGATGTTAAGTTTAGGTAGGAGAGAAAATGGAGAGAAAAGGAATGGTGGAGAAAGGAGGTTTCTTGGTGGTCAAGAGTTGTCCAAAAGAGGAAAAATGTGATGAATTTATAGTATTTTCAAATTAGGTCTCGGGTGGAAAATTACCAAAACACCCCCTGACTATGGCAAATTACCATTTAGTCCAACAGAGGGGGTCATTGTGTAATTTTCCAGCCAAAATTGGCCAACCAGAAATGAACAACGTGAAGCTCGCGGTTTGCATAAGTGGCGACCTCTAGGGCGACCAAATGGCGACCTCATCAGGTGTGGAAATCACTTCCTGTCGCCATGGCGACCTCGAAATGCCAAATGGCGACCTAGGATGACGTGGGCATGACACAAGAGTGGTTGGTGAGGAGCGAGAAGATTCCGGCGTTTTGGGACACCGAGAAGGTTGCGACGGGACTGCCGGTCGCTTGGCCGTTGATTTGCCACCGGAACCCGTCGACGGTGACTCCGGGAAGGTGGTCGTTCAGCCGGCGGCGTTCTAGGGTTTGAAGGGGTATGGCTGTCGCTGCACATGACTGGAGGAAGAAGAGAATGAATAGTGGGTATGGGGGGTATTTAGCAGCAGGATGGGGTGTAGACAGCTGATGGGTCAGGTTTGGGTGCACAGCAATTTGGGCTGGTGCGTTTAGAGGCCCACACCCTCTAAACGCACCGTTTAACTTAAAGGGTGTGGGCTGCGCAAATTGGGCCACTTGGGGCGCCTAAGGAAACGGACGTGGGTGCGCTCAGCAGCCCATCATCACACCACACGCCAAAACGCGCCGTTTTGGTCTGTCCACGTGGCACTGCTTGCCTGATTTGCGTGGCATATTACGGATAGCTCCCTGAACTCTTCTATATTTACGATAACTTCAAAACTTCCTCCAATAATTACTCTTTTACCCCTATTTCACCAAAATTACTCCAATGCCCCTGAACTTTATAAATACCTGAAATCACTTAATTTTCACAATTAAATCACGGGATAATGCTCACGAATCAAGCAAAAGGAGAAGGAAATGAGGGCCAAAATCATACCAATTTTGGTTCGATCAAAAAGCTGAAACCAGAAAATCGAAAAATCGAAAAATCAGACCAGAACCGTGGAACTAGAACCATCTACTAGGTGGTTTCGGTTATGGTTCTAGGTCCCTCTAGAACTGGAACTGATGGTTCAGAATCAGAAACGAACCGCAGTCATCTATATGTATGAACAAATAATATATTTGATGGATTCTGAATTTATACATATATCTTATGAGTTATGATGTTTATTAAACTTATGTTTCTCTTAATTTGAAAATTAATGAATAAGAAAAATGGGTGTAAAGAGAAAAATTATATGTTTAAATTTATAAATAATACTTGAAAGACATTTATGGTATTTTGAACGATGCAGAGAGTAAAAATAATAATTTTTTTTTTTTAATATAGGTGTGGGAAGTAAATCGGGTGGAGCATGAATTTTTTTTTAAGTTATTAGAAATCAAGTTAATTGGATTTTAAACTAGAATTCTAATAAGAAAATTTTTGATTACATCTTTAGTTATCAATTAATTTAATTTGAGATTGTGTTAGAAACAATTATTAGATACCATCCCATTGATGAGCCGTCGTTGTGGTACTCAACAAAATAATATTCAAATGTGATTGTTTTAAAAACCTTTTTTATCCACTAGAAAAATCCACTTAGATAGAAAATTAGTAAAGTAGTAAGTAGGATTTGTTTCATAGGGAATTAGAGTAATTAGTTGAATTAATTAGCTAATCTAAATGTGATAAAATAAATCATAGATAAATGGACGAGTGAATGGGTTGTCAAGCCATCAATCATACATGTAAAATAAACCTAATAAACTAATAAAATGAAATACTCAACAAATCTAGATAAAATATATGGAATTAAACAATTAATAGGAATTCTAGGGAAATGATAGAGTAGCTAATGGACTATAAGCAATTCATACATGGCTTCTTTAATGCACTATCTACAAAATCAAGGATCGATCTCATTCGAAAGTGTTGTTTAGGTCATCACTACGAACCCTAAACAACTTCCCACTACAATGCCTAACCGATTAAGGAGAGGGGGTCATGGCGGGATCGGTTAGTGACGATCAAATGGTCTAGGCAATCGAGGTTGATCACCCCTCACAAAGCCTATCCTATTCACTATGTGCTCTAATCGATTAAGTCAACCAATTCTATCACAAATTAATCCTACAACAAATTGTAATCAACAAGTGTGTCAATACTCATTTAATCACATAAGCGCAAGATCTAATTAAAAAGTAAATAGAACTTAAATCATGCAAACATAATATTCAAAGCTTTAATAATCATGTCCAAAAAGTCTCTCAAATCATCCCCTAAAATGGGGGTTTTAATTACACATAATTACAAACAAGAAAAGGAAGTAAAATGGAGAGAAATCACCCTTGGGTCTCTCTTGTAAGCTTGGTCCTTCCTTGAGCTTCCTTGCTTGAATCTTGTGCAAAGAGTGGGTGTTGAGGATGTGTCTAGATAGGTGGGGTCATATGGAAAGTGACAAAGGAAAGGAGTGGAGAAGAGGGAAGGAGAGGAATGATTTAGGTGGAGTAATCTAGATGTTGAGTTTAAGGTAAAGGAGAAATGAAGAGATTAGAAATGGTAGAAAAGAGGTTTCTTGGTTGTCAAGAATTACCAAATATATTGAAAGGAGAAAAAGTGATGAATTTATAGGATTTTCAAATTAGGTCTCGGGTGGCAAAATACCAAAACACCCCTAATCATGGCAAATTGCCATTTAGTCCAATAGAGGGGTGCATTTTGTAATTTGCACACCCAATCAGATGTGCATAGCGAGGAGGTCGCAATTTGTGTTCATGGCGACCCTAGGGATGCAAGTGGCGACTTCATCAGGTGACAAAAATAACTCCTTGTCACCATGGTGACCTTGGAATGCAAATCGCAACATCGATTTATGAGGTTTGGTCGCGATTTAGGATTGAGGGCGACTTAGGGAGGATTTAGGCATGATTGGGGCTGCCAGATTTTGACCGATTGGGATACGAAGAAGTGGACGATTGGACAGCTAGTGAGTTCATCGTTCTTTTGGGACCAGAATCCATCGACGGTAGGTCGTTTTCCAGTTAATACAAGCGGCGGCATGATTAGGGTTTAGAGGCTTACGTTGATAGAGGCCAACGTTGGAGGAGGAAGAGGGTGAATAGTGTTTTAGGGGTGCATTTAGTAATAAAATGGGGGTTGTTGCCTTTTGCCATGAAGGGGGGTGCAATTAGCAAGGCCATAGGGTGTGCACAGCATAGATAGACCTGCTTGGACAAGGCATTGGGCTTGTGCACTTGGGTGTGAATAGTAGTAGGCCTAATTGTATTAAAAGAGGGCTGCTTGTATTGCACAAATAAAACGGGCTGGGGTGCATTTAGGTGCACTCTTCTTGTCTCATATGAGGGTGCACTCAGCAGCGACATGGGTTGCGCTTAGAGCCATACCCATACCCAAAGTGCACCGTTTCACTAATGCTGACGTGGCGCGTTTTGTCTCATTTGCATGGCAAATTACAGAATGCTCCCCTGATCTTTTCCTTAATTGTGATATCTTTAATCTTCCTTTAATAATTCCACTGTTGCCCCTATATCACCAAAATTACTCCAATGCCCTTGAACTCTATAAATTTCTGAAAACACTTAATTTACACTGTTAAATCATGGGATAATGCCTGAGAATCAAGCAAAAGGAGAAGGACATGAGGGCCAAAATCATACCAATTTTAGTTCGATCACCCATCACTTTACAAAAAAAAAAAAAATTAGTAATTCATTATTTTTCAATTAAAAATCGAATAATACTTGATAGTGCATAAGATTCATCCTGTTATAAATCAAAGCATAAAAATATATAAAGTAACAGTACTAACCGAGAGAGAAGAATAAGAGGAAATCAATTCTATGAATTTATTTCTCTATGTTCTAAAAGCTTATACAATGAGCCTATTTATAGGCATAGGGAGAATTTAATTTACATTGAAATAGGCAATGAGATCATGAGAATTAATTGCTGGAATATTCTCTAGGTGGTGAAAGTCAATTATTTCACAACACTCCCCCTTGGACGTACACCACCTAGATAATAATTTCTGAGATTCTTCTAAACAAATATTGGACGTGCTTAAATACTACCTCATTAAAAACCTTGTCAGGAAAACCCAGTGGGAAAAAACATGGTCAAGGGAAAAAGAGTGCAGTGCACAAAATACTCAAAGTGAAGAATATTCTCCCCCTGAAAATTGATTTGTCTTCAATCTTGTAATTTGCTAAGTCGACGCATACCGATGCCATATATCAATATCTCTAATGTTTCTATCGGTAAGGCCTTGGTAAATAAGTCTGCAAGATTATTTGTAGACCGTATCTATTTGACATCAATTTGTTGACTTTCTTGAAGTTCATGAGTGTAGAAGAACTTTGGTGATATGTGCCTGGTTTTATCTCCCTTGATGTACCCTTCTCTGACTTGTGCAATACAAGCTGTATTATCTTCATATATTATTGTTGCCGAATCTGTAACTTGGGGTAGTTTACAAGTACTCTGGATATGATGAATAACAGACCTTAGCCATACACACTCTCGACTTACTTCATGAAGCGCAAAGATCTCAGAATGGTTAGAAGAAGTAGCAAAGAGAGTTTGCTTGGTGGAGCACCACGAAATTCCTGTACCATTATATGTGAAAACATATCCAATCTATGACCGTGACTTATGAGGATCAGAGAGATAACCAACATCAGCATAACCGACAAATCCTGAACTATTTGACCATAAATAAACAAACCCAAGTCTATAGTTCCTTGGAGGTATCGGAAAATATGTTCGCTTATATGTGAAAACATAACCAATCTATGACCGTGACTTATGAGGATCAGAGAGATAACCAACATCAGCATAACCGACAAATCCTGAACTATTTGACCATAAATAAACAAACCCAAGTCTATAGTTCCTCGGAGGTATCGGAAAATATGTTCGATCTCATTCCAATATTGTCGAGTTGGCGCAAAACTGAATCTTGCCAATAGATTCATAGAAAATGCAATATCCAGTCTCATAAATTGTGCTAAGTCATAATAAGGCACCGATTGCATTAAAATACGGTACTTCTGGTCAATGTTTCATTTCATCAATATCCTTAGGTTGAAATGGGTCTTTCTTGGGATCTAAAGACTAAATAGTCATAGGAGTACTCAAAAAATGAGACTTATCCATATTGAATCTTTTTAGAATCTTCTCGATGTAAGTTGATGGATGGACAAGTATTCCACTTGATTTATGCTCGATCTCTAGGCCGAGACAGAATTTTGTTTTCCACAAATCTTTCATTTCAAATACTCAGTAGTTTTTAGAAGCTCTTCAGGAGTTTCAATTAAATTCATGTCATCGACATATACTGCTATTATGGCAAATCTGGTTTTTGATTTCTTTATGAATATATACGAACATATAGGATCATTAATATATCCCTCCTTTATAAGATATTCACTAAGACAATTATACCACATTTGTCTGGATTGTTTTAAACCGTATAAAGATCGTTGTAACTTTATTGAATACAAGTTACTAATTTGAATTACATGCTTCTGGCATTTTAAATCCTTCAGGGATTTTCATGTATATATTGGTATCTAGTGACCCATATAAATATGCTATCACCTTATCCATAAGACGAACTTCAAGTCTTTTAGAGATTGCCAAACCTATTAAAAATCGAAACGTAATCGAGTCCATTATATGAGAATATGTCTCGTCATAATCAATGCTTGGTCTCTGAGAGAACCATTGCTCAACAAGTCATGCCTTATATCTCACGATTTCGTTTTTCTTATTACGTTTTCGAACAAATACCCATTTGTATCCAACGGGTATGATGTCTTTAGGCGTCTGGACTATTGGCCTAAAAACTTCTCGTTTGGCTAATGAAGCCAATTCTACTTGAATTGCTTCTTTCCACTTAGACCAATCATGTGATCATCATTTAAAAATTTAGGAGCTACTGTGAAATTCCTTTAAAGCAATAGAGTATATTATACCAAGAGGAGGGTGAATAGGTATAGTCCCAAATTCTTCCAATATTCAAACATTACGGAATATAAGAATGAAATGAACAATTGATATGATATAACAATTGTATAGTATGAATCAATACATGTGAACATCAATATACAAAAGAATCAATACAAGTAAAATATGGAAGATAACAAAAACTTAAAGCGAAAAATGGGACACAATGTTTTTACATGGTAAAACCTTAAAGAGGAAACATCCACGGGTTGATACTACAACCACCGGCAAAGCAAATCCACTATATGAAAAAGATTTACACACTCAAGGCTATCAACACTATAATATCCACCTCAAACTATCACCTCCTAATCTACCCTTGGGCTAGTGATTCACTAAGCCTACTTCCTATCCAAGGTGTGTCCTACACCTCTAGAAAGCAACTCCCTATCCAAGGCTCTTAAGCCTCTAGGAAGATTTCCTTGCTTAACAATCTAGATCAAGAGATCCTAGTCAAGCTCCCCTAGCTCAACTATCAGGAGTACCAAACTCCTTGCTAAGACTTTTGCTTGGCTATCCGAAACTCATTCCTAGCCAAGTCTTCTTACTCAATACAAAGCTTCACTCATTTTACAAGAGACTTCAACCTTTTCACAAGGCAAAGATCTAAGTGATGCAAATGATGCAAATCACAATCAAATAAAGCAAGATGATCACTAAAGCTCTATGAACATGCTTAGAGATATTCTAGGATATGCTTTCAACAACAATCACTAATGAACCTAGAAATCAAAGCATGTGAATCAATAAGAACAAGTCAAGAATATTCAATATATCACACAAAAATTCTTTGTTCTTAGATCATGAAATGAAACCTAGAAATTATCAAGAGATACATCATACAAGATATTTCTAGAATCAATTTCAAGATTAATCAGGTTTAGCAAAATTCAAATGAAATCACAAGGCCAAAACTCAACAATCAATCAATCATACAAACCTAGCATGTGAACTAACATCATTCTTAACACATTTCATCAATCAAATAAGAAGATTAAAAGAGATGATCAAAAATGAAAGTAAGAAGAAGATGTTTCACCTACAAATATGAACCTTGGATTGAAATCAGCTCACAGAAAAAAATCATGAAGTCACTTGGCTCTGAAAATGCTTGGGGTTTGTAGCTCTCATCAAGACCAACATTTTTGGCTTTTGAATCAAGTGATTCGGAGTTGAAATGAGAAAGTTATGATTGAAAAAAGACACCAAAAATCATGAAGAAAATTCTGCACTTCTTTTTAAATTTTTTTCTAGTTTATCAAAAAGATGTTCATATGAAAATACAAAGGATAAACTTGAAACTCAATCAAAAAAGTCTAAAAATGGAATCAAAGATGAAATTCCCTTAAAGCAATAGTGTTTTATACCTAGAGTGGAGGTGAATAGGTATAGTCCCAAATTCTTCCAATATTCAAAAATGCGGAATATAAGAATGAAATGAATACTTGAAATGATATAACAATTGTATAATATGAATCAATTCATGTAAGCATCAATATACAAAAGAATCAATACAAGTGAACATATGGAAGATAAGGAAATATAAAGCGAAAATGAGACACAATGTTTTTACGTGGTAAAACCTCAAAGAGGAAACATCCACGAGTTGAATCCACAACCACCGGCAAAGCAAATCCACTATACGAAAATGACTTACACACTCAAAGTTATCAACACTATGATATCCACTTCAAGCTATCAAATCCTAAACAACCCTCAGGCTAGTGATTCACAAAGCCTACTCTCTATCCAAGATGTGTCCTACACCTCTAGAGAGCAACTCCCTATCCAAGGCTCTCAAGCCTCTAGGAAGATTTCCTCGCTTAGCAATCTAGATCACTAGGATCCTAGTCAAGCTACCCAAGCTCAACCATCCGGAGTACACAACTCCTTGCTAAGACTTTTGCTTAGTTATCCGGATCCTCTTGATCCTAACTAAGGCTTCTTGCTTGGCTATCCGGAATCCTTTCCTAGCCAAGTCTTCTTGCTCAAATTAAGGCCTCACTCACCTTAACAAGAGACTTCAACCTTTCACAAGGCAATGATCTAAGTGAAGTGCACACAAGCAATATGATGCAATCACAAACAAATAGAGCAAGTAGATCGAACACACTCTATGAACATGCAACTAGAGAATCTAGAATAAAGCTATCACAACTCAATCACAAAATATATCTAGAAACCTAAGCATGTGAATTAACATCATTCATATTACTTTTCATCAATCAATTAAGAAAATAAAAGAGATTATCAATAATGAAAGTAAGAAGAAGATGAATCACTTACAAACAAATAAAGCTAGATAATCAATCAAGCTCTATGAACATGCTTACATACATTCTAGGATATGCTTTCAACAATCAATCACAAAAATACCTAGAAATCAAAGCATTATATCAATAAGAACAAGGTATGAATATTCTGTAGGGAAAAAATATACCTGCAGCGGAAGCGAGACTAAAAAAAAATGGTTTAGTAGCTTTTAAAATTTTTTCCTTTTTATGAACCTTAAACCCTTTTGATTAATTAAAGATATATAATTAAGAACAAAAGATGAATACCTCTTGTCGCGTGATCCGATTGACTTACGTCGATGGTAATCCGCAAGATCTTCAATCCTAGCACGAACGTGGATCACCTAGGAGCGTGGTCTCCCTCTTATTTGAATTGCAAGCCTGTGATTGGATAAAACAAACTTTTTTCCGATTCGTTAGTCACAAAAACAATCTAAAGAAACCTAAGATTATTCCGGTCACTTTTGAGTTCTCAATCTTGTGATCGAAACTCGCGTGAACCTTAATCGATGTAGTATTCACAAGCTCATTGAAGAATAAGCAAAAAGAATACCATCAAAGAATAATCTATGTTTCCTTTTGTTTTTAGTAGAATAAAATCTCTCTATCTATGAGTTGAGAAGAAGAAGAAAAAAAATAAAATTTCTGCACCAAAAAACCTTATGGCCGAAATTCTCTTCTTTTTCTTTTAAGGGTGGCCGAATTCTTTCTCCCAAAAAGACTAGGGTTGCCGCAATTTTCACTCCAAAAATATAGGAGTTTTAGTTGCACCCTAATTCACTTTCTAAGAGTTCAAACCCTAATCCAACTCATGAATCTTTTATTCCTTATTTGACTAAAATAAAAAGACTTCTTATTTGATTAAATAAATAAAATTAATTATTTATTTCCTTTTCAAACAAGTCTTTTAATTTAAGTACACTACTACCAATAGTATACCAATAGGAATCATATTTCCTAATCATAAAAGATTTGTTTCTTAATTAAACAATTAATTAATAAATTAATTAATTCTTATTTAATTAAACAATGAAAACAAAATAATATTTAAGGCTATTAAGACACCTTGCCGCCCCATATAATATATTGGGCCAAATATTATTTTTCTTATTTCATTTAATCCATAGGACTTTAAATAAAAAGCCCACATGTGAACCAGACCCATTCTTACTAAAAGAAACAGGCCCACATGTCATCCATTAATATATAAATATAATTGAGCAGCCCATTACATAAATAATGTGCAAATTATATTCTTAATATATTAAATGCAATTCTAGATGGACCCTAAATTGGTCCGGTAGAATATATCAAGTGATCCATGCAAGTCCGTGTGGATTGGGGATCTTGGCGGGCTCTCTAAATTTAAGCTTCAATAGACATAACCTAATCACAACCAACAAATGATTCACTTAGGTCCGATCCATTAATTTTAACTCATTCCACTAAAGAGCTAAAATTGAACTCTTAAATAAAGACAGAAAAGGAAGATGTTTCCTCATTCATACCCTAGACAATCATATTGGAGATAGTGTATCCTCGTGATTAATATCAGTAATCGCCAAGAGTTCATAGACCGCCTATAACTCTCCAAGTTACCATATTTACTCATATGACCACGTTTTGAACTTGGATATTTTGACTTGTCCAGAAGCCATGTTTTCAATAGACACTATTGAAAACTCAACGTTGAGATTTAATATCCAATTACCTCAAAACATCCATATGATGATATTATACTCTCATTTGATAAATGGAGCCACGATGTCCATATCTATAAATGAAGTCCTCTATCGATTAACAAATGAATATCACCAAACTATCGAGGATAGACTATGCGATATAATCGTACTCATTGATAGCTCAAATGATATCACCTGCAACCATAAGTCCATCATTTATCTCAGGATTAAGATAGACTCTCCGATTGTCCTGATAATGAAATTACTTTTATCTACTGACGGTTATAGATAAAGTATTTCATTGTGATCCTGTTCAATGCACCCAGTGCACTAGATTCTTTTGCTCGAAGACACTCCGATGATTTTAGACTCATCATATCTCATTTGATCCCACTCAAACGCTAGCAAAAGAATTCTACAACTTTAACAAGATAAAGGTGCCCAACCTTTAACTTAAGTTGTGAACAATATTCAAGACTAACTAAAGAATTGTGTCTACCACATACATATCCAGATGTATGAACAATTCTTCTTTTCTCATAGTCTTTAGACCTTATGATTATTTACTTTGACAATTATTAAACTATAAATGCTATAAGATTTGTTTAAAGCAGAAATCACTTTATTAATATGAAAAAGATTGTTAATTACATTATTACACTCTTGCTATTGAGCATAATCCTAACATATTCAATATATCACACTAAAAACCTAGTTCTTAGATCATGAAATTGAATCTAGAAGATAACATGAAGCACATCATACAATCAATTTCTAGAAGCAATTTCAAGCAAAATCAAGTCTAGCAAAAATATGTTCAAGAGAGATCACAAAGCTAAACTCGATTAACAAATCAATCATACAACCCTAGCATATGATCTAACATACTTCTCAACATATTTCAACAATCAATTAGAAAGAATCAAAGAGATGATCAAGAGAAATTGAAAGAGAAGAAGTTTCACATACAACACTTGAGTCTCGGACTGAAATCTGCCAACTGTGAAACATCAAGAACTCAAATGACTCTGAAACTGCTTGGAGTTTGTAGTTCTCTTCAAGACCAATAATTTTTGCTTTTGGATCACTCAATTTCGAGTTCATATGAGAGAGTTATGATCGAAATAAGAAACCTAATCAAACAAACCTACAAATGATGAGACTCGGAGTGAAATCAGCTTGCTGCGAAAAATCACAACCTCAATTGACTCTGAAACTGCTTGGGATTTGTTCCTCTCTTCCAGACCAATGTTTTTGGCTTTTGAATCACTTGATTCGGAGTTGAAATGAGAGAGATATAATCAAAATAAGAAATCAAAAGTTGTAGAGAATTCTGCACAAGATTTCGAATATATATGGAGGGAAAAGAGATGGAGAAGAGAGGGCAAAATTGTCCAAACAAAAGAAGCCTTTCAGCCATGCCAACGTGTGGGGCGCGTGTGCCACAAGGTGGCAGAGAGGGACTCTAGCCGTGTGGCACACGTGGTCCTCCTTGCTTGGCCTTTGGCCGAGTAAGCTCCCTCGCGCACCTATCGCGTTCTTCAGCCGTATACGGGCATCCGAACTCCGAATTCGAATCCGTTTTCGGATTACAAACTGTGACTCCCTCACGCACAATGAAAACTAAAAAACTTTGATAAAATTTTGGGAATTCATTTCAGAAAATGACGATGAAGACAACTCAACGAATGAGAATGCAAAGTAGCATAACTACGTCGTATGGACTCGAAACTTAATGAATGAGTAACCGAAATGACCGAAACTCAATAAGGAATCAAATAAGATCATTTTCAAGTCCAAAACACAAGAAACATAAACAAATAAACACTATGCAACACAAGCATACCATATCTAAGCGATAGTGAGAAAACATGCAATTTTACAAGATTGTCAACAATGAGATAGATGCATGTGCATGCAAAATGTGTGTGAAAGTGTTATACCAAATATTTGAACTACGATGCAGGGACACACATATATGAATTGTGTGTGTGTGCCTTACGCCTTGCAAGAGGAAGAAGAATCTTGATACCTTAGCATCCAAGTATGCGATGTTCCCCTTGAAGACGATATTTGCACAAGATGTTGCTTCTTCACCTTTGAGGCTCCTTTCTTCCAAGAAACACCTAAGCAACTACTAATACAAATATAGAGAGTTTTGCAATGGAATCAAGCCAATACAAATAAAAGATCTTACAAAAGACATTCTAAATATTTTTCATCAATCGGTAAAGTAGATCCATGAAGTTGATCATAAGAAAAATGTAGAGAAAATGATTACCATACACAAAGATGAACCACGAACTGAAATCAGATAACTGCATTAAACCTGGATATTTTTAACTATAAAAATGCTTGGGACTTGTTCCTCTCTTCAAGACCAACATTTTTTGCTTTTGAATCACTTGATTCAGAGTTGATATAAGAGAGATATGATCAAAATAAGAAATCAAAAGTGTTGGTTCCGTGAACCGGAACCGGAACCGGTATCCGCGCAGCGGAAGTGCGGTGGGCCCGGTTTCTTTTAAAATTTCAACAAAAACGTTTTAGCCGGATCGTTGTGATTATATTGATTCTAATATTTAACTATAAATAATAAGGAAGGAAATAGTTACCCTTGTAGACTTTCCGTGATTCGCTCGAATCGAGTTCCTCTACCGTAGAATCTTCGTGATTCCCTCGAACCAAGTTCTTCCACACCGAATCTCCAACACCAAAGAACCGACGAGTGGGCGTCTCGGTATTGAACAGAAAAATTCAACTCTTGAATTTCTGTACTAGTTGTGTACTCAACACTTGAGACAACTAGAAAAATATTGAGAGACTATCTCACAATAGTTTTAGAGGCTTAGACCTTAAAAATAATTTTTCTCTTTTGTTATCACTCTCTTGTTTAGAACTAGTGTTTCTCAAAATAAGAACTCTTCTTGTCTTGTTTTCATGAAGCTCAAAATATATGAATCAACTCAAAAATAAATATTTTCTTTTTATGCTTCTTCCATTCTTCCATACTTGAAAGAGTGAGAGAGAGAGCTATATATATATATATTGGGTGGTGTAGTATTTTTCCACTATCATAGTTCTAGGGTGGGTGGCGTAAAGAATCATAGAATAGGAGCTAGAATTCCACTATGCTTTAAATGCAATGATGAAAGAAAAAAAAAAAAAAAAAAAAAAAAACACTAGTAGAAAAAAGCAAGGGTACTTGATTTCCACCCACCCCATTCATGACTAAAAGTAACAATAATACAACCCACCCCAATTATTAAAACATATATATATAATTAAATAATCAAAATATAATTTAATACATATAATTAAATAATCAAACATTATTTAATACATATAATTAAATAATCAAACATTATTTAATACATATAATTAAATAATCAAAATATTATTTTATACATATAATTAAATAATCAAACATTATTTAATACATATAATTAAATAATCAAACATTATTTAATAAATAAAATTAAATAATCAAAATATTATATTATACATATAATTAAATAATCAAACATTATTTAATAAATAAAACAATACATAAACTTCTTTATGTATAGATGATTAATTCCAAATTAATCACTAAGCCTCAGTATACCTTAATGTTCAATACAGTATTATAGAGATGGTATGGGGACACAAGGACCTATAATTTCAAGCTCCAATAAATCTTCAATATTTAATTAAACTCTTTAATTAAATATTAGATTTATTAATTCCAGATTTATTCCACTAAAAAACTGGAACTGTACTCTTTTTATTATAGAATTAATTACTCGAATAGGAATCGAACAGTCCATTGATATAATCATTACATATAGATCAATCCTCCATAAACAGTTCGTAATATGAGCTAGGTTCAAATCCGTTGACCTCTCAATTACGTCTTTATCCTTGAGTGCCCGTGATTCTCTAATAAACAATTATTTATGATCTTATCATAAATTGAGCGCTCTATTGTTCAAGACCCGAATCACTTACTCAAGAGAACTGTTTGTCTACTTTAATTGAGAGGGAATGGATTCCATCTTGTATATTATCATTCCCAGCTAAATATATCATCATGTCTCCAAGATACAAGGTTTTTAGGTTTGGTAATTAGAGCAAACCATACCGAGTAAGTCAAAAGACACAACTCTATAAGTAGGAGTCTGTTAAATACTCAGGATTAAGATCGTTCCATATATGACCATCTGATTGATAAAAGGGAATACTTTATTTCAAGACGGAGATTATTAAAGATTCCAATTTATCGCGTCCATGTCTTGTATAATCTTATTATACAAAGTACCTTCATTCTAATGTCACCACATCAACAGTTCGGATAAAACTGTTCCATTCTTAATGGGAATGAACCATACTAGTAATTTTAATTAATTAAAGATCCCAACTTTAATTATCAATTACAGACAATTAAGATTATTATATTAAACATAATCCTCATGTATATAACAACTTATATACTATGTTTAATATTACATTTAATAATCATGGAATTTTATGTTATTAATACAATATTAATAACATTAAATGCACACAAATATGTAATAGAATGTCAATCTAATTATTAATTCAGCAAGAAGATTAACAACATATGTTCTTAGGGCATTATCCCCAACAATCTCCCACTTGCCCTAAAGCAGATGAGACATGTCCTTTAACCCCAGTCCTTCTAGATGCCCTTCAAAACTCTTTGCCGGAAGAGTCTTTGTGAAGGGATCTGCGAGGTTGTCTTCAGATCTAATCTTCAGAACAGACACATCACCACGATGGACAATCTCTCTTATAAGGTGATACTTTCGCTCTATATGTTTTCCTCTTTTGTGGCTTCTAGGTTCTTTTGAATTAACCACGGCTCCACTATTATCACAATAAAGTGTCATGGGTTTTTCCATATCTGGAACAACTTCCAGATCAGATAAAAACTTTCGGAGCCAGACTGCTTCTTTAGCTGCTTCACAGGCAGCCACGTATTCAGCCTTCATAGTGGAATCAGCTATGCAGGATTGTTTGATGCTTTTCCATACTATGGCTCCACCACCAATGGTAAACACTGACCCAGACGTCGACTTTCGACTGTCTTTGTCTGATTGAAAATCAGAATCAGTGTAGCCAATAGGAATCAAATCCCTACCAGAATATACAAGCATATAGTTTCTCGTTCTCCTAAGATACTTGAGAATGTGTTTAACTGCTACCCAATGATCTAATCCTGGGTTAGACTGATACCGGCTGACCACTCCCACTGCATAGCATATGTCAGGTCTAGTACATAACATAGCATACATAAGACTGCCTACTGCGGAGGCATAGGGAATGTGTCTCATATTCTCTTCCTCTTGAGGTGTTTTAGGACACTGCTCTTTAGAAAGAGTAACTCCATGACGAGAAGGTAGATTACCTTTCTTGGAGTTTTGCATTGCAAACTTGATTAACATCTTATCAATATACGATGCTTGAGACAATGCTAACAGCTTGTTCTTACGATCTCGTATAAGTTGGATCCCAAGAACATAACTTGCCTCTCCCAAATCCTTCATTTGGAATTGGTTAGCTAGCCATTTCTTTACATTTGATAAAGATTCTACATCATTCCCAATGAGAAGAATGTCATCAACGTAAAGAATTAAGAAGACCACCTTCTTTTCTTTGATGTACTTGTAGACACAAGGCTCATCAACATTTTGATCAAATCCATATGATTTAATTGCTTCATCAAATCTAATATTCCAAGATCGAGAAGCTTGCTTAAGTCCATAGATGGACTTTTGCAACTGGCAAACTTTTTGCTCTTGGCCTTTATCTATAAACCCCTCTGGTTGCACCATATAGATGCTCTCGTCAAGATGGCCATTCAAAAAAGCCGTCTTAACATCCATTTGCCATATCTCATAGTCATAATATGCGGCAATGGATAAGAGTAAACGGATGGATTTGAGCATGGCTACTGGCGAGAAAGTCTCTTCATAGTCAACTCCCTCTTTTTGGGTAAAACCCTTTGCCACTAGCCTAGCTTTGAAAGTTTCCACTTTCCCATCCACTCCCCTCTTTCTTTTGTAGATCCATTTACAACCAATAGGTTTAACCCCTTCGGGTAGGTCTACAAGTTTCCAGACTGAGTTGGAGTACATTGACTCCATCTCGAGATTCATTGCTTGTTGCCAATTCTCTTTGTCAGAATCTTCCATTGCACATCGATATGTCAATGGATCATCTTTACCAAGATCAGAAATCACAACTTGTGCTTCCTCAATTTGTCCATAGCGAGTAGGTTGTCTCACAACCCTCCCACTACGACGAGGTGGTAAATCATTCTGATTTTGAGTTGTGGTCTTCTCATTTTGTCGTTCGACAACAGTTGTCGATGTTGGTCTGACCTCATCAGAAAGTAACTCCTCAAGTATAACTTTACTACGAGGTTTGAAGTTTGTCATATAGTTATTTTCAAGAAATGTTGCATTTGTCGATACAAATACTTTATTATCTTGATGACTATAAAACAAACCTCCTCTCGTTCCTTTTGGATATGCTACAAATATGCATACTTCAGATCGAGGTTCCAACTTCCCAGTCCTACCTTTAAGTACGTGTGTAGGACACCCCCATATGCGAATGTGTCGCAAACTAACTTTGCTACCATTCCACAACTCTAAGGGTGTCTTAGGTATAGACTTAGATGGAACTAAATTAAGTATGTATACAGAAGTCTGTAGTGCATATCCCCAGAACGACATGTGTAATGATGAGTAACTTAACATGGATCTCACCATATCAAGCAATGTTCTATTTCTCCTTTCTGCGACACCGTTTTGCTGTGGTGTCCCAGGTGCAGTCAATTGGGATAAAATCCCATGTTCGATTAAATGATCCAAGAATTCATTATCAAGGTATTCACCTCCTCGATCTGATCGAAGAGTTTTAATCGATTTATTTAATTGCTTTTCAGCCTCGGCTTGGAATTCTTTAAACTTTCCAAAAGTTTCAGATTTCCTTTGCATTAAATAAATATAACCATACCTAGAATAATCGTCAATGAAAGTGACGAAATATTCATATCCTCCTCTTGCTTGTACATTAATCGGACCGCACACATCAGAATGTATCAATTCAAGAGGTTCTTTGGCTCTTTGACCTTTTCCCGAAAAAGATCGTTTAGTCATTTTACCTTCCAGACAGGATTCACAGACTGGAAGAGTGCCAACTTTTAGCTCTCGTAAAGGACCTTCCTTTACCAATCTTTCAATCCTATTTAGGTTTATATGACCTAGTCTAAGATGCCATAGGTATGTGTTATCATCAGGAGAAATCTTTTGCTTTTTAGACTTTGGTTGTTCGACTTTGAACATTTCAGTGTTAAGCAGTGTGTTAAAGGTTGGTCTTAAAAAATAGAGACCGTTGTCCAAAATTCCAGAACAAATATTTAAACCCTTTCTAGAAATAATAACAACTTTATCATTAAAAGAAACCTTAAATAATTGTTCATACAGTCTTGAAACAGAAATCAAATTTCTTCTAAAACCGGGAATATAATAAACATTGTTCAAAACAAGAAATTTATTATTAAAGAGAAGTCTCACTTCTCCCACTGCTTTAGCTGACACCATAGCCCCATTACCCACTCTCATCGTGTAGTCCCCATCGGCTAGTTCTGTTACAGAATCAAACATCTGCATAAAACAACAAACATGGTTAGTCGCACCTGAATCAACTATCCAGGAAGACATATCATTTTCAACTAAACAAGATTCTAGAACAAGTAAATCTGATTTACCTTTCTTTTTGATCTTAAGCTCTTCGAGGTACTTTTTACAGTTCCTCTTCCAGTGACCATCTATGCCACAGTGGAAACATTTTCCTTTGGCCTTTTTGTCAGAGCTCTTTGCTTTGTTGTTGTTGATTTTCTTAGCCTTGAAATTGCCCTTTTTGTTTTTCAACTTGCCACTTCCTTTATTCTTATTCTTCCTCTTGTTGGACTTTCCAGAAGAGGAAGTTGTAGCTTCGGCAACATTTGCCTCACCTCCTTTTTCATTCAAAATGGATTCGAAGGTTTGAAGCTCGTTAAGCAACTGAGTCATGTTGTACTTCAATTTATTCATGAAATAGTTACTTTTAAATTGAAGGAAGTTAGGGGATAGTGTTTCTAAAATCATCCCCACCTGTGTGGCTTCGTCGATATTGGCACCATGTATTTCCACCTCATTAATGTGTTCAATCATTTTGAGCGTATGCTCGCGGACTGAAGTACCCTTTTTCATTCTGGCGTTCATAAGCGCCTTTACAGCCTCATGACGAGACTGTTCAGAAGGGCGCCCAAACATTGCCTGTAGGGAGTCCATAATCCCTTTTGCGGTTTCAATCGTTTCATGCTTACATCTAAGCACGTCAGACATGCCTGCTAACAGGTAGCAGCGGGCTTTGTTGTTGGCATTTTGCCAACGATCATATACCTCAGCAACATTTGTTGATGACTTGGCATGAGGGCGTGGAGGACATTCATCCGTTAGGACAAACTTGAAGTTTTCACATACAAGCACGATGTTCATGTTACTTTTCCATTTGACAAAATTTTCACCGGTTAAAGTTTCAGCAGCGAGTATCTTGATTATTGGATTGGACATGTTTGGTTTGCTGAAATTAAATAACAATCATTCATATTTAATATGTGTGCACAGTTCATATATATCACATATATAAACTTCGGTAATGTAAATATGATGCATGGCGCATGTAAAAATACAGAAAAATTATTTACTCATTTACCACGATAATTCAATTTTCACAAATAACGTGCCGTCGTAGGATAGGTCATGCATTTGATAATTGAATTGAGACTTTCTCAATCAATAAAAGTTAAATCAAAATATCTCATATTTTCAACTTTTATTAATCACCGTTTACTTTGATCAAGATTGTAATTAACAAGCTTAATTACATCTTTTGAGTGTAACCTACCATTTCAGATTTTTCAGACTTAACTCAAAATTTACCGCCGTAGGGTAGGTCAATTTTGAAATACATCTAAAAATCCTATCGCATGGAAGACAACCTTGCTATGACTCAAATGGACACCCTCCGTAGGGAGGACGAAATCAAAGCGTCTCGAGGCGCCATTTAAATCTCACGATGTTGTACTAATGGTAGAGACTATGGGTAACATTGTCATATTACCCTCTCCCACTCAATATTTTGAATTGCCGTATTTTAATTACAAAATATCCAATATTATGTAATAATAATAGTCATGCATTTGACAATTGAATTGAGACTTTCTCAATCAATAAAAGTTAAATCAAAATATCTCATATTTTCAACTTTCATTAATCACCGTTTACTTTGATCAAGATTGTAATTAACAAGCTTAATTACATCTTTTGAGTGTAACCTACCATTTCAGATTTTTCAGACTTAACTCAAAAATTACCGCCGTAGGGTAGGTCAATTTTGAAATACATCTAAAAATCCTATCGCATGGAAGACAACCTTGCTATGACTCAAATGGACACCCTCCGTAGGGAGGACGAAATCAAAGCGTCTCGAGGCGCCATTTAAATCTCACGATGTTGTACTAATGGTAGAGACTATGGGTAACATTGTCATATTACCCTCTCCCACTCAATATTTTGAATTGCCGTATTTTAATTACAAAATATCCAATATTATGTAATAATAATAGTCATGCATTTGACAATTGAATTGAGACTTTCTCAATCAATAAAAGTTAAATCAAAATATCTCATATTTTCAACTTTCATTAATCACCGTTTACTTTGATCAAGATTGTAATTAACAAGCTTAATTACATCTTTTGAGTGTAACCTACCATTTCAGATTTTTCAGACTTAACTCAAAAATTACCGCCGTAGGGTAGGTCAATTTTGAAATACATCTAAAAATCCTATCGCATGGAAGACAACCTTGCTATGACTCAAATGGACACCCTCCGTAGGGAGGACGAAATCAAAGCGTCTCGAGGTGCCATTTAAATCTCACGATGTTGTACTAATGGTAGAGACTATGGGTAATATTGTCATATTACCCTCTCCCACTCAATATTTTGAATTGCCGTATTTTAATTACAAAATATCCAATATTATGTAATAATAATAATTATAACAAATTATAAAACATTTTCTAATCTAAAACAGTTTTAGAATAGAATATGTATGCATGTCATGTTATAATGATTCCAGTAGGCACTTACTAACTAAGATGACATATTATATGCATGAACATATTATATAATTATCGCATAAAATATAATATGAAAAAGCAAAATAAAAACTAAATGAATTTTGGCCGAGTTCCTTTGGATATTTAAATTACAACCCATAAATAAATCAAATTACAAAAATGGTCTTGTTGTAATCTTTCTTCAGCATCCGATCCAATCTCATCGATTTGTTGATAACGCCATCCTCTTCAATATCACAATTTACAAAAATCCTATACCCCTTGGGTTTACAAATTTTTTATCTAAAAATTGAAGAAGCGATAAAACATAAAATCCAAAGGAACCATATAATTAACGACCAAAAATCATTTTTATTTACCATTCATCACATGAATAAAAAAGAACCATTAAATCACATTTAATGCAAAGCGCCTACTACCGGAATCAATTTCAACATTAGAATCAATATAAATTACAACGTGGCTCTGATACCAATTGTTGGTTCCGTGAACCGGAACCGGAACCGGTATCCGCGCAGCGGAAGTGCGGTGGGCCCGGTTTCTTTTAAAATTTCAACAAAAACGTTTTAGCCGGATCGTTGTGATTATATTGATTCTAATATTTAACTATAAATAATAAGGAAGGAAATAGTTACCCTTGTAGACTTTCCGTGATTCGCTCGAATCGAGTTCCTCTACCGTAGAATCTTCGTGATTCCCTCGAACCAAGTTCTTCCACACCGAATCTCCAACACCAAAGAACCGACGAGTGGGCGTCTCGGTATTGAACAGAAAAATTCAACTCTTGAATTTCTGTACTAGTTGTGTACTCAACACTTGAGACAACTAGAAAAATATTGAGAGACTATCTCACAATAGTTTTAGAGGCTTAGACCTTAAAAATAATTTTTCTCTTTTGTTATCACTCTCTTGTTTAGAACTAGTGTTTCTCAAAATAAGAACTCTTCTTGTCTTGTTTTCATGAAGCTCAAAATATATGAATCAACTCAAAAATAAATATTTTCTTTTTATGCTTCTTCCATTCTTCCATACTTGAAAGAGTGAGAGAGAGAGCTATATATATATATATTGGGTGGTGTAGTATTTTTCCACTATCATAGTTCTAGGGTGGGTGGCGTAAAGAATCATAGAATAGGAGCTAGAATTCCACTATGCTTTAAATGCAATGATGAAAGAAAAAAAAAAAAAAAAAAAAAAAAACACTAGTAGAAAAAAGCAAGGGTACTTGATTTCCACCCACCCCATTCATGACTAAAAGTAACAATAATACAACCCACCCCAATTATTAAAACATATATATATAATTAAATAATCAAAATATAATTTAATACATATAATTAAATAATCAAACATTATTTAATACATATAATTAAATAATCAAACATTATTTAATACATATAATTAAATAATCAAAATATTATTTTATACATATAATTAAATAATCAAACATTATTTAATACATATAATTAAATAATCAAACATTATTTAATAAATAAAATTAAATAATCAAAATATTATATTATACATATAATTAAATAATCAAACATTATTTAATAAATAAAACAATACATAAACTTCTTTATGTATAGATGATTAATTCCAAATTAATCACTAAGCCTCAGTATACCTTAATGTTCAATACAGTATTATAGAGATGGTATGGGGACACAAGGACCTATAATTTCAAGCTCCAATAAATCTTCAATATTTAATTAAACTCTTTAATTAAATATTAGATTTATTAATTCCAGATTTATTCCACTAAAAAACTGGAACTGTACTCTTTTTATTATAGAATTAATTACTCGAATAGGAATCGAACAGTCCATTGATATAATCATTACATATAGATCAATCCTCCATAAACAGTTCGTAATATGAGCTAGGTTCAAATCCGTTGACCTCTCAATTACGTCTTTATCCTTGAGTGCCCGTGATTCTCTAATAAACAATTATTTATGATCTTATCATAAATTGAGCGCTCTATTGTTCAAGACCCGAATCACTTACTCAAGAGAACTGTTTGTCTACTTTAATTGAGAGGGAATGGATTCCATCTTGTATATTATCATTCCCAGCTAAATATATCATCATGTCTCCAAGATACAAGGTTTTTAGGTTTGGTAATTAGAGCAAACCATACCGAGTAAGTCAAAAGACACAACTCTATAAGTAGGAGTCTGTTAAATACTCAGGATTAAGATCGTTCCATATATGACCATCTGATTGATAAAAGGGAATACTTTATTTCAAGACGGAGATTATTAAAGATTCCAATTTATCGCGTCCATGTCTTGTATAATCTTATTATACAAAGTACCTTCATTCTAATGTCACCACATCAACAGTTCGGATAAAACTGTTCCATTCTTAATGGGAATGAACCATACTAGTAATTTTAATTAATTAAAGATCCCAACTTTAATTATCAATTACAGACAATTAAGATTATTATATTAAACATAATCCTCATGTATATAACAACTTATATACTATGTTTAATATTACATTTAATAATCATGGAATTTTATGTTATTAATACAATATTAATAACATTAAATGCACACAAATATGTAATAGAATGTCAATCTAATTATTAATTCAGCAAGAAGATTAACAACATATGTTCTTAGGGCATTATCCCCAACAAAAAGTTGTGTAGAATTGTACAGAATTTTCGAATATAAATGGAAGGAAAAGAGATAGAGAAGAGAGGGATTCGGTGACCAATCAAAAAGATCTACATCACCAGCCACATGTGGGGCGCATGTGTCACACGTAGGTAGAGAGGGACTCTGGCCGTGTGGCACACGTCGGTCCTCCTTGCTTGGCCTTTGGCCTAGCAAGCTCCCATGCACTCCTCTCACATTCTTCAGCCGTATTCGAGCATCTGCCGAATTCGAATATGTTTTCAGATTGCAAATTGTGAATCCCTCATGCATAATGATAACTACAAAACTTTGATAAAATATTGAGAATTCATCTCGAAAAACGACGACGAACACAACTTAACGAATGGGAACGAAAAGTAGCATAGCTAAGTCGTTTAGACTCGAAACCTAATGAATGAGAAACCAAAATGACTAGGACTCAATAAGGAATCATATGAGATCATGTTCAAGTCAAAATACAAGAAACACAAACAAATAAACACTATATCATACAAGCATGCCATATCCAAGCGATAAGGAGAAAACATGCAATTCTACAAGTATGTCAACATTAAGATAAATGCATGTGCATACTTAAATGTGTGTGAATGTGTTATATCAAATGTTTGAACTATGATGTAGGGACATACATGTATGAATTGTGTGTATTTGCGCTTACGCCTTGCAAGAGGAAAAAGAATCTTGATACCTTAGCATCCAAGTATGCGATGTTCCCCTTGAAAACGATATTTGCACAAGATGTTGCTTCTTCACCTTTAAAGCTTCTTTTCTCCAAGAAACACCTAAGCAACAGCTATTATAAATATAGAGAGTTTTGCAATGGAATCAAGCCAATACAAGTCAAGGATCTTACATACTGCATATGCAAATATATCGTCGATGATTATTTTATCAAGACTTCACGATTCTCTGATATAATTTATTGAAATCTCTTTATTTTCGAATTCCTACACCTCTTCTGGGGTTTTATCCTCTTCAAGGGATTTATCCTCTTCAGGGGCTACTAACTCTTCTAGAGTTGATAATTCAGAGAGAGTGGTATTATTCATGGCTCGAACATTATTTTCTATAGGATCTTGATACTTTACTTTCCACTTTCTAGGAATGGTATCTTCTGAACCAAGTGGTCTACCATGTTTTTGGTGTACAACAGATGATTCATTTGTTGCTGTTTGATTAGATTTTTCTTCAGGAACAATCACCCGGGCTGGTGTGTTAGCAGCTGGTATGTGAGATTTTGTTACTTTAGTTGCATCTATAAATGCATCAAGTAACTGATTTGCAATCATCTAAAGATTAACTATCCTTTGTACTTCATGTTCACATTGAACTGTACGAGGGTCTAAATGAGTCATATTAGTAACATTCCATGAAAATTCACTTTTCTCTTCAGGAGAAAGTTTTCTTTCAAGCTTCTCTTCAGGAGAAGTTTTTCCTTTCCCTAATGAAGGGAAAATTGTCTCATCAAAAGGACAATCTACAAATTGTGCGGTAAAAATATCACATGTCATGGGTTCAAGAAATCTAATTATTAAAGGTGAATTATAACCAATGTAGATCCCTACATGACATTGGGGGCCCCATTTTAGTCCTTTGCGGTGGTGCAATAGGGACTTGTACTGCACAACCAAATGTGCATAGATAAGAAATGTTTGGTTCATGACCAAGAATAATTTGTATTGGAGAATACTGATGAGATGCAGAGGGTTGAAGACGAATTAATGTTGTTGCATGTAGCACAACATGACCCTACACAGAAGTAGGTAACTACCTGTATACGCTTGATGAATGATTCTGCCAATCCATTCTGGGTGTGCACATGTAGAACTAGATGTTCAATGTCTATTCCAATCGATGTGCAATAATCGTTAAATGTTTTCGATGTAAACTTACCAGCATTTTCCATTCGTATGATCTTGATTGGATAATCCGAAAAATGTGCTTCAAGTCTAATAACATGCATCAACAATCTAAGAAAAGCAGTATTACTTGTAAACAATAAGCATACATGTGACCATCGTGTAGATGCGTCAATTAATACCATAAAGTATCGAAATGGTCCACTCGCTGGGTGGATGGGCCCACATATGTCTCCTTGAATTTGTTGTAAGAAAGATGGAGATTCAAAATCAACCTTTGTAATGGATGGTCTAATCACTAACTTTCCTTATGAACAAATGGTACATATATTTTCATTGGACATTAGAATCTTCTGGTTCTTTAATGGATGTCCATGAGAATTTTCAATTATCCTACGCATCATAGTAGATCTTGGATGACCAAGATGATCATGCCAAAGTAAAAATGTTTTAGGATTTGTCACTACAAAAAAATACCCCTTTTATTGACAGTTTTTAACTGTCAAGAAAGAGTTTCTTGACAGTTTTTAAAACTGTCAAGGAAGCTTGTGTCAAGAAAAGTCTTGACAGTTTTTTTTTCTTTTATGACAGTTTTAAACTGTCAACAAAGGTTGGATAATATTTAATTAATATTTACTAAAAATTGTCAACATTAATTTAAATAATAGTTTTTATATTTTACAAACCATCTGACCTCAACCACCGGTCCTCCACCGGACTGCCGCCTGACCTGACCTCCGCCGGACCACCGCCGGACCGGACCTCCGGTGCCCTACCGGACCACCAGACTACCACCAATTAATAATGAAAATTAATTGGCATTGCTAAGGCTTGAACATGAGATCTCAAGCCATTAGTTGCAAGCCTTTACCACTTGACTACAACGTTTGATATGTTAACAATTGAACAATATTTATATATAACCTATATGAGTTGTTAGAAAAATAATATAAAAAAAAACTTATTCGATAAATTTAAATTTATTCAACTAATCAAAATTTTAATTTCAACGATAGATATATATTAAAAAATATTTATTGAAACTTTTAATAAAATTATATTTTTAAAAACATATATAGTCGAGTTATTGGTCAATGCTCTATGATCTCGTTTGGTTACATGGTGTAATGGTAATCAGAATGAGAATGAGAAAGGAAAGGAAAATTAAGCTTTTAGTTTGGTTGGAACTTTAGAATTAGACTCTGAATCAGTATTATTTTATTTAGTTAGCAAAGGAATGTAATGGAGTTAACTGTATTTTGACCAAAATACCCCTAATTATAAAAAATTCATAATAACATGATATATTTTGGATAATAATAATAAAATATAAATGTATATAATATATATATTATATATATATAAATATAAATATATATATATAATATATAATATATTATAATGATAATACATCTATTATATTATAAAAATATATAATAATATATTTATATAATATAAATATATATATATTATATAATACATATAATAATATATTTATATATAATAAAAAAAATATTTTTTATATAATATAATATATTATATTATATAATATATATATATATTATGTTATATAATATAATGTAATATATATATATATTATATAATATATGTAATAATATATAATATATATAATAGTATAATATATAATATAATATATAGTACATATATATAAAATATATATTTATATATCATTAATATAATATATAATAATAATATATTATTTTTTAAAAGGAGAGTATTTTTGGAATGGAATTGGGGCATATAAGGGTATTTCTGGAATATAAATTTTAGTTTGGAATATAACTAAAGTGCCCATGGTTAACTTCCGTTAACTCTAACCGTTGACCATAATTTTAACCAACAATTTTACCTATTTTATTATTTAAATTAATAATTAAAAAACAAAACAGAAAAAACAAAAAAAAACAAAATCAATTATATATTATGTTATATATATTATATATTTATTAAATAATATATATTTATAATATTTATATAATATAATATAATATATATATAGGAAATCGCATCTAATAATATAATAATATATATTGTATATATTATATTGTATTATATATTTTAAAACATTCATAATATATAATTATTTTTTTTATCTGTAATAATTTTTTTTTAAACTTTTAATTCCTATTTTCAACACCAAACAAAATCCCGATATGGATTTATTTTACAGTAAGATATCGGTTTTTGGGCAAACCGATATTGGATAAGTAAAATTTTAAATTTTAAATTTAATAAATTTACTTTTAAAACATTCAAAAAAAATAAATTTAAAAAATTGTTTATTTATTTTGCACCCTCTTTTTTCATACCAAGAGACACGTTAACAATGCAATTAGCCATATAAATTAGTAATCTAAGTCTTACATTTGTTCATTAAATTGCAAGATGCATGCTAAGAAATATCTCCCCTATAATGAGAGTTGTATTCCAAATCATGCTTATTACAATTGATGTCACGAGTCTACTATATGTCATGTTTTGTTAGATGTAATAGAATGGAAATAATGCCATTCCATTCGTTTGGTTTGTTAAAATGCAATGGAATAGTGATTCCATTGGAATAGGGATTTGACCATTTTGGTTGAATGGGCATTCCATCCGAAAACCAATGGAATGCCCTTCCATTCCAAACTAAATTTTGTATTCCATAAATACCCTCATATGCCTCAACACCATTCCAAAAATAATAATATATTATTATATATTATATTAATGATATATAAATGTATTATATATGTGTGTGTATTATATATTATATTATTATAATATATAAACATATAAAATATAAAATATAAAATATAATAATATAATATATAATAATATATATAATATATATAATAATATAATACATATATATAATATATATTATATTATATAATATATATAATAATAATATTATATTATATATTATATTATATATAATAATAATATACATGTATTAGATTATATTATATTATATATAATATATATTATAATATGTATTATAATATAATATAATATGTATTATAATATAATATTATTATATATTATATATTAATATATTAAATAATATATAATATATATTTATATTTTATATTATTTAATATATTAATAATATATATATATAATGTTAGTTATTTGTTGACAGTTAAAAACTGTCAACAATCCTTGACAGTTAAAAACTGTCAACAAAGTTAATAACTGTCAAGGATTGTTGACAGTTTTTAACTGTCAACAAATAACTGTCAATAAAACTCTATTTTCTTGTAGTGTGTGAACTTCTAGTTCATAATTGCATAGGTTTCAACTGGTTTTTATATCTATATAATATAATCTAGATGAATAAGCATTGAGCTTTTCTAAACTGAGTTTCTGACTCGAGACATGTGATGTAATATAGAGGTACTCTCTATTATCCTCACTTATGGTCTTAATATGATATCCATTGTTGTTGATATCTTTGAAACTAAACAGATTTCTTCTAGATTTGCTAGAATATAAAGCAACATTTATGCTTATTTTTGTACCGTTTGTTATTATAATTGTGGCTTTTACAAAGCCTTCCATTAGGTCTAACAAGACTAGATATAATGTTTACCTTTGTAGGGAAAAATCTCGTAGTACACGCAGAAGAAGCGAGACTAAAAATAGATTTAGTAACTTTAAAAAATTTTCCTTTTTATGAACCTTAACCCTTTAATTAATTAATCATATATATAATCAACAAAAGAAGAATACCTTTTGTCGTGTGATCCGATTGACTTACGTCGATGGTAATCCGCAAGATCTTCAATCCTAGCACGAACGTGAATCACCTAGGAGCGTGGTCTCCCTTTTTCTTTGAATTGCAAACCTAAGAATGGACAAACAAACTTTTCTTTTCTTTTGTTAGTCACAAAACAATCAAAAGAAGACTAAGATTATTCCGGTCACTTTTGAGTTCTCAATCTAATGATCGAAACTCGCGTGAACCTAAATCGATGTTGTACACACAAGCTTATTGATGAACAAGCAATTAGTGTACCATCAAAGAATAATCTATTCACTCTTTTTGTTTTTAGTAGAATAAAATCCTTTCTATGAATTGAGAAGAAGAAGAAAATTGAATCAGGCACCACACACTCATTTTTTTCACATTCTCTTCCTCTTTTTCTTTTAGGGTGGCCGAAAATCCTCTTCCTAAAAGGACTAGGGTTGCCGCAAATCACACTACAAAATAGGAGTTTGTGTTGCACCCTAATTCACTTCTAGTTGTAAGGATTCCCGGTTTTTGATTGGCTTATTTCGTGTGCAAACCACATATTGGGGTGTTTGTAAAGGGTAGCTTAAGTGATAGGTGTTCATGCTCAATGACCCTTCTCAAGACCTCAAGGTGGACAAGCACTCAAAGGTATATCTTGTGCTTACCTTCTTATTGAAGAGATTTAGTTGCACACACTCACTTGTAATGTTTGCATATGTATGCTTTACTTTTGTGTGCATTCTCTTCAAATGTCACTTTTCACACTAGCACATTGTTTGTCATATCTTGTTGTGTGTTTTGTGTCGTGTAATTCGTTTCCCGAATATGTTCGGAAACGTCCGCGCTCGCACGATAATGTGCTTGGTTTTGCGTGAAGATCGCCTTCGGAGAATGCCCTTGGCTTCTCTTTTGTTTTCACCATCTTTGGTGAAACGGCGGTTTGATCGGCGGCCATTGACCGCCGAATGAAACCGCCGTTTGATTCCAGAAAGCTCTGGACTAGATCTGCGGTTACGATCGGCGGTAAGGCCACCGAATCGAAACCGCCGAATTGACCTGATGCATTTATTATTCTCGGGTTTGATTCTGCGGTTTAATCGGCGGCCAGGCCGCCGAATTGAAACCGCCGAATTAGATATTTTAGGTCGGTTTCTTTTTGGGTTTTGATCGGCGGTTTCGATTGACCGCCGAATCTGGTCGCCGAATGATCCCCTGCTTCTCGGGTTCAATTCGGCGGTTACATTCTGCGGCCACGACCGCAGAATGAAACCGCCGATCGGTGATTTCAAGGGCAAAATTGTCTTTTCACTTGCCCTGTTCTTGATGCCTATAAATATCATACTTTCTCATATCTCTATCTTAGTTCTCTGACTCTAAAAGAACCCTAAACTTGAAAGAGAGATTTTTGAGAGAAAATTAAATCAAGAACTCATTTTTATACACTCAAACCATACACATGTGCATCAAAGATCATCTAAGCATTTTCTAGCATAGTTAGTTTGCTTAGTTGCATGGGTTTTGGTCATCACACTTCCCTTGGTATGTTCTTCACTTTTATCATTGATATTTAGTGTTTTATTTATCAAGGCATCTCTTTTATTATTTGAATGATCTTAGATTAATATCTTATATTCAAAATAGAGATTGTTTGTGATGACATGATTGAGTGTTGTATTGTGATAGCTATCTAGGTTTTTATAATCTATTGTTAGCTAAGCTATTTGACATGTCATTTAGCCATTGATATCTAGGATTGCATTTGTTGCCATCTAATCATCCTAGATAAGCATATAGGGTTGCCTAGCTCTTATTGCATGTATTGAGTATTTTTATATATTCACACATAGGTTGTTTTATCTCTTCATTAAGAATTTAAGTCTTGTTGGCTAAGGTTGCTTAGGCCACAAGCAAGATGGACTAGAGCCACTTTTAAAGGCCCGCGTGGTAGAAGTGGGTGGTTACAGACCGGAGTGTTAGACGAGGTCTACATAGGTTGTAAACTTCATTTCAATTAGTGGATTTCGAGGATCAAGTGTGGCGCACTAAACAGCCCGTGGTTTTTTCCCAGTGGTTGGGTTTTCCACGTATACATCAAGTGTCATTTATAATTCCGCACCATATTACACTTGTTGTTTTTATATTGTCTATTAGGGGCATTTTCGGAATATTGACCTTAAACGAAAATTGGGTGAAAATTAGTTAAAATCTATTCACCCCCCCTCTAGATTAATATTGTATACACACCATGTTAATTTGTGAACTTTCACTAGTTTTAAGTCTTCAAACCCTAATCCAACTCATAGATATTTTATTCTTTTATTTTGCCTAAATAAAAAGACTTCTTATTTGATTAAATAAATAAAATTAATTATTTATTTTCTTATCAAACAAGTCTTTTAATTTAAGTATACTACTACCAATAGTATAACTCTAGGAATCATATTTCCTAATCAGAAAAGATTTGTTTCTTAATTAAACAATTAATTAATTAATTAATTAATTCTTATTTAATTAAAACAATGAAACAAAATAATATATTAGGTTAAAAAGACACCTTGCCGTCCCACTCTTATAAATGAGCCATATATTATTTTCTTATTTCATTTAATCCATTGGTCTTTAAATAAAAAGCCCACATGTGAACCAGACCCATTCTTACTAAAAGAAACAAGCTCACATGCCTTTCATTAATATATTAATATAATTGAGCAACCCATTAAATAAATAATGTGCAAATTATATTCTTAATATATTAAATGCAATTCTAAATGGACCCATAAATTGGTCCGGTAGAATATATCAAGTGATCCATACAAGTCCTTGTGGATTGGGGATCTTGGCGGGCTATCTAAATTTAAGCTTCAATAGACATAACCTAATCACAATCAACAAATGATTCACTTAGGTTCGATCCATTAATTTTAACTCATTCCACTAAAGAGCTAAAATTGAACTCTTAAATAAAGACAGAAAAGGAAGATGTTCCTCTTTCATACCCTAGACAATCATGTTGGAGATAGTGTATCCTCGTGATTAATATCAGTAATCGCCAAGAGTTCATAGACCGCCTATAACTCTCCAAGTTACTATATTTACTCATATGACCACGTTTTGAACTTGGATATTTTGACTTGTCCAGAAGCCATGTTTTCAATAGACACTATCGAAAACTCAACGTTGAGATTTAATATCCAATTACCTCAAAACATCCATATGATGATATTATACTCTCATTTAATAAATGGAGCCACGATGTCCATATCTATAAATGAAGTCCTCTATCGATTAACAAATGAATATCACCAAACTATCGAGGATAGACTATGCGATATAATCGTACTCATTGATAACTCAAATGATATCACTTGCAACCATAAGTCCATCATTTATCTCAGGATTAAGATAGACTCTCCGATTGTCCTGATAATGAAAAGACTTTTATCTACTGACGGTTATAGATAAAGTATTTCATTATGATCCAATTCAATGCACCCAGTGCACTAGATTCTTTTGCTCGAAGACACTCCGATGATTTTAGACTCATCATATCTCATTTGATCCCACTCAAATGATAGCAAAAGAATTCTACAACTTTAACAAGATAAAGGTGTCCAACCTTTAACTTAAGTTGTGAACAATATTTAATACTAACTAAAGAATTGTGTCTACCACATACATATCTAGATGTACGAACAATTCTTCTTTTCTCATAGTCTTTAGACCTTATGATTATTTACTTTGACAATTATAATATTAAACTATAAATGCTATAAGATTTGTTTAAACCAGAAATCACTTTATTAATATGAAAAAGATTGTTAATTACAATATTACACTCTTGCTATTGAGCATAATCCTAACAATCTCCCACTTACGCTATAGCAAATGTGTCATATTTCTCAAGCCCATGTTCTCTAGATGCCCATCGAAACTCTTCTGAGGTAGAGCCTTTGTGAAGGGATCTGCTAGATTTTCTGCTGACGCGATTCTGGTAATCGTCACGTCACCTCTTTGAACAATCTCCCTTAAAAGATGATACTTTCTTTCAATGTGTTTACCTCTCTTGTGACTTCTTGGTTCTTTCGAATTAGCCACTGCTCCACTGTTGTCACAGTAGATAGTGATCTGCTTATTCACAATTGGAACCACTTCCAAGTCAATCAAGAATTGGCGGAGCCAAACAGCCTCTTTGGCAGCCTCGCATGCAGCAACATACTCAGCTTCCATGGTGGAATCAGCAATACAAGATTGCTTGATACTCCTCCATATAACTGCTCCTCCTCCAATAGTAAACACAGCCCCTGATGTGGATTTTCTGGAGTCAGAATCTGATTGGAAATCAGAATCTGTATACCCAACGGGAATTAAATCCCCTCCAGAGTATACAAGCATATTATCTCTCGTTCTCTTAAGATACTTGAAAATATGCTTGACTGCCGTCCAGTGATCAGGACCAGGTTTTGATTGAAACCTGCTAACTATGCCAACAGCAAAACAAATATCTAGTCTAGTACAGAGCATTGCATACATGAGACTTCCAACTACCGAGGCATATGGAACTCTACTCATGAATTGCTCTTCATGCTCATTCTTAGGAACTTGTTCCTTAGAAAGCTTGATTCCATGTCTGAAAGGTAACATACCTTTCTTGGAATCCTGCATGGAAAACCTAGACAAGATCTTGTCTATGTATGAAGCTTGGGAAAATGCAATCGTTCTATTCTTTCTATCCCTTATTACTTGGATACCTAGAATAAAACTTGCTTCTCCTAAGTCCTTCATATCAAATTGTTTTGCTAACCATTCTTTTACTGATGTCAATACACCTACATCGTTTCCAATGAGTACTATATCATCAACATAAAGAATCAGGAAAACCAACTTGTCGCCCTTAATCCTTTTGTATACACAAGGTTCATCAAGATTATGAATAAATCCAAAACCTTTGACAGCTTGATCGAACCTTATGTTCCAGGATCTGAATGCTTGCTTTAATCCATATATGGATTTCTGCAACTTGCATACCTTTTCCATTTGGCCCTTTTCAATGAATCCCTCTGGTTGCATCATGTAGATGCTTTCGTCAAGACTTCCATTAAGGAAAGTTGTCTTGACGTCCATTTGCCAAATCTCTAGATCTAAAGATGCTGCAATGGACAAGAGTATCCTAATGGATTTAAGCATGGCCACAGGAGAGAAGGTTTCCTCGTAATCGATACCTTCTTTCTGTGTATACCCTTTAGCTACCAATCTAGCTTTAAAGGTTTCCACCTTTCCATCCATACCTCTTTTCCTCTTGTATACCCACTTGCACCCAATGGGTTTTATCCCTTTAGGCAAGTCTACAAGGGACCAGGCTTTGTTATCGAACATAGATTCAATCTCAGATTGCATTGCCTTTTGCCAATGGGGACTATCAACATCCTCCATAGCTTCCTTGTACGTGTAGGGATCATCGTCGTCCAGGAGATTCTCCACTGATTCTCCCAGACCGATGTATCTTTCGGGTTGTGTTCTAACCCTCCCACTACGACGAGGAATGGTAGGTTGTTGATCTTGTGTTGGATTGGAACTTACAATTGGGTTTGGTTGTGTAACCTCTCGTGGAATTGTATCTTCTGACATCTCATTCAGGACAATTCTACTTCTACACACAAAATCATTCATATAGTCATTTTCCAGAAATTTAGCATTTGTCGAAACAAATACTTTAAGATTTGAAGGACTATAAAAATAATATCCTTTAGTTTCTTTTGGATACCCTACAAATATACATGTTTCCGAACGGGACTCCATCTTTTCTGTCTTTCCTTTTAACACATGCGCAGGACAACTAAATATCCTTAAGTGTTGTAAACTAGGCTTGCGCCCAGTCCACAATTCATGCAATGTTTTAGGAACAGACTTAGATGGTACATCGTTTAGAATGTATATAGCAGTTTGTAAAGCATATCCCCAAAAAGAAATAGGAAGTGTTGAATAACTCAACATAGACCTAACCATATCCAAAAGAGTTCTATTTCTCATTTCTGCTACCCCATTTTGTTGAGGTGTACTTGGTGCAGAAAACTGAGAAACTATCCCATTATCAATAAGATATTGTTGAAACTCACCAGATAGATATTCTCCACCACGATCAGATCTCAAGATTTTTATGTGTTTCTCAAGCTGATTTTCCACTTCAACTTTGAATGCTTTGAACATGTCAAAAGCACCCGACTTATGTCGTATGAGATACACAAAGCCAAATCTCGAGTAATCATCTGTGAAAGTGATGAAGTACACATATCCACCTCTAGCTTGAATGCTCATAGGTCCACATACATCAGTGTGTATCAATCCTAAACATTCAGTGGCTCTGTCACCTTTGGCAGAGAACGTCCTTTTGGTCATTTTACCTTCCAAACAAGATTCACAAGTTGGTAGATCATCAACCTTTAAGTCACTCAAAGGTCTGTCACATACCAATCTTTTAATCCTATTAAGGTTAATATGACCTAGGCGTAAATGTCATAGGTAGGTTTCATCTTTTGATAATTTAACTCTTTTATGATTAGGTTCCGTTATTTCTATGTCTAATGAGTGAGAGATATTTCTATGCAAAAAGTATAGACCGTTTTCCAATGTACCTTGGCAAATAATTTTGCCAAAATTACCAGATGGAGCTGACGCTTTGAAGCAATATAGGGATGATCTTGCCAAAAAGCGGGCAGTAGCAGCAAACAAGGAGGCGACAACCAAGTCCAAGGAAGGCTCATCTAGCGTAGCAGAGCATGTTTTTACTTCTTCCCCTAAATAGAGTCCCTTGAGGAAGCGGCAAAGGAAAAGTTCGACTGTCGACCAAGGAAAAAATGTCGAATCAAGCATGAAGACACAGTCTTTTGATTTAGAGTCCGACTCGTCAATGGTGCTTCTTTCTTCTGGGATCTCGTCGTTTAAGGAACTGAAAGGCTTTTTTAAAAAGTCGAACAAATTTCTTCTTACTGCTGATGAGGAGTTCCTTAAGGGAAAATAGACAGAAGATGTATTCAACATGTGCACCCTTTCAGCTTTCCAGGTGATTTTATTTATTTCAAGATTATTTTCGATTTTCACGTATAATGTTTATTCCTTTGACTTATACGACATACCTTTTTGTAAGCTTTGCAGGCGCATCTGAATCTTCATGACAGGTATAAAGTAGTCAGTGACAAGTGTAGGAAGTTTAGGAAAATGAACGGCATTCTCAAGGCGGATAAGGCTAAGCTCAACAAGACTATAGAGGAGCTAGAGCGAAGGAACTTGGCTCTCGAAAAAGAGATTAAGGAGGTGAGAGCAGAGAGGGATCGACATTCTGAGGAGTCGACCAAGGCTCACGCAGTTGCAGTCGAGCAGGAGCGCCATGTCACTGACTTGAAAGATCAATTGATGTCGATCGCAGCTGCAGCGATGTGTAAGGCGAGAGCAGAACTCTTCAAGGAATATTGATGACTCGCTTTTTGTGTCATTACCAAATTGCGAATTACCAAAAGAATGTTTATAAAATGAATTTATACGCAATATATTTTAAGTTTTAAAAATGAGTAAAGTGGTAAGCTTAGATTCGTTCCATAGGGAATTAGAGTAATATGTTGAATTAATTAACTAATCTATAAGCAATAAAATAAATCATAAATGATGAATGAGTGTATGGTTTGTCAAACCATCAAACATACATACAAAATAAACCTAACTAAAAATATGGTGATATGAAAAATAGAAGACTCACAATCTTGATAAGAAAAATGGATATAAACAATTAATATAAATGCTAGGGAGTTGATTGATTAGCAAGTGGGTATGTATAGTGCTTTTCAAGCCACTTTAAGGACCAATCTCTACATGTTAACCAATTTAGGTTTAGATTAATGTGGTTGATATACCCTCCACTAATCTATCCTATTTATTGGGTTCTTAATCACTCAAGGGTGTCAATCCAAGAATGATTATATAACATGTTATTCTAAACAAGATTGTAATTAACAAGTGAATATACAAGTCAATCACATAATGAATAGAATCTAATGAATTAATAAATAGAACACATATAGAGATTCATTACAAAGCTTAAGCAAATACCCACAACCAAATGTTTATCAAATTAATCCCCTAGATTAGGGTTTTAATTACACATAGTAGCAAAAAAAAAAAAAAAAAATAGAAAACAAGTAAATGATAAGGAAATCACCCTTGGGCCTCCTTCTTTAATGCTTGATCCTTGTTCTCCTTAGATGCTCCTAGTGCAAAGAATGGAGGAAGAGGATGTGTCTAGATAGGTGGATGGCTTATGGTGAGTGACAAAGGATTTGTAATGTAGAAAATGGTAGGGAAGGAATGGTCTAAGGAAGTAATCAAGATTTGATGTGAGTTTTTGGGTGGAAAAGATTAGTTCAAGTATAGAAATGGAGGAATTTGGGAGATGATTAATGGAGGAAAAAGAGATAGGTAGGAGAGAATAGGCTTCGTATTTCAAATTGAAAAGAGGGATGAATTTATAGTATTTTTGAATTAGGTCACGGATGGTAAATTATCAAAACACCCCCTGTACTTGTCAAATTTCCATTTTGGCCCCTCAAGGGGGCCTTTCCGTAATTTTTCACACAAATTCAGCCAATCAGAGTTGAGCACAGAGGAGGTCGCGGTTTGGCTTAAATGACGACATTGGGGATGCAAATGGCGACCTCATCAGGTGTGGGAATCAAGTCCCTATTGCCATGGCGACCTCGAACGACAAATGTCGACCAAAATGGTGACGTAGGCGTGACAAGAGTGGACGGTGGAGGAGGTTGAAGATTCCGACGATTTGGGACGCCGGAAATGGACCGATTAGGTTGCTGGTGTGGTGGCCGTTGATTTCGACCACTTTTCGACCACCGGTAGGTCGGAGGAGGCCCGTTTCAAGTGGAGGCGGTGCTTAGGGTTTGGAGGGTCAACAATGGTGAACTGCACGCTGGGGAAGAAGAAGGTTGAATATTGATGGGGTGTATTTAGAAATCAGGTGGGGTGCACGCAAGCATCATGCTTGACTATGTTGGGGTGCAGTAAGAAGAGAATTTAGGGGTGTACAGCAGCTGCACAATGTCTAAGAGAGGGCTGTACTTAGAAAGAGTTTTGGGTGTATTGAGAAGCTATCAAAACGCACCGTGTCATTTAATGACGTGGCACAGCTTCATCCTTTTGGGGTGCAATAAGAACAGGGCAAGGGTGCAGTTAGGCTGGCTCTTCTTGTGTCAGATGGGGTGCAGTAAGAAGAAGATTGAGGTGCATGAAGCTTGGACTGTTATGATTTGGGACACGCGTTGGGCTACACACTTGGGTTGCCCGTGTTGGGCGCTTGCATTGCCCACCTTACTTGCTTCATGTACGTGAAACGCACCGTTTTGTTTGTGGGCTGCTTGGCTTGGGCTTGAACATTTGGGCGCACAAGGACATGGACGTGGGTGCGTTTAGAAGCCCACTTTCTTCATTTAATCAAAACGCACAGCATTGATGACGTGGCGTGCCTTGGCTGATTTCCTTGGCAATTTACATAATGCTCCCCTGATCTCTTCTAATATTGTGATTACTTCAATATTTCCTTCAAAATTTACTCCTTTGCCCCTATTTCACCAAAATTACTCCAATGCCCCTGAATTCTATAAATACCTGAAAATACTTAATTAACACCATTAAATCACATAATAATGCCCAAAAATCAAACAAAAGGAGAAGGAAATGAGGGCTAAAATCATACCAATTTTGGTTCGATCAAATATCTATCTGGTGAGCACGTTAAGTGGAGTGAGGCCGAGATACAGGATGTGGTCGACACTTACGAAGAAATGCTCGAACTTGAAGGATCCTCCCCTAAAAAAGCTGGTGAATAACAGAACGTCGTGGAGGATGTGCAAAATCTTGTCGACAATGAAACCCTTGGCGATGGAGAAACCAACGCTATTGTCTCTGATCTACCCCAGAACTGATCTTTCTAATTTCATTGATCTCTTTTTTTTTTTTGCCCATGGATGATTTGGTCTTTCTGACCTTTATATGTTTACATATGGGGATGATTTCTGTCTTTCAACCATCATATATTAATATTCTCTGCTTCGAATCTTCGCATATATTAGTATATAGGAAGAATTCTGATTTGTTTAATTTGAGCAAATGGTATGACCATTATATAATGGGGTTTGCACAATTTCATCTATCGATTGGATGAGATAAGCCTATAAACTCATGCTCATATGTAAGTTGGTTTTTACGACCATCAGTTTGACGGTAGATCGTGTATTTTATCGAAAATATGGTCATAGAAATAATTGTACGCAATCGTTTGTCCATATATAAAAACATGCGTTTATTGGTCGACTAGACTTTATTCGCGTACATGCGTTATCAGTCGACAAAAATCTTTATTTACATAGAATATCCGCGTACATGCGTAATCTTTATATACATAGAATATTCGCATACATTTTATTTACATAGAATATTCGCGTACGTGCGTTTAGTCGACAAAAATCACGTGCATGCATTAACAGTCGATAATTTCCCCCGACTCTCGGTATTTTGTTGCCAAATAAGAATGTTGAGAGTTGATACTCATTTCATAGATGTCGGAGTACATCGTGTCAATCTTGAAATAGTAATGTAATGCGTCAACGTCAACGGAAGAGTAGAGATGAATTTTGTGAGCTCAGTTTTCAACTTGTACTAAGTTTTTCATCATTGCTCTTTATGCTTCGATTTGTTAGCATTTGAAAAGATAATCGTACAAATGAGAATTTATACAAATGAGAATTATGAAAGAAATGACAAGTTTAAAAATGATACTGTTTTAGATGCTAGGCGTTCCAACTATTATGTATTTCGCGACCGTCGAGTCCTATCAATTTGTATTCTCCTTGTCCTTTGATCTCTGTTATTTGATAAGGTCCTTCCCATGTTGCTCCAAACTTTCCTGCTCCTTTTTCTTTGGTATTTTGGAAGACGCGTCGTAGTACCCAGTCGTTAACTTTAAATACTCTAATCTGCACCTTCTTGTTATAATGTCGTGCGACTTACTGCTGATACGACTGTACTCTTAGGGCAACACAATCACATCGTTCATCTAAGTGATCTAATTCGAAGGCGAGCTCCAGGTTGTTTTGGATCTCATTCGGATTTTCGCTTCGTGCAATTGCAAGTCGTGTCTCAATAGGGATTACTGCTTTTGATCCATAGACAAGCGAGAATGGGGTTTCTACTGTCGATCGATGAGGTGTAGTTCTGGATGACCATACAATTTCTGGGAGTTTTTCGACTCATTCGCTTTTTTCCACTTTTAGTCGCTTTTTAAGTGTCTTGATGATGGTTTTGTTAGTCGACTCCACTTATCCGTTAGCTTGGGGATAACACAGTGTTGAGAAGCTTAGCTTTATCCCATATTTGTCGTAGAAGTTCTTGAAGTCGTAAGAGATGAACTGGGACCCGTTGTTGGTCAATATTTCCCATGGGACTCCGAACCTGTAAATAATATTTTTCCAGATGAAGTTGCATACCTCTATGTCACGTATTTGTTGAAAAGCTCCAACTTCAACCCATTTAGTGAAGTAATCCGTCAGTACTAACATGTAGACGATACCACGGGGTGCTGTAGGGAGTTTTCCTACAATGTCCATTCCCCATTTCAAAAAAGGCCAAGGGGCCGAGATTGAATTTAACATACATGGGGGGAGATGAGATATAGGTACGAATCTTTGGCATTTGTCGCATGACTTCACATGGTTCTGGGAATCATGCCAGTAATATCCTGTCGTGATAGCTCTGTTCGACAAATTTCGACCTCTAGAGTGGTTCCTAAGGATTTGAATAGCATATCGTCGATGTATACCTCCATTGTTGAACCGAGCATTTGGGCAAACATTTTGTTGACCAGTCGTTGATAGGTTGCACCTGTATTTTTCAAACCAAAAGACATTACCTTATAATAGAACGTACCTCGCTCAATAACAAATACGATTTTTTCCTGGTCGTCTGGATGCATCAGGATCTTGTTGTAACCTGAATAGGCGTCCATGAAGCTGAGTAGTTCGTGTCCTACCGTAGTGTGGACAAGCATGTCGATGTGTGGAAATGGAAATGAATCCTTAGGACACGCTTTGTTGAGATCTGTGAAGTCAACACATACTCGCCATTTCCCATTTTTCTTCTTTACCACCACGACGTTTGCCAACCAATCGGGATATTTTACCTCTTTTACTGAACCGATGTCGAACAGCTTCTGGATCTCCTCGTTGATTACTTTATTCCTTTCTGGAGCGAATTTCCTTCGCTTCTGTTTTATAGGTTGGTGATCAAGGTTGACTTGCAATCGATGAACAATTACCTCTAGGTTAATGCCAATCATGTCTGAATGTGACCAAGCAAAGCTGCTCTGTTGTCCCTTTAGGAATTCAATAAACTGTTCGTGGATTTCTTTTGGTAGTCTAGACCCAATGAAACTTTGCATTCTGGCTGTTCTGGGTCGATCGATTCCTCATCTAGTTCTTCCATCTTAGGCGCATTTGGGGTCGACTCGACCTTGAAGTTCTGTTATTGCTATAATTTCTCTTTCTTCTTCTTTATGGCGTTTTGGTAGCATTCCCTTGCTGCTCTCTGTTCTTCTTTAATTTCACGCACTCCCCATCTAATTGGGAATTTTATCATTTGATGGTAAGTCAACGGGATCACCCTCATTTCATGTATACATGGTCTTCCCAAGATCGCGTTGTATGGTGACTAACAGTCGAGAACCAGGAAATTGATGTAGAGGTTCACACCTTCGACGTAGACGGGTAGTACTATTTTGCCTAAGGTGTTTTTTGTTCCTCACTGAAGTCTGTCAATAATGTCGTTCGACGGTTGAGTTTGGATTCGTCAACCTGTATCTCTCTTAAAGCATTGTTAAACAAAATATTGCACGAACTACCATTATCGATTAAAATGCATTTAGTTAAACAATTTGTAATTTGTAAGGAGATAACAAGTGCATCATGATGGAGAGATAAAAAATCTGATTTGTCCGTAGACTTGAAGGTGACAGTTTCGTCAATAGTCAATGGATGCTCCCTGCTGGGTTGGATCTCGACATTTGACACTTGTCTTGTGTGTCTTTTTGCTGCAAAATAGCTCACACCACTGACTTTAGATCCTCCTGCAATATAATTGATCATCTTGTCTTGTCGGGGTGGTTCTGGTGGATTGTCGTTTACATTGGTTACCCCTTTGTCATTTCGCCTGGCCAAAGTTTGTTTCCCCTTATCTGTCAGGAACTCTTGTAGATGTCCTTGCTTTAAAAGTTCTGCCACTTCAAACTTGAGGACGACACAATCTTCTGTTCGATGGCCATGATCTCCGTGGAATTCGCATCTTAATTTTGCATCTCGATATTCTGGAGGTGCGTTCATTTTTCATGACCATTTGATTGTTTTGCCCATTTCCCTCATTATTGATACGAGGTCGATTGGCTCGATGCTGAGGTTGTATTCTGGTGCTTCGATGCATTGTCGACTCGTCCTCGGGTAATCTCGTTTATAAGGTCGATTGTCATTTGAACCTTCACTCCGTGGCTGTGTGTTTCTCCTATCACTTGTCAGGTAAGGTTCTGTTTGTCTGTCGTTCGACCTTCTATCGACTCGATTGACTCTTCGGTTCGTATTATTGTTGACTTGACTTATGAAATTGGCTTCATCTTCCTCCCACTTGATTTGGGCCTATGCTTTTGCCAATATGTCTTCCATTGTCCTGCATGGATATTTAGTGAGTTCTTTATATAGATAAAAGTCAAACCTAAGGCCTTTTTAAAGGTATATATGGCGGTCACCTGATTGTAATGTAGGATCTGCACTTTTTCTTTATTGAAACGTCCAACATAGGTTCTTAGATTTTCCCCATGTCTTTGCGTTATCGTGTATAGGTCGTCCGACTGTTTTTCCAGTTTGCGACTGCTTGCGAATTGCTCCACGAAAGTATCTGTGAGCTGCGCAAACGAATTAATGGAATTGTTAGGCAAATTAGTATACCATTGTAAGGCTGGGCCATTAAGGCTGGGCCCAAAGGCTTTGCACATGCATGCATCTCGTAGGTCGCGTGGAATTGCTGCAGTGAACATTCTCTACTTGTACTGTGCTATATGGTCGTCCAGATCAGTAGTGCCCTCATATTGTTTCATATTCAGAAACTAAACTTTTTGGGCATCTCGACTAGAGTTATCGCATCAACAAATGGTGAGTCGGCAAAGCTATTCGCACTACTTCTTTTTATAGGGGCTGGAACTCCTGGAATTTTTTATATAAGGGCTTCCATTTCTGCAAACCTGCGGGAAAATTCTAAGTTAGCAGATATAGATGATTCAGTTCCAGATTTTACCAATCCTTGTGTCAACTGGAGTGACATAAGTGTCCTTAGGACGTTCTCAGCTTGCTGGCATGTAATTGGATCTTGCTCGTTTTCATTTCGGATTGGCAAATTGTTGAAGTCGATTTCGACTCTAGTAGTCTGGGGTGTCTGTTGGTTTTGCCCGACATTAGGATTCGCGTCTGGGATTACTGGTCCTGTTGGGGCGACCAGAGCTGTTCTATCGACTTCTTGTTCGTCGTTTGGGATCGGATTCAAGCGCTCCGTAGTCTCGCTGTCAGGTATTACGCCGTCGATCAGGGCTCGTAGCTCACCATTAGTTGCTCGGATTGCAGTATTTTCAGCTTCGAGTGCTCGTAATCTTTCTGCATTTGCTGCCATCTGAGCGGTCAATGCAATGATCTATTCTTCGACGATTGGGATACCTCCTTCCCCAGACATCGTTGTTGTCCGTTCGAAAGCTTCGACTGAATAGCTTGTAAAGTTGCGATGGGCCCCACGGTGGGCACCAAACTGTAAGTGGTCGAACTACGGTTAAAGTTATTCGGGTCGGGTTAGACTAGGCCCAAGGCAACTCAGTGGAATTTTGTTGACTGAAGATTGTCGTCTCAAAACTGTAAACCTGCAAAAAAGGATAAATTAGAAAGAAGATAAAAATGATAGATTTGGGGTTTGATTTTTAGCCTTAGTTATGCTTGGGCTGAGCAATTATTTGTAATGACTATTGAACCAATTTTCGGTGTTCGGAAGGAATACGAATAGACTTCTGATTTGCTATAAGTTCTTTTTTTCATATTTTTTCGAGAGCCTTTCTATAGCAAAAACCTTGTTATTTATAGGGGTTCAGTTGTTTAACGTTTTCCCGATCATGATTTGATTGTGGGCGAGATTTCAAGAAAAAATCTCTTCCACAACCATCTACTTCGACATAACTAACCATTGACCAAGTCAACCACTAACTTGGTCCTAGAAAAGATCAAGTTCTGTAGTTAATGCTTATATTGGATCATTCTACCGCTATAAAAAAAAAAAAAAAAAAAAAAGTCTGAGCTTCTTACTTTGGGCCTATGAACCTTTTTTGTTTACCACACTCATGACTTCTTCGAATAACGACATGAATTCTGAAAAATCAACTTGTTCGACGTAACCTAAATTTTTTTAATATAAATTTTATTAACCAGCGTCTCTGTATCTCTCTCGCTCTCTCTCTCTCTGCTTCACAATACAAAACATATAAAAAGTTGTAGCAACTAGCAAGCAAGATTCTCCAGTCCCCTCTTTGATCATAAAAATGGGTCACAATAAGCCGAGGCGGATCAAAACCAATCACTCTCATCGCGGCCAATCCAGTAGACTCAATCAACTTGAAAGGTCTCTCTCTCAATTTATTTCAAGTGGGTTCACTGTTTTTTTTACTAGTATTTATTATTTTACTTTTGCAGGCAAGACGAGTCTCTTCCACATGAGGAAGGTATTTTTTCAAATTTTTTTTTTTTTTAAATTGTTGTTGTTGTTTTATGTGTTTACTTATATGGGTACCAAGTGTTTGTTAAATTGCGTCTTTGGGTAGTGAAGTTTTCAACTCTAGGCAGATAATAGGTTTATTTTACACTTGTAGTTTCTGAAGATCAACCACAAGTTCCAAAAATTCAGCTTGCAATGTGGGTATGCATATTTTCGAAACCGTCTTGAAGATTCTTTCAAGCTACTTTTTGGCTTTGTGTTTGGTGTTGTTTTTGTTTAGTTGTATATCTTAATTTAATTTGCTATCTGTCTTTTGATGGGTACTGAACAAGTTATTCTATGTCATTGTAGCAATGGTTTTAATTGGTTTTCGGCTTGGTTGGTTTAGGATTTTGGACAATGTGATGCAAAAAGATGCACGGGACGCAAGCTTTCAAGATTTGGCATGTTGAAAGAAAGTATCTGCTACATATACTCTCTCTCTCTCTCTCTATGATTTTCCAGTTATTCATATTGCTTATCTTATGATGTACATTCAATTCTAATGCAATCACCGACTTCTGGGCTTCTGCAATACCGTATACTTACACTTACAATATTGAAGTGCTGAAATGTGAAAATGAACATTGCAAGTTCACAATATATTGTATATATAATAAACCGGTTTGATTGATTGTTGGGATGAAAGGTACCTTTTTGGATGGTCTTCAATGGCCTGATCACCTTATTGACGTATTCTTTCTACGAGTTTTGTTAGGTCTAGTTTCTTCTTGCTTCCCTCCAACTAAACATAATGATTCTGGACCTAGAATCACAACTTCCTTATAATTATAATAAAGCATTTAAATTGTGAAAAATATTTTCATATTTTGCCATTCTGTTCCATCAAGGTTTATTCATTACCTTTTGTTATTGGCATCATTTACTTGGCAGTAAACAAGTCCAACTCTCCTTAAAGATTTACCAAACTCAGTTGATTGCATTGTTTGCGTATTTGTTTAACTTGAATGACTTGGTATGATAATTGTGATGATATGAAACATCTATCAACTTATTTATACTTTTGGCATTTTTGCCTTGAAGAATGCAACATTGAGATTTTCAAACATCATTAATTTGGACTACCTGACTATTTGAATGCAGGAGTTACGTGTGAATAGTGGATTTGGGGGTGTTTGCTTAAGGTATGTCCAACATTTCTTCCTACTTTACCTTATTAAGTATATGGTCCAAATATTTATCTTGAATAATGTTATATTGTATATTAATAAAGTGATTTATATCTATGTTGATTTTAAATATCAATTTAGTGGTCTGGATATTTTAAAGAAGTAAATAGCTTCTGTCAGATAGGTTCTAATTTTGATATTTTTGGGGCTACCATCCATTGTTCCATGATGCTTCCAGCTTACTGAATCTCTGGAATTGAACCTTATGAATCTGCTTATATTCTTGAAAAATTTGAGTCAATTAGCATGTCTGTTGATTGGAAACAAACTTTTCTGTTGATTTCTAGGCCTTGGGAATCCGTCAGGTTGAATGACCTGTCAAATGAATGAATGATTGGTTGTGTGCTTGGCATGTGGGGAATTGTGCAAACTGCTGGAGCACATGCTATATTCTTTACACCAAAAATTATGAATCATATTGTTGTGAATCATAAAGAAAGAATATTATTTTCTTATTGAATAGAATACAACTCTAGGTTATATACACTAGGCCATATAACAGGAAAGAAACCTATTCTAAATCAAATCCCTATAAATTAGGGATTGTACCAACTAATAATATATTCCTAGCTGTAAACTAATTACAAAATTAGAGTCTCCTAAGTATAGAAAACCTCCTAAGAATAGGAATCCTGTGTTTCTCCACACATATGAAAGTTTTATTTGTGTGTGGTTGTGTACTTGTGTTTACATCTTCATCTTTTTCTCTGTTGTTTATCTCCATTGGCAGCCCTGTTGGGACTCAATGTGTCTCAAAAGAAGATTATAGCTTGATAAAGAGAAAAGGGTTAGCTGTTGTGGATTGTTCTTGGGCACGCTTGGAGGATGTACCATTCGTGAAGCTGCGTTGTGCTGCACCCCGCCTGTGTATGAACCTCAACTCTGCAAAAATTGTACTCACTGAATTTTTGTGTACAATTGTTTTTAACTTTGCCCATCTCTATGATTTGGCCTAAATATTTGGAATTGCAGTACCCTGGCTGGTAGCAGCCAATCCAGTAAACTATGGTCGACCGTGCCAGCTCTCTTGTGTTGAGGCATTGTCCGCAGCTTTAATACTGTGGTAATTAAATTTCTCTTCTTATTTTCAGTGGAAACATTTTACTTCTTGTGTTAATGTTGTTCACACCTGTCAATTCTTTTTAACATTAGTATTTGTGTTATGTTTATGCTAGTTCATGCTCTTATGGATATTGTTATAAGTTTTCTGTCTGTGAATTGTGATTCTCTTATCGGTTAGTCATGGTACCGAATGCTTGAGCATGTTGCTTATGTTTGGAGTCAACCCATTTCAGTTCAGTTTCCTTTACTTTTATTAGTGTAACAGTGTTCATTATGTTTTTTTTTTTTTGTTCATGAATTTTATCATGATTCATGGATGCATATTATACATTCTACTTTGCAAGAATTTCGATTATACTTTGGATTATTCGCAAATAAAATCCTTTTTGTAGCTTTAGTCTCATTCTTAGTGTGAGAGCTTACTACTGAGATTGTTGTCTGGGAATTGGATTTGTTTTCACTTTTCATTTTATGTTTCACCAGCGGGGAAGAGGAAACTGCAAATTTGTTGTTAGGCAAGTTCAAGTGGGGTCATGCATTCCTGTCCCTCAACAGGTAATTTTTCTTATACATTTTCTGTCTTTTTAGAGGTAGATAAGTTTTTTCTCTTTTTCATGTACAAGAAACCTTAGTTGAAACTTACAAGTTACAACGGCCTAGGAAATACTATTTTGAGAAAAAGTTTGAAAGTGGTATACCCGAACCGTTAAAGTGTGGACATGGAAAGCTCCCTAAAAGTACTAGTCTCTTTTATTGTATAATTTTCCATCGTAGCTGTTACCTTGTTTTAACATACTTTCTTGTTCTTTATGTTGTCAAAATTTCTAGGGAACTGTTGAAGGCATACTCAGAATGCGAAAACAGTGCCAATATCATTTCATTCCAAAATGAATGGCTTTCTCAACAAAGACTGGTTCCAAAGGCTCTCCCAGATGTGGAAGGTACACTCTTTTTGCTTGTTCTCAGTCAATATCTAGAAGCAGACAAGTAGTTTTGCTTTGATCTTTCAAACATAATATTTTTTGCTTTCTGCTTATTCATAGAAACAAACACCGGTGAAGACGAAGGCTCTTCTAATGACTCCGACAATGGGCTCCCTCCACTAGAAAAAAATATGAATCATCTGGACTTACAAGAAAGCAATAAGGAAAGTGAGAATGAAAGCGAATAGAGAAAGCTAACGCGCACAATGGTACATGGGTTGATACAAAGAGGGTCTCGTAACTTATCTCTATGAACTTGTACGAAAGGGTGGAAAGTGCCATGGAAGAAAGCTTTCTTGATATCATATACTGATGTATCATAAATGATCTTCTCTCTTTTGGGTCTTTTCTTTCTGTTTAAATGCAGATGGATTTGAAGGAGTGTTTGTTGATGAGCTACAATCTTGTGATTCTTTTTTACTTTTTTGCCAAAATGTTATAGAGTAGACGAGAGAATCTTGGGTACAGCAGGATGCATAAATCTTCCATACCGTTGTTTTTGAATATGAAATGTTTAAAATGCCCCTAGAAAGTTATTTTATCCATTATTTTGATATAAATCAATTAAACGTTTAAAAATATATAAAACAAACAAAAAATAAAATAACTCTGTTGTAGGGGGAGAACAATTGACCTCCTCTAGTAGGAGGAGATCTGCTATGATCTCCTTCTCCGGAGAATATCTTGATGTCTTTCTGTGGAAGAGTTTGCTCAATTTCACCTCCATCCGCGGTGTAGTCTTCACCGTCTGTGGAGTTGTTTCGTTTTTGTTATTTTTCTTTTAATTTTGTAATATAAAATGATAATTTTACCCCTCAATTGTTAACTTTTCAATGTGTGCAACTAATGAATGTCAGTAGGGATGGCCAAAAATCTCTGACCTCTTTCTGGGCTAGTTGCCCTCCTATGTACCAAAAAAATAAAATAAAAAATAAAATAAATAAATAAATAAATAATCCTTTAATCCGCCCCAAACCAGTGGTGCTTCGATCTGTTCGGGTTAGGTTTGGAGCACTTAAAACGGGTCTCAGGTCGGTTTAGGTTAAACTTTTTTGACTCGATTTTTTATTAGGTCGGGTTTAGGTTTAACTTTTTTGATCTGCCCCATTCGACTTTGTATTTATATAATTATTGTTTAAAATATACAAATATAAAAGGAAAAACAAATCTCTAATCTCTTTGTTTCTCTATCTAATTGCATTTTATGTTTAGTTTATTAAACCTAGATGTTGTGTTCTATTAAATTTAAGTTTATATATGAATTTTAAGTGCATGTTAAAATGTTTGTCTATGGTGTATGTGTAGGTGGTCGAACTATGGTTAATATGGATCAGGTCGGGTTAGATTAGGTCCAATGCAACTTAGTTGGGTTTGTCGATTGAGGGTTGTCGTTTCCTTTATAAACCTGCAAAAAAGGTTAGTTGGTTGACCTGGGGTGGCTACCTTCTTCGTAAAACCTGCAAAAAGAACAACGTAAATAATAGATAAAAATGAAACAAGGAATGTGGGGTTAGATTCTTAGCCTTAGGTATGCTTAGGCTGAGCAAACGTCTATAGTAATCGTGAATTAGATCAAATTTCGGTGGCCAGAAAGATTATGAGCAGAATTTTGATATGCTAGATAGCTTTGCTTTAGTCCAGAATTTTCAGAGAGAGTTCATTGTGATTGAACTTTGTTATTTATAGGCTAAGAACCTTTCTCCAACGTTCACCTGGTGAAGGTTTGATTGTGGGAGGATTTTTGGGGGAGATTTACTCTTCTTCAAATCTAGCAGTGACAACTGTTTTATCAACAAATGGTAAATGCAGTTGGATTGAGTTAATTAGCCAACTTTCAACTGATCGAAGCTTTGGGTCGACCCACTATATATGGGCTTAGATAGGATTCCAATACAGAAGGGTCTAGATCTTAAGCGTTAGGCCTATGGGCCATTTTTGGCTACCACATTTTGTCCCCCACTCTTTAAAGATGGGATCATCAAATTTAGAGAGTGATTTTGGTCAAATCGTTGTCTGAGGTTGATTTCGCATCGTTTCAAGAGGTATCATGAGTATCAACTCGATGGATCACTTGTCGAGTGGTGAATCGACCATATGTCGATCGATTTTTGATCAAATTCCTGATGAAACGATTTGTCGTTCAACGATGAAGCGTAACGCAAGTATGGGAAGTCAAATCTATGGGATAGTTACGTTTCAATACCCTATGCTAACGTCAGCTGCATTAAATTTGAGTGCAACTTTTGAAGTATTTAAATTTTAAACTAGGCAGTTACCTTGGTTCGTCTTGGCAAACGAAGGGGTGTTGACACGTGGTCAACTAGGGTTAGGCATCCGTGGTTGAGTTTTTGGTTTTATAAACCAAAAAACTTATCTTCTAAGTTTATTATTTTACATGTAAGTTTTAGAAAGATATCCATCAGACAAAGAGTTTCATTTCGACGAGATAGTTGCAGAGGTTCGCTGGTGCTTTGCTCATTTTTTCCAATATTCTTAACTCCCAAGGTTAGTAAAAGGTATTTACGCACTCCTTGTTTGTTTTGTGAGACTTGTCTTCGTGAATCTATAGGGAAATAGATGAACTCTTTTGGTTTTGCCTAGGAATAAATATGTTCTTCGCTATGTTCTTTGTGTTTTTGTTACATTTGTAATTTTCTGACTTTTATGCCATGTTGAATCTTCATGTGATGTGTTGTAAGTTCTCGAATTTGTTTGAATGTCGTTATGTCGAGAGTAGATGTTTGATCGACTTATGACAGCAAAAAACCCTGTAGGTTTAGGTCGATCTTTTAGGTGTTGATTTTTCGTTGAAAACCCTAGGTTTTGATCTTAGAAACCCTAGGTTGTGATTATAGCGTTGTAGTTTCTGATTTGTGCATTTTTTTTGCATGTCATATTTTGGAGATACCATGTCGAGCAACACTACAATTTCTGAACCATGCTTTTCTTGGACCCCTAGAGACGTAGAAGGTGATGATGGAGAAATCGACAGTGGAGTAGCTAGTGTCAATCGATTGGTGTCAGTTGAAGATCTGTCGAAAGTGGTTACTACTAATGCGAAAGGTATGATAGAGCGGGTGCCATCCCCGCCATCGTAGAGTTAGTTGAATTTTCGGAGCATATAGATGATACGAAGGCTTCTGTAAGGATTCCCATTGTTGATTGGCTTATTTCGTGGACAAACCACAAGTTGGGATTTGAATTGTAAGGGTAGATTAGGTGATTGGAGACCAACATCGAAGGCCATCTACAAGACCTCAAGGTGTCAAGCACTCCAAAGGTATATTTCTAGTGCTTAGTTTTCATTGAAGAGATCTAGAAGAACACACACACTTAGCATACTTGCATTTGTGTGCATACTCTTCACATGTCACATTACACACTAGCACTTTGTTTGATTATATCTTGTTGTGTGTTTGTTAGTGTCTTGTAATTCGTTTCCCGAATATGTTCGGAAACGTCCACGCTTGCAGGATTATGTGCTTGGGTTTGCATGAAGATCGCCTTCGGAGAATACCCTTGGCTTCTCCCTTGGTTTCACCTTCAGTGGTGAAACAGCGGTTTGATCGGCGGCCTGACCGCAGAATGGAAACCGCCGTTTGATTCCAGAGATCTCTGGATTGGTTCTGCGGTTGGCCGCCGAATCGAAACCGCCGGAATTAGACCTGATGCATTTATTATTTCTCGGGTTCTGTTCGGCGGTTTAATCAGCGGCCTGGCCGCCGAATGAAACCGCCGAATTAGATATTTTAGGTCGGTTTCTTTTTGGGTTTTGATCGGCGGTTTTGTTTGACCGCCGAATCTGGTCGCCGAATGATCCCCTGCTTCTCGGGTTCAATTTGGCGGTTACATTCTGCGGCCACGACCGCAGAATGAAACCGCCGATTTGTGATTTCAAGGGCAAAATTGTCTTTTCACTTGCCCTGTTCTTGATGACTATAAATATCATACTTTCTCATTTCTCAAAGTTTAGTTCTCTAATTCAAAAGAACCCTAAAGTTCAAAAAGAGAAACTTGAGAGAAAAACAATCAAGAACTCATTTTTATACACTCAAAACCATTCTCATATGCATCTAAATATCATCTAGCATTTTCTAGCATAGTTAGGATGCTTGCTTGCATGGGTTTTGCTCAACACACTTGCTTTGGTATGTTCTTCACTAATCTCATCTAAGCTTAGTGTTTTATTTATCAAAGAAATCTCTTATATTATTTGTATGCTCTTAGAATATATTCAAGATACAAAATAGAGATTGTTGTGTTGGCATGTTTGAGTGTTGTATTGTGATAGCAACATCTAGGTTATTTTATCCATGATTTGCTAAGCTTTATGACATGTCATTTAGCTATTGACATCTAGGATTGCATTTATTGTTATCTAATCATCCTAGATAAGCATCTAAGATTACCTAGCTTTATTTGCTCATTGAATATCATTTTATATTCACATAGGTTGTATTCTCTTCATTGAGAAGTAAGTCTTGCATGTAGCTTCCGGGATTAGGTTGCTTAGATTGCAAGCAATTGGACTAGGTCCACTTATACCGGGATTAGGTAGGTGTGATGATTATTGATCGGGATTAGGTTGTAATCATTTCACATTTAGTGGATTCGAGGTTCAAGTGTGGCGCACTATACAGCCCGTGGTTTTTCCCGTGAGGGTTTCCACGTAAATATCAAGTGTCTTTTATAATTCCGCACCATATTACACTTGTTATTGTTTTGTCTAGTTTGGGGCATTTTCGTAAATTGACTAAACGCGAAAATTGGGTAAATTTGGTAAAATCTATTCACCCCCCTCTAGATTATTCTTAGATCACACCGTGTTATTTGTTTCAGCTTCTACATCTGGTCATTCGCTAAATATACTGGATGGTAGTCCGGCAAGCGTGCTTACGGAGGACAACTTACATGGTTTACGAGTAATTTATGGTATTCCAGATTTGATCGAACTACGTGCACCGCAGGAACATGAATGAGCGGACTGGGATATACCCAGATGGACATGCTTTTATAAGTATACTCTTCGTTTGGGGTTTAGATTCCCGGTTCCTTCGTTAGTTCGACGATTGTTATAGCATTTCAACATTGCTCCTGGCCAATTGATGCCAAATGGTTGGAGAAAACTATTAAGTTTGACCGTATTGCGCGAGAAATACATAATTAATTTCGGACTGGGGTGTCTCCTGCATAATTACTATTTGAAGGAGCACGTAACCGACTGTGGTCGTTATATGTTGATCCCTAGGACCAAAGAAAATCAACTGATAAGTAATACTACAACAAACGACCGTCTTTGGAAAGATACTTTCTTCTTTACTAAGGGTCCGCCAATTGATGGTCCTTGGGGGAAGTCACAGTTTGTCCTTCGATGAATATGGAACCAATATGGTAAGTGTCGACCAATATTTTCGTCACTTTAGGAAATTCTTAATTTTAAAACCTCTTAATTTTAATCAGTACCTGTTTTGTAGAAATCAAGAGTGTGGATAACGATATGTCGTGTGATGACACGGTTGAGCGTACCAAGGATGTATTAGGCATTCCTATCGAAGAGAGAAGTTGTAGAGAGTTGCTTTTGGATGGTAAGCTTAGGCCTAGCAGTTTGTGGCGATGGTCGACTTTGAATAGATCATGAGCACCGTATCCTCTTGTGAAGGATTTCGTGTCATATGTTTGGATTAGGAGGAGTCTTGAAATACTTGGGTGTGATATGAAATTTTTGCCACCTATTACTGACATTGAGCTTCATTTCGCAGTGATGTCGATGTCGATGTCGAACGCAAAGATCAACTTACCAAATCAAGCTGAAGCTTTGAAGCGTTATAGGGATGATCTTGCAAAGATATGGGCAGCAACAACCAAAAATAAGCAGGCGGCTGACAAGCCGAAAGAGAATGCACCTGTGGTACTAGAGCATGTTTATTCTTTGTCTCTTGAGCAAAGTCCCTTGAGGAAGAGGCAGAAAAGAGATCCGACTATCGACCATGGAAAGAATGTTGAATCAAGCTCGAAGACGCAGTCTACTGCTTTAGAGCCTGATTCGTCGATGATGCTTCTTTCTTCCGGAATATCGTTGTTCAAGGAGCCGGAAGGCTTTCTTAAGAAGTCAAATGAATTTCTTCTCTCTGCTGACGAGGATTTTCTGAAGGGCTAGAAGAAGGAGGATGTATTTAATACGGGCATTCTTTTGGCTTTCCAGGTGAATTACTTTATTTCAAGTTTCTTTTCAATTTATGGGTATATTATTTATTCCTCCAGATTTATACGACATCTCTTTTGTAGGCTTTGTAGGCACAATTGCATCTTCATGATAGGTATAAGATAGTCAGTGACAAGTGCGCGAAGTTTAGGAAGGCGAATGACGACCTCAAGGCGGACAAAGCTAAACTCAACAAGGCTACGAATGAGCTAGAGCAAAGGAACTCAGCTCTAAAAAAAAGAGCTAATGGGTGTGAAGGCGGAGAGGGATCGACATTACGAGGAGTCGACAAAGGCTCATGCGGTTGTCATTGAATAGGAGCACCTTGTTATTGCCTTGAAAGAACAACTGACGTCAATCGCAGTTGAAGCGATGTGTAAGGCGAGGGCAAAAATTTTCAAGGAATATCTATCTAGTAAGCATGTCAAATGGAGTTGTGTTGAGATGCATAAGGTAGTCGACACTTATGCAGAAATGCTCAGACTAGAAGGATCCTCACCTGGAGAGGCTGATGAAGAAGGAGACGTTAGAGGGGAAAAACAAAATCTTGGTGATGACGAGAACCTCAATAATGCTGGAGAGACTAATGCTACTGCTGCTGATCCACCCTTTGGTTGATGTTTTTCTCTTTTAATCTCATCTAATTATTATTATTTGTTTTTTCTTTTATCGATTTTTGATTGTTTATTGTAATTGTAGATGATTTGGTCGACTCGACCTCTATATACTTATGTTTGATGCCTTTGCTTTACATCTTGTTTCCAATAAACTTCCCAATAAACTTCGTGTGTGTATGGGAAGTTTATTTTGACTTGATTTTATTTGTGGAAATGATATGAGCATCATATAATGAGGTTTGCACAATTTTGACTATCAATTGAATGAGATAAGCTTGTAAACTCATGCTCATACGTACGTTAGTTTGACTAGAGATCGCGTATATGCGTGTTTTGGTCGATACAACCTTTTAGCAATGAAAAACTTAGCAAATAATGGATTGCTCATGTAATTTGGTGGAACGACCTTGCATATAAATTTGAACATCACGTACATGCGTTATTGGGCGACAAGTCCTTTATTTACATAGAAAGAATTACGTACATGTGTTATCGGTCGACAAGACCTTCATTTACATAGAAAGAATCGTGTACATGCGTTATCGGTCGACAAGACCTTCATTTACATAGAAATAATCGCGTACATGTGTTGTGTTGATACTTTTCTCCAGTGTTATTCCCCCTACTCTCAATATGCGTTGTCGATTTAAGGATGTTGAGAGTTGATACTCGTTTTATAAATGTCGGTTGATGTCGTGACGTTCTTATAATAGCAATATATTGCTTGTCAAAGTTGACAGCTTATGTAGAGTAAATATGTGTTTCTGGTGAGCTCAGTTTTGCACTTATTTGTACTAAGTTTTCATCATTACTCTTTTATGCGTCGATTTGTTAGTATTAAATAAAATAATCGTAAGACAAATAAGAAATATCAAAGGAATAACACAAGTGTCAGAAATGATACTATTTTAGATGCAAGGTGTTCCAGCTATTGTGTATTTCTCGACCGTCGAGTCCTCGCAATTTGTATGCTCCTTGACCTTTAATATCGGTTATTTGATAGGGGTCTTCCCAAATCGGACCCAATTTTCCTGCTCCTTCTTCCTTGGTGTTTTAGAAAATGCGCCGTAGTACCCAGTTATTTATTTTAAATACCCTAATTCGCACCTTCTTGTCGTAGTGTTGTGCAACTTGTTGCTGATACGACTGTACTTTTAGAGCAGCACGATCACGTCGTTCATCCAAGTGATCTAGTTTAAAAGTGAGCTCTAGGTTATTTTGGATTTCATTCGGATTTTTGCTTCGTGCAGTTGCAAGTCATGTCTCGATAGGGATTACTACTTCGAAGTCGTAGACAAGGGAGTAAGGGGTTTCTCCTATTGATCGACGAGGTGTAGTTCTGTACAACCATAGAATCTCTGGGAGTTTTTCGACCTCACTTTTTTTTGCTTCTAGTCTCTTTTTGAGTGTGTTGATAATGGTTTTGTTTGTTGACTTTGCTTGTCCATTGGCTTAGGGATAACGTGGTGTTGAGAAGCTTAGTTTTATCCCATATTTGTCACAGAAATTCTTGAAGTCGTATGAGACAAACTGGGACCTGTTGTCGGTCACTATTTCCCATGGAACCCCGAACTTTTAAATAATGTTTTTCCAAACAAATTTGTGTACCTCAATGTCGCATACTTGTTGGAAAGCTTTGATTTCAACCCATTTGGTGAAGTAGTCCGTTAGTACTAACATGTAGACGACACCTCCGGGTGCTGCAGGGAGTTTTCCTACAATGTTCATTCCCCATTTCATAAAAGGCCAAGGGGCAAAAATTGAGTTCAACATACCTGGGGGGAGATGCGATACTTGTGCAAATCTTTGGCATTTGTTACAAGATTTCACATGGTTCTGGGAATCGGAGCTCATTATCAGTCGGTAGTACCCTGCTGTGATGGCTCTGTTCGACAAACTTCGAGCGCCTGAGTGGTTTCCGTAGTCTTCGTAATGTAAACTTTTGAGGACATCATATGCTTCTCGCGGAGTTACGCACCTCAAGTAGGGTCTTGTAAAGGATTTTTTATATAACTTACCGTATAAAACATATAATTTCGCAGCCTTCGCTTTGATCTTCCTTGCTTCAGTTCTGTCCCAAGTAGGATGTCAGCTCGGAGATAATCCAGTATAGGATCCATTCAACTTATTCCATGGTTGATTGGTGCAATCACTTCGACTTCTTGGATGGTTGGCGACATAAGATGTACGACAGGGATTGATTTTGAACCATTGGTTGTTGTCGATCCAAGGCTTGCTAATGCGTCTGCTTGACAATTCTTTGATCTTGGTATTTGTTGAATAGTAAATTCGTCGAAGGTCAACTGCAATTGTTTGGCTTTAGCTAAGTAGGCGGCCATCCTTTGGTCCCTTGCTTCATACAATCCATTCATCTATCGGACAATGAGCTGCGAGTCATTGAGTACTTGAATGCTCTTTATGTTCAAACTCTTGGCGAGGTCGAGTGATGTAGCGGAAGCTCTGTCGAGAAAAAACCTACAAGAAACAAATTGAAAACAACCTACTAAAGTTTTGTTGATTCGTGCACGAATACCGAAAGATTAAGCTTCAAGTTCGTTAATTCACAAGGAATACCGAAATTGGGAGATAATTAGAGAAACTCTAAATTTTATAAATCAAAAACTGAATTGCCTTTCGGCTTACAAAATTATTTAAAGTAAATAAATCCTAACCCTAATCGTAATCCTTGCAGAACAAGAAAAATGAGCCTAATTACAAAAATCATGAAAATTACTGGAAAAAGGCAAAATTGAGATTAAAGTGGAAACTACTACTTTTGAGAATCCTAAGAAGATCGGAATTGACGAAAGTCAATTCGGACTTGGAAATCTCAATTTATTATAAAAACGAAACTTTCCTAAAATGGCAAAAACGGCCTTTCCGGGACCTAAACGACGAAATTCAGCTAAAAAAGGGTATGCCTCAACAGGGAAGCTTGAAATATAATATAATATAATATGCTAAAATATTGATTATCTCCTCTTTCACCGAAACGCTTCAACTGTGAAAGTTTCATGTCATTTCGACTTTGTCGCTTGGCCTTTCTTCTTGGTCTTTTTTCGATCCCACCCCTCTATATATTCCAATGCTATGTAATCCAATGCTGCTACATCATTCTCCCCGGGTTGGAGAAAATTCGTTCTCGAATTTCCTACAGTATCATCATCAGAAACGGCCTTTTCGGGACTTAAACGACGGAATTCAGCTAAAAAAGGGTATGCCTCAACAGGGAAGCTTGAAATATAATATAATATGCTAAAATATTGATTGTCTCCTCTCTCGCCGAAATGCTTCAACTGTGAAAGTTTCATGTCATTCCGACTTCGTCGCTTGGCCTTTCTTCTTGGTCTTTTTTTCGATCCCACCCCTCCATATATTCCAATGATATGTAATCCAATGCCGTTGCATCATTCTCCCCGGGTTGGAGAAAGTTCATCCTCAGATTTCCTACAGTATCATCATCAGAAGAGTCACCATGAAAAGGACTCAAATGCTTGACATTAAACACATCATGAATACGAATGCGGCTGGGAAGCTTTAGGCGATAAGCATTCGGATTAATCTTCTCCAAAATTTCGAGTGGCCCTATCTTCTTAGCAACAAGTTTATTGTATTCCCCCACAACGAACTTATCCTTTGTGAGGACTACCCAAACAAAATCACCCACGTCAAACTCTAAATGATGTTACTTTTTGTCAGCAACTAGCTTGTATTTCTCTGCTGACTGTAACAGATTTTCTTGCACTTGCTAATGAAATGCCTGTAACCCTTGAACAAAATCTTTAGCCATTCCATGAATTCTAGTCCTACTAGGCAGAGGCAACAAGTCTAGTGGGCTGCAAGGAACCAATGTGTAAATAGCCTGAAAAGGGCTGAACCCAGAACTTCTATTGACAGCATGGTTGTGGGCAAATTCAGCTTGACTAAGTTTCAGATCCCATGACTGGACGTTATCCCCTACCAGACATCTTAACAAATCTCCCAGGGCTCGGTTCACCACCTCAGTCTGCCCATCCGTTTGTGGGTGATATACATTGTTAAAATCCAACCTTGTATTGACCATCTTCCAAGGGCTTCGCCAGAAGTGACTGAGGAATCGAGTGTCCCAGTTAGAAACGATTGACGTAAGTAATCCATGAAGATGATATACCTCCCAAAAGAATAATTGGGAAACTTTCACAGCATCAGTAGTTTTTTTGCACGGAATAAAGTGAACCATCTTGGAAAATTGATCAACCACTACATAGATGAAATCAAAACCCCGCTTAGTTCTTGGTAGCCCCAAGACAAAATCCATACTCAAATCTGTCCATGGTTGAGTAGGAATGGGTAATGGCATGTATAGACCTGCGTTAGTAGCCTTCCCCTTGGACAATTGATAGATCCGACATCGTTCAACATATCTCTCTTCCTTTCGGATTGTTGGCCAAAAATAGGAGACCTTGACTAACTGAAGAGTATGATCTCTACCCACATGGACCTTACCATGTAATTCCTTAATAATTTGCAAACGCAAACTACAATCGGGAGCACAAATTTGATTTCCCCGAAATAGAAAAACATCCACCAACAAAAATTTAGATTTTCCCCCCGCTTGTATATCAGTCATCACCTCAGAAAAATACGGGTCAGAATCAAATAATTCATGAAAGGAATCAAAACCTGGTACTTAGATGGTCATTGCTTACAACAAATCGACTCTTCGACTTAGAGCATTCATCAAGCAAAAATTGGTATGATTTTGGCCCTCATTTTTGACTCTTTTTGCTTGATTCTCGGGCATTTCCCCGTGTTTAATGGTGTTAAATTGAGTGTTTCAGGTTTTATCAGGTTTAAAGAGCAATTGGGATGATATTGAGGACTTGTGTGCAAAAAGGCTCACAAATGGGAAGAAACAGAGCATTTTCGCTACTTAGGCAAGAGAAGGTCGCTACATGGTCGCCATGGCGACAGAGGATTATTCAGAGCTTCAAAAGGTCGCCACTTGGTTGTCACTTGGTCGCCATGGCGACAGAAAGTTACAAAAATGCATCAGGTGGGTCGCCATTTGGGGGTCGCCATAGCAACCCACCCTTGCAAATGGCGACCTCTCAACTTTAGGCAGGGTTGCCACATATGGTCGCCATAGCGAGCTTCTTGTGCAAATGGCGACCTCACCATGAATTGCTCATGGTCACCACTTGCTATATTGTGAAAAAGATGGTGTTCATGGCGACCTTTGCATCTAACCGTTTTACGCACCAGGGTCGCCATAGTGACAAAATGGCGAACTTTGTGCCACATCAGCGGATCAAGCAGTTATCAGTACATGTCCAAGAGTGTGTATATATAAGAGTGACCTTTCATCTTCAGAGGATATACCACCTTAGAGAGCATGAAATTCATTACATTGAGATCTAGTTTTCTCATCCATGGATCATCATTCCTCATCCTCCATTTCTCTACTTGTACTCATCTAATTCCATTAAAAACCCCAACATCTAACCTTGATTACTTCCATAAATCATTCCTCTCCTACCATTTCTCCACCCAAATTCCTTTGTCACTTTCCATCAAACATCCACACTTCAAGATATATCCTCTACTTCCATTCCTTGCATTTAGGAGCATAAAGGAGAAGAAGGATCAAGCTTAAAGAAGGAGGCCCAATGGTGATTTCCTTACTATTTACTTCTTTTCATTTATTGCTAATATGTGTAACTAAACCCCTAATCTAGGGGATAGATTTGAGGATCATTTGGTTGTGGGTATTAGCTTTAAGCTTTGTAATGAATCTCTTATGTGTTCTATTCATTCAAATCATTAGATTCTACTCAATATGTAATTGACTTGTATATCACTTGTTAATTGCTATCTTGATTAGAGTAATAAGTTATATATTCATATTTGGATTGACACTCCTTGTGTGATTAAGAACCCATTGAATAGGATAGATTAGTGGTGGGTATATCAACCCCACTAATCTAAGCCTTTAGTGGTTAACATAAAGAGATTGGTACATTAAAGTGGCTATAAGGCATTACCCACACTCAAGTGCTAATCAATCTATTCCCTAGCAATCATATTAATTGTTTTCATCATTATTCTTATCAAGGTTGTTGAGTATTCTATTTTTCATATCACTTTTGTATTTTCACTTTTATAGTTAATGTTGACGGTGGATTTTGTCAATTGACCGGTCAACGATTTCTCCACCTATCTAGACACATCCTCTTCTTCCATTCTTTGCACTAGGAGCATCTAAGGAGAACAAGGGATCAAGCACTAAAGAAGGAGGCCCAAGGGTGATTTCCTTATCATTTACTTGTTTTCTATTTTGTTGCTACTATGCATAATTAAACCCCTAATCTAGGGGATTGATTTGATAAACATTTTGTTGTGGGTATTTGCTTAAGCTTTGTAATGAATCTCTATATGTGTTATATTTATTAATTCATTAGATTCTATTCATTATATGATTGACTCTTATATCCACTTGTTAATTACAATCTTGTTTAGAATAACATGTTATGCAATCATTCTTGGATTGATACCCTTAAGTGATTAAGAACCCAATAAATAGGATAGATTAGTGGAGGCTATATCAACCACACTAATCTAAACCTAAATTGGTTAACATGTAGAGATTGGTCCATTAAAGTGGCTTGAAAAGCACTACCCATACCCACTTACTATCAATCAATTCCCTAGCATCTATATTAATTGTTTACATCCATTTTTCTTATCAAGATTGTGAGTCTTCTATTTTTCATATCACCATATTTTTAATTAGGTTTATTTTGTATGTATGTTTGATGGTTTGACAAACCATACACTCATTCAATTCACTTATTTATGATTCATTTTATTGCATATAGATTAGCTAATTAATTCAACCTATTACTTTAATTCCCTGTGGAACGAATCTTAAGTTTACCGCTTGAAAGTTCACAAATTAACTCGGGTGTGTTTACAAATATATTAATCTAGAGGGGGGGTGAATAGATTTTAATGATTTTACCCAATTTTCGCGTATAGTCAATATTACGAAAATACCCCAATCTAGTCAATACAATAACAAGTGTAATATGGTGCGGAATTATAAATGACACTTGATATTTACGTGGAAACCCTCACGGGAAAAACCACGGGCTGTATAGTGCGCCACACTCGAACCTCGAATCCACTAAATGTGTTAAACGATTATGACCTACTCCCGGTATATAATCACACACCTACCTAATCCCGGTATAAGTGAACCTAATCCAATTTGCTTGTGTGACCATCTAATCCCGGTGTCCGACCTAATCCCGATCTATCACACAAGACTTCAATTGCTTGCGATCTAAGTAGCCTAATCCCAGAAGCTACGCGCAAGACTTACTTCTTAATGAAGAGATTACAACCTATGTGAATATATATAAATACTCAACAAATGCAATAAGAGCTAGGCAACTCTACATGCTTATCTAGGATGATTAGATGGCAATAAATGCAATCCTAGATATCAATGGCTAAATGACATGTCATAAAACTTAGCAAATCATAGATTCAATAACCTAGATGTTGCTATCAAAATACAACACTCAATCATGTCAACACAACAATCTCTATTTTGTATCTAGAATATATTCTAAGAGCATACAAATAATATAAGAGATTTCTTTGATAAATAAAACACTAAACTTAGATGAGATTAGTGAAGAACATACCAAATGATGTGTGTTGAGCAAAACCCATTCAAATAAGCAAACTAACTATGCTAGAAAATGCTTAGATGATCTTTGATGCACATGTATATGGTTTGAGTGTATAAAAATGAGTTTTTGATTTGATTTTCTCTCAAATATCTCTCTTTGAAGTTTAGGGTTCTTTAGAGTCAGAGAACTAACTTAGAGAAATGAGAAAGTATGATATTTATAGACATCAAGAACAGGGCACGTGAAAAGACAAGTTTGCCCTTTAAATCACCGATTGGCGGTTTCATTCTGCGGTCGTGGCCGCAGAATTGAACAGTCGAATTGAACCCGAGAAGCAGGGGATCATTCGGCGACCAGATTCAGCGGTCAACAAAACCGTCGATCAAAGCCCAAAACGAAACCGACCTAAAATATCTAATTCGGCGGTTTCATTCGGCGGTTTCAAAACCGTCGATTAAACCACCGAACAGAGACCGAGAATAATAAATGCATCAGGTCTATTCGGTGGTTTCGATTTAGCAGCCTGGCCGCTAATCGTAACCGCAGATCCAATCCAGAGCTCTCTAGAATCAAACGGCGGTTTCCATTCGGTGGTCATGGCCGCCGATTAAACCACTGTTTCACCACTGATGGTGAAACCAAAGGAGAAGCCAAGGGCATTCTCCGAAGGCTATCTTCGCGCAAAACCAAGCACAAAATCGTGCAAGCGCGGACGTTTCCGAACATATTCGGGAAACGAATTACAAGACACAAAAACACACACCAAGAAATAACAAACAAAGTGCTAGTGTGAAAAGTGATATTTGAAGAGAATGCACACAAAAGTAAAGCATACATATGCAAACATTATAAGTTAATGTGTGCAACTAAATCTCTTCAATAAGAAAATAAGCACATAAGATATACCTTTTGAGTGCTTGGAACCTTGAGGTCTTGAGAAGGGCCATTGAGCATGATCACCTATCACCTAAGCTACCCTTTACAAACAACCCCAATATGTGGTTTGCTCACGAAATAAGCCAATCAAAAACCGGGAATCCTTACAATCTCCCCCTTTGGCTATTTTGTGACAAAACCACCACTCACATTGATTCCTCACAACAAAATAGAAACTACGGGTCTACAATGAATTTCTACATTACAAAGAGATATAAAAAAAATAAAATCTTGAAGCCTTCAATCTCTTATAGAACAATCAATCCTTGAAAACAAGGTTTCTATATTTTCCAATACACATAAATGTGAGATTAATCATGTGAGATAAACTAGCATTTGCATTTAAGTAAGTTAAGCACAACATTATGCAATGTATGTGAATGCAATGCTCCCCCTCAATATGTAATCTCCCCAATATGCACAAATTGCCACAACAATTTAGCAACTCCCCTTACCACATTCTACTCCCCCCTTTTGTTATGATATAGGCAAAGGAGTAGTCCCCAACAAGGTCACTCATAGCAAAGAGAGATAGTAGCATACAAGATATTTGCATATTCATATAAGTCACTTATGCTACTCAATCAATTGGAGAGAAACAAGGAGAGTTATTTTGATTAAAATGTGTGAATCAAAAATGCTTTGCATACAAGACATGTAGCATTCAAGTCCAAAATACAATAGTATTTGGCAAAGCAAATGGCAAAGGTTTTTAATAAGAATTCAAACCAATTTCACTAATGTCATGTGAGAAGCAAAGATATAGAGAATTTATTGATTTTCAATTTAATAAACACTATATCCAACTTTATAAGCGAAACATGGCATAAGCGACTTTGCACCCTATTTGATTTTTCCGGATTTGAAACTCGTATGATAGTAGCCATGTTCAACAAATAAAGAAAGAGAGACATTTGGACTGTAAAATCCTTTGATCGGATACAAGATCCTTTAATCATTTGAGTCTCATAAGCTTTTTCCTACAAGTTTTGCATTTAAGAATTATGCAATCATCAATTCATGCTATTTCATTTTAGCACGTCATTTGAATTTCATGCTTTTCATATGTCATTTAGCATGTTATAAAAGAATCATCATGTCATGGAAATAACTATAGGTCATTCAAATCATACTTCCTATATAGATTTCCTAGTCCAAAAATGCATGTTTGAACATAAATATGACATGGATTGAAAACAAAGCAAGGTTCACACTTATTGAATAGAAAACATATATACATATGTGCAACCAAGCTTACTCAAGCAATCAATAAAGAAGCATAAGATCTTTAAAATATTTTGCATGCATCAAGTATGCAAAAACTCTCTTTGCTTGAGTTCCCCATATGGGGTCAAAAACCACCCTTCATCAATGAAGGTCATTAGGTCCTATGGACCTTCCAAGTCCATTAGACTCGGTTGAACCTATGTGAGACTTGTTAGTCTCGTAGCAAGCGGGTTCATTAATTTTTCTTATCCACTTAGGTGATATAGTTTTCTTCCTAGTGGACAAAGGTTCTAGAGCTTTAGAAGTTAAAGGATCATGCAAATGAGTTTCTTCCTTTATGGGAACATGCATTCTACCTCTAGCCTTTCTCTTTTCTATCATGCTTTTAACTCTACACATTTGAATGTAATAAAAGCAACTTGGTCTAATGTGACCATCAATTCCACAAAAATGACAAGTGGGAATAAAGTTAGGAATCATACCATTCCCTTGTGCATGCTTTGGTGCATTCCCACGTCTTTGTGGTTGTCTTAGTTGTTGAATTGGATCTCTCCATCGTTGTTGATAGCCAAGACAAGGTTGCTCACTCGATTGAGTTTGCATGATAGATGTCTCCCCTTTGTGGATCTTAGGTTGAGGGAAGTTAGCATGAGGAACTCTTTGAGCTTGAGGTTGTCTCCTTGAAGCTACCTTCACTTGTGCACTATGAGAGCATTGTCCTAGATCAATCTTCTTCCTAGGAGTTTGCACCGGTGAAGCCTCTTTCTTGCCTAAGCTCTTGACAAATATGGTCTTTTTAGGAGTGAGACTCTCCTTGTCTTCTTCAAAGCCAAGACCTCTTTTGTCACAAGGGTCTTTTCCAACACTCAACAAGTGGTTGAGTTTTTCCGTGCTAGAGGCCATCTTAGCCATTAACTTTTAGCATCATCAAGCTCCATTTTCAACCCTTCTTCATTCCTCTTAGATAAAGCTAGCTCATCTCTTAGCTTGTCTTCATCAATCATGGATCTCACCACTTCTCTACTCAAGTGGTCTACTTGTGTTGAAAGCTTAAGATTTTCTTCATTCAAATGTTGAATCTCCTTCTCATTCATTATACTATAGCTTTCAACCATTCTCAAGTAGTTTTCATGATCCATTTTCTCCACAATTCCATGTGTCGAGTGGGATGACAAATTCTCAACAATTGAGTCATCCCCTTTATTCTCCATCTCGCCAATGGAGTCATTTTCTAAATTCTCCATCTCACCAATGGAGTCATCTTCTTCATCAAGATCATCAAATTTGTCTCTTGATGACATATGAGTCATATCCCAATAAGTAGCTACACCAATCTCTTATATAGCTACTTCTTCATCTAATCCTTCTATGGGATCACTGGTCAAGTCATCCTTGCCATCAACTTCATTTTCTACATATGTGACTCCAAAAGCCGTGTAGTTAATGGCTAGCTCCTCATCACTTGACAACTCATCTCCCTCATGGGAGTCATCACTACTATCACTCCTAATGGCGGCCATCACTTTTCCCTTCTTCTTGTCCATGCGATTTGCACATTCGGGGGCGAAGTGTCCTATACCACCACACTCATAACATTGGACCACTTTCCTTTCGGCCTTCTCTAGCCTAGGCTCAAACTTGTTGAAAGGACCATTTTTCTTCAAGTCTTGACCATTGGATCCAACACTATTCTTCTCGAACTTGACAAACTTCTTGAACATTTTCACAAATGAGTTAAGTTCATCGTCCGAGTCATCCTCCTTCTTGTTATGCTTCGACACCTTCAAAGCAATATTCTTCTTTTTCTCAGGAGGTGAGGTGATAGCCTTTCTAGACTCATAGGCTAGAAATCTTCCAATGACTTCACTCGGCTTCATATCCTTGTACCCATCATTCTCTTCTAAAGCCGTCACTTTCGATTCGAACCTTTCGGGGAGAGATCTCATAATCTTCTGCTTGATTCTCCTATCCGAATACGGGTTACCAAGTTGATGACTTTGATTCACAATGTCCATCAACTTTACTTGGAAGTCATTGAAGTGCTCATGCTCTTCCATCCTAATGGTCTCAAAACTAGTTTGGAGAACTTGTAGTTTTGAATCCTTGACCACTTCGGTTCCTTCATGAGCCGTCTCTAGGATTTCCCACACCTCTTTAGCGATCCTAGTAATTTGAACCAACTTGTATTGGTTCTCATCCATGGCACATAGGATGGCATGCATCGCCTTCCTATTCCACTTAGATGTTTCAAACTCTTGCGTGTTCCATTGCACCTTAGGCTTGAGAACATCTTCTCCTCTTCCAATAGGAGTTATCATAGGTGGAGCGTATCCGTCTTCAACCGCCATCCATGCCCTATCATGGATTTGGCATAAGTACGCTTCCATCTTCCCCTTCCATGAGGAGTAATTATCGCCGGTGAGCAACGGTGGCCTCACGCTCGACGCTCCCTCTTTGCTCATCCCAATATCACTCATAGTGTTTGGATGAATGCAAATGAGATGAATGCAAAATGTATGAAGAAATCAAACAATCACACACAATGCAATACACACCAAAAGTGAGCAAGGATCACCTAAGTATATCTAGGAACCCGCTCTGATACCAATTGAAAGTTCACAAATTAACTCAGGTGTGTTTACAAATATATTAATCTAGAGGGGGGGGGTGAATAGATTTTAATGATTTAACCCAATTTTCGCATATAGTCAATATTACGAAAATACCCCAATCTAGTCAATACAATAACAAGTGTAATATGGTGAGAAATTATAAATGACACTTGATATTTACGTGGAAACCCTCACGGGAAAAACCACGGGCTGTATAGTGCGCCACACTCGAACCTCGAATCCACTAAATGTGTTAAACGATTACAACCTACTCCTGGTATATAATCACACACCTACCTAATCCCGGTATAAGTGAACCTAGTCCAATTTGCTTGTGTGACCATCTAATCTCGGTGTCCGACCTAATCCCGGTCTATCATACAAGACTTCAATTGCTTGCGATCTAAGCAACCTAATCCCAGAAGCTACACGCAAGACTTACTTCTCAATAAAGAGATTACAACCTATGTGAATATATATAAATACTCAACAAATGCAATGAAAATGTACACATATTTTACCATTATACGCATGGGTGTCTTTTAAGAATGACATAGAGGGTTTGTGAAAGGGTTGTTAATCCGTTATTACCAAATTTTCGGATTAGTCAATATTACAAATATAACCCAATTCACAAAACAATAATCAAGTGTAATAAGGTGCGGAAATATAAACGACACTTGATTTTTACGTGGAAACCCTCAACAGGGAAAAACCACGGGCTATTATAGTGCGCCACACTCGAACCTCGAATCCACTAATTAAAGTGAAGTTTACAACCTATGTAGACCTCGTCTAACACTCCGGTCTGTAACCCCCCACTTCTACCACGCGGGCCTGTAAAAGTGGACCTAGTCCAATTTGCTTATGTGACCACCTAATCCCGGTGTACGACCTAATCCCGGTCTATCACACAAGACTTACCTCTCCGAAGAGATCAACACCCTATGTGAATATGCAATGATATCCAAATATGCAATAAGAGCTAGGGTACTCTAGATGCTTACCTAGGATTATGTGATGACAATAAAATCAATCCTAGATATGAAGATAGCTATATGACATGGCATAATAGCTTAGCTATGTAAAGGATAACCAATCCTAGATACAATAGCTATCAAAAATAACCCACAAACATTCAATCATGTCATCACAAACAATCTCTATTTTGAATATAAGATATTAATCTAAGATCATTCAAATAATAAAAGAGATGCCTTGATAAATAAAACACTAAATATCAATGGATAAAAGTGAAGAACATACCAAGGGAAGTGTGATGACCAAAACCCATGCAACTAAGCAAACTAACTATGCTAGAAAATGCTTAGATGATCTTTGATGCACATGAATGTTTATGGCATAGCTTTTAGGCAATAATGACCTAATCAAATAAGCTATGTAAAATATAAACCCAATCAACACATAATCTCAATCATATATGTAGAAATTACTCAAGAACATACAAGTAATAAAAGAGATAAAATTGATAACTAAAAACACTAAAATAAGATGAGATTAGTGTTCAACAAATCATACCATGTGTGTTGAAGAAGACCCATGCATTAGCACATACTAGATGAACCTAGATGATGCTTAGATGATGATTTATGCATGTGGAAATGGGTTTAGAGGAATAAAGATGTGATCTTTAAGTTTTTCCTCTCAAGTCTCTCTAAATATCTCTCTAGGGTTCTTTAGATCCAAAGACTTAGTTTAGGAACCTGAGATAAGGATGTATTTATAGAGACCAAAAACAGGGCAGGTGAAAAGTCATTTTTGCCCCTGAAAACGCACGATCGGCGGTTTCATTCTGCGGTCGTGGCCGCAGAACAAAACCGCCGAATTGAAACTCGAGAGCCTGGATTTCATTCGGCGCTTTCATTCGGCGGTTACATAACCGCCGATATAACCGCCGTTTTGGACCCGAGACATTTATCAACCAGGTCTTGATCGGCGGTTTCGATTCGGCGGCCAGGCCGCCGATCTCAACCGCCGTTCACCAAATATGGTGAATCCAAAGGAGAAGCCAAGGGCAACTCCACCGGCGATCATCGCGCTAAGACATGCACACCAACGTGCACGCGCGGACGTTTCCGAACATCCTTCGGGAAACGAATTACACCACACTTAAAGCTAATCAAACATGAAGTGCAAGTGTGGGAATTGAATGCATTCTAATGCCTATCATGTCATGGCATTATCATAGATTAAGATGCAATCAATTCAAACAAGCATGAATAAAATTCATGCCTTTGCATCCTAATGCCTAAACATGTTATGGCATTTTAATGACCTAGATGCAATCAAATAAAACATGCATGAAGAGATATTCAACAATTATGAATGCACACATATGAAAACACACAACATACAAATATAGAAATATGCATGAGTTGTGAGTGTGTGCAACTATGATCTCTTCAAAGCATGTAAGCACTAAAATATACCTTTGGTGCTTCTTCACTTGAGGTCTTGAGAGGGCCATTGGATGTTCACCAATTCCTAAGCTACCCTTACAACAACCCCAACATGTGGTTTGTCCACGAAACAAGCCAATCAACAAATGGGAATCCTTACATGCAATAAGAGCTAAGCAACTCTATATGCTTATCTAGGATGATTAGATGGCAATAAATGCAATCTTAGATATCAATGGCTAAATGACATGTCATAAAGCTTAGCAAATCATAGATTCAATAACCTAGATGTTGCTATCAAAATACAACACTCAATCATGCCAACACAACAATCTCTATTTTGTATCTAGAATATATTCTAAGAGCATACAAATAATATAAGAGATTTCTTTGATAAATAAAACACTAAACTTAGATGAGATTAGTGAAGAACATACCAAAGGATGTGTGTTGAGCAAAACCCATTCAAATAAGCAAACTAACTATGCTAGAAAATGCTTAGATGATCTTTGATGCAGATGTATGTGGTTTGAGCGTATAAAAATGAGTTATTGATTTGATTTTCTCTCAAATATCTCTCTTTGAAGTTTAGGATTCTTTAGAGTCAGAGAACTAACTTAGAGAAATGAGAAAGTATGATATTTATAGACATAAAGAATAGGGCTCGTGAAAAGACAAGTTTTGTTAGGATTATGCTCAATAGCAAGAGTGTAATATTGTAATTAACAATCTTTTTCATATTAATAAAGTGATTTCTGTTTTAAACAAATCTTATAGCATTTATAGTTTAATAATTGTTAAAGTAAATAATCATAAGGTCTAAAGACTATGAGAAAAGAAGAATTGTTCATACATCTGGATATGTATGTGGTAGACACAATTCTTTAGTTAGTCTTGAATATCGTTCACAACTTAAGTTAAAGGTTGGGCACCTTTATCTTGTTAAAGTTGTAGAATTCTTTTGCTAGCATTTGAGTGGGATCAAATGAGATATGATGAGTCTAAAATCATCGGAGTGTCTTCGAGCAAAAGAATCTAGTGCACTGGGTGCATTGAATAGGATCACAATGAAATACTTTATCTATAACCGTCAGTAGATAAAAGTAATTTCATTATCAGGACAATCGGAGAGTCTATCTCAATCCTGAAATAAATGATGGACTTATGGTTGCAGGTGATATCATTTGAGCTATCAATGAGTACGATTATATCGCATAGTCTATCCTCGATAGTTTGGTGATATTCATTTGTTAATCGATAGAGGACTTCATTTATAGATATGGACATCGTGGCTCCATTTATTAAATGAGAGTATAATATCATCATATGGATGTTTTGAGGTAATTGGATATTAAATCTCAACGTTGAGTTTTCAATAGTGTCTATTGAAAACATGGCTTCTGGACAAGTCAAAATATCCAAGTTCAAAACGTGGTCATATGAGTAAATATGGTAACTTGGAGAGTTATAAGCGGTCTATGAACTCTTGGCGATTACTAATATTAATCACGAGGATACACTATCTCCAATATGATTGTCTAGGGTATGAATGAGGAAGCATCTTCCTTTTCTGTCTTTATTTAAGAGTTCAATTTTAGCTCTTTAGTGGAATGAGCTAAAATTAATGGATCGGACCTAAGTGAATCATTTGTTGATTGTGATTAGGTTATGTCTATTGGAGCTTAAATTTAGATAGCCCGCCAAGATCCCCAATCCACACGGACTTGCATGGATCACTTGTTATATTCTACCGGACCAATTTAGGGTCCATCTAGAATTGCAATTTAATGTATTAAGAATATAATTTGCACATTATTTATATAATGGGCTGCACAATTATATTTATATATTAATGGATGACATGTGGGCTTGTTTCTTTTAGTAAGAATGGGTCTAGTTCACATGTGGGCCTTTTATTTAAAGACCTATGGATTTAATGAAATAAGAAAAATAATATTTGGCCCAATGTATATATGTGGGGCGGCAACATGCTATAATGGCATTAAATATTATTTTGTTTCATTATTTAATTAAATAAGAATTAATTAATTTATTAATTAATTGTTTAATTAAAGTAACAAATCTGTTCTAAATAGGAAATATGATTCCTATTTGTATACTATTGGTAGTAGTATAATTAAATAGAAAGACTTGTTTGACAAGGAAAATAAATAATTAATTTTATTTATTTGATCAAATAGGAAGTCTTTTTATTTTAGTCAAATAAGGAATAAAAGATTTATGAGTTTGATTAGGTTTTGGAAATCTTTTCTAAATAGGAATTAGGGTGCAATTCAAACTAATTAATTTTGGTTTGGAAATTGCGGCAACCCTAATTATTTTAGGAAGAGAATTCGGCCAACCCTAAAGAAGGAAGAAGAGAAATTTCGGCCACATATATATGTACACATATAGATTTCGGCCACCACTTTAAGAACTAGGGTTTTTGGTGCAGAATTTTCTTCTTCTTCTTCTTCTCAACTCATAGTTAGAAATCGATTATTCTACTGAAAACAAAAAGAACATAGATTATTCTTTGATTGTATTCTAGTTGCTTATTCATCAATAAGCTTGTGAATACTATATCGATCAAGTTTCACGCGAGTTTCGATCATTAGATTAAGAACTCAAAAGTGACCGGAATAATCTTAGGTTCTTTTAGATTGTTTTTGGGACTAACGAATCAAGAAAAGTTTGTTAATCCAATCACAGGTTTGCAATTCAAAGAAAGGGAGACCACGCTCCTAGGTGATCCACGTTCGTGCTAGGATTGAAGATCTTGCGGATTACCATCGACGCAAGTCAATCGGATCACGCTACAAGAGGTATTAATCTCTTATTACTTTATTATATATGTTTGATTAATCAAAAGGGTTTAAGGTTCATAAAATTGGAAAAATTTTAAAAGCTACTCAAACTATTTTTTAGTCTCGCTTCCGCTGCGGGTACAATTTTTTCCTACAATTGGTATCAGAGCCTTGGTTGAACCCTTTTAATTAATTAACGTATATATACGTGGATCGATTTCTTTTTATTGTGATTATGCATGTTTTAGAAAGAGATGGCACTCTAGGTATTCGCATATATAATTACATGTGATGTATGGATTTATATATGTTTTATGTGGATTGTTATTGCTCGATTTTGGTCCTAGATTTTCTATGTAATTTTGTTTTCGGAATTGTAACAAGAAGGGTGGTCTATCATCGCCATAATTCCTTCTTGGTAGTTGCTATATATATATTTTTTTTGTATTAATTATTGCTGCAGTTTTTTAATGTATTAAAAAAAAAGTGCAGTATTTTTTCTGCTGAAAATAATATATGTGCAGTTTTTTTTTTACTGCAGTGATTAAAAAAAAAAAAAATTTCTGCAGTATTTTTTTATTTTGTTTAAATTAAATTGTAACACGTTCTACATCGAAGAATTGAAGACGTGAAGCAACCGGAACCGAGAACGAGCACCGTGCGCACCCTAGGAGTGGATTGGGCTGCGCATGGCAAGCCCAAAGCTTGGTGGGCTGCGCATGGCAGCCATGCAAAGCCTTATGGGCTGCGCATGGCAGCCCCTTTGTGGGGTGGTGGGCCGTGCAATCCCAAGGGTGGAGGCCGAAGGATGAGCGTATGGTTGATGGGCCACTTGAAGATCTTGTATTCCAAATTCATTGTAATTTACTTGTTTTTCTAGGATGGGCCAAAATTGTTGCTATTTATTTTATGCTTAAATATTTTGTTATTGTATGATAACATGTCATATAGAATAGGAGTGCCACTCATATATCTCTTTTGGTATGAACATGCATTGAATGATTTAGGTATCTAAATTGGCATCTAGATAACTTGGTAAATCATTCTATGGGATTTAATCACATGCCTTAAATAATTGAGTGGGAGAAGGTGTTTTTGTAACACCTATGGCTTCCAAGATTAGTTGAGCTTAATTATTTTATGGTAATTCCCCAAAGGGACATCCATGAATGGAATTAAGCAATATACTTCCTTACAAGGATAGACTAGACAATGGACTCAACGAGATCTACTCCCAAAGGAGGGATTTTCGTGAGAGAAAATTGAGGGTCGATATCTTGGTAACACACTCAATGTAATTTTATTGATATCCTCCAAAGAGTTCTTGTCAGTAAAATTGCAAGGCTAAAATTGAAAACGCTGGTTGTTATGTTAACAATTAGGTGGGACCTAGTCTAACTAGTAAATGGTGCGAACTCCCAAAGGAGGCGTAACATTTATGGGTGTTAGATCACCGTTGAATTTTTATGATTGAGTTATTCATTTAATTCAAGATAAATATTTAAAAGTGCTTTATAATGATTATTTACTTATATATGTTTTGTTTTCATTCAGAAATCATGACCCCATCACTTATGAACATCCTGAAAGATAACACCTTAACTGGAGATAACTATGTAACATGGAAAAGGAAAATTGGGTTGTTGCTGCAAAGTGAAAAACATAAGTTTGTTCTAATTACTCCTAAACCACCTGCTCCTAATATTGAATCAAGCATAATGCAAAGAGATGAGTATGAGCAGTGGAAGACTTCAGATGATATGGCCAAATGTTATATTATGGCCACTATCTCCGACGTGTTGCAACAGCAGCATGAAGGAATGGAGTCTGCTGCTGATATAATGATGTCTCTAGAAGAGATGTTTGCTATGAAGTCCAAGACGACTAAGAGAGAGGCAGTGACTGCTTTTATGAATCTTAGGATGAAACCTGGACAGGCTGTGAAGGATCACATGATGAAAGTCATAGCACATCTCAACATTGCTGAACTGCATGGCGCTGAGATAGATGGTGAGACAAAGATTGATATGGTTGTCAATTCATTGTCAGATTCCTTTGATCAGTTCAAATTGGACTACACTTTGAACAAAAAGGAATACACCTTACAGAGCCTGATGCAAGATGTTCAAAGTGCTGAAAAGATCCTTGTGAAAGGCAAAGGTCAAGAGATTCATGTGGTTGGTAAAGCTGCTACTGTTAAGGCCCGTCAAAAGGTCAAGAAACAACAGAAGAAAAAGCAACTTGGGCCTACCAAGAAGGAGACCAAGAAAGTAACCAAGATCAAAGGGAAATGCTTCCTTTGTGGTGAAAAGGGACATTGGAAGAGAAATTGCCCAAAGTCCCAGAACAAGAAGGAAGAAGGTAATTTGAATTATCTTGAAACATGTTTTTTGGCTGATTCTACAGATTCTTGGATCATAAACTCAGGAGCCACTAATCATGTTTGTTATTCCTTGTAGGGGTTCCAAGAAAGGAGAAGGCTGAATAAGAATGAGATCAATTTGTGCTTGGGCAACGGAACGTTAGTGTCTGCAAGTGCAGTGGGAGATATTAGAGTTTGTTTGGATTCTAGAAGGCATTTAGATTTAATAGACGTTTATTATGTACCTCAATTCAAGAGGAATTTAATTTCAGTTTCTTGTTTGAATAAATTTGGATATTCGGTTACTTTTAATAAAGTTTTTATTATTAGTAAGAATGACAAAGTTATTTGCAAAGGTACATTGGAAAACGGTCTATACTTCTTGCATAGAAATATCTCTCACTCGTTAGACACAGAAATAACGGAACCTGATCATAAAAGAGTTAAATTATCAAAAGATGAAACCTACCTTTGGCATTTACGCTTAGGTCATATTAACCTTAATAGGATTAAAAGATTGGTAAGTGACGGACCTTTGAGTGACTTAAAGGTTGATGATCTACCAACTTGTGAATCTTGTTTGGAAGGTAAAATGACCAAAAGGACGTTCTCTGCCAAAGGTGCCAGAGCCACTGAATGTTTAGGATTGATACACACTGATGTATGTGGACCTATGAGCATTCAAGCTAGAGGTGGATATGAGTACTTCATCACTTTCACAGATGATTACTCAAGATTTGGCTATGTGTATCTCATGCGACATAAGTCGGATGCTTTTGACATGTTCAAAGCATTTAAAGCTGAAGTGGAAAATCAGCTTGAGAAACACATAAAAATCTTGAGATCTGATCGTGGTGGAGAATATCTATCTGGTGAGTTTCAGCAATATCTTATTGATAATGGGATAGTTTCTCAGTTTTCTGCACCTGGTACACCTCAACAAAATGGGGTAGCAGAAAGGAGAAATAGAACTCTTTTGGATATGGTTAGGTCTATGTTGAGTTATTCAACACTTCCTATTTCTTTCTAGGGATATGCTCTACAAACTGCAATATACATTCTAAACCATGTACCATCTAAGTCTGTTCCTAAAACACTGCATGAGTTGTGGACTGGGCGCAAGCCTAGTTTACGACACTTAAGGATATTTGGATGTCCTGCGCACGTGTTAAAAGGAAAGACAGAAAAGATGGAGTCCCGTTCAGAAACATGTATATTTGTAGGGTATCCGAAAGAAACTAAAGGATATTATTTTTATAGTCCTTCAGATCTTAAAGTATTTGTTTCGACAAATGCTAAATTTCTGGAAAAGGACTATATGAATGATTTTGTACCTAAAAGTAGAATTGTCCTGAATGAAATGTCAGGAGATACAATTCCATGAGAGGTTACACAACCAAACCCAATTGTAAGTTCTGATCCAACACAAGATCAGCAACCTACCATTCCTCGTCGTAGTGGGAGGGTTAGAACACAACCCGAAAGATACATCGGTCTGGGAGAATCTGTAGAGAATCTCCCGGACGACGATGATCCCTATACGTACAAGGAAGCTATGGAGGATGTTGATAGTCGCCATTGGCAAAAGGCAATGCAATCCGAGATTGAATCTATGTTCAATAACAAAGTCTGGTCTCTTGTAGACTTGCCTAAAGGGATAAAACCCATTGGGTGCAAGTGGGTATACAAGAGGAAAAGAGGTATGGATGGAAAGGTGGAAACCTTTAAAGCTAGATTGGTAGCTAAAGGGTATACACAGAAAGAAGGTATCGATTACGAGGAAACCTTCTCTCTTGTGGCCATGCTTAAATCCATTAGGATACTCTTATCCATTGCAGCATCTTTAGATCTAGAGATTTGGCAAATGGACGTCAAGACAGCTTTCCTTAATGGAAGTCTTGACGAGAGCATCTACATGATGCAACCAGAGGGATTCATTGAAAAGGGCCAAATGGAAAAGGTATGCAAGTTGCAGAAATCCATATATGGATTAAAGCAAGCATCCAGATCCTGGAACATAAGGTTCGATCAAGCTGTCAAAGGTTTTGGATTTATTCAGAATCTTGACGAACCTTGTGTATACAAAAGGATTAAGGGCGACAAGTTGGTTTTCCTGATTCTTTATGTTGATGATATACTACTCATCGGAAACGATGTAGGTGTATTGACATCAGTAAAAGAATGGTTAGCAAAACAATTTGATATGAAGGACTTAAGAGAAGCAAGTTTTATTCTAGGTATCCAAGTTATAAGGGATAGAAAGAATAGAACGATTGCATTATCCCAAGCTTCATACATAGACAAGATCTTGTCTAGGTTTTCCATGCAGGATTCCAAGAAAGGTATGTTACCTTTCAGACATGGAATCAAGCTTTCTAAGGAACAAGTTCCTAAGAATGAGCATGAAGAGCAATTCATGAGTAGAGTTCCATATGCCTCAGCAGTTGGAAGTTTCATGTATGCAATGCTCTGTACTAGACCAGATATTTGTTTTGCTGTTAGCATGGTTAGCAGGTTTCAATCGAAACCTGGTCCTAATCACTGGACGGCAGTCAAGCATATTTTCAAGTATCTTAAGAGAACGAGAGATAGTATGCTTGTATACTCTAGAGGGGATTTAATTCCCGTTGGGTATACAGATTCTAATTTCCAATCAGATTCTAACTCCAGAAAATCCACATCAGGGGTTGTGTTTACTATGGAGGAGGAGCAGTTATATGGAGGAGTATCAAGCAATCTTGTATTGCTGATTCCGCCATGGCAGCTGAGTATGTTGCTGCATGCGAAGCTGCCAAAGAGGCTGTTTGGCTCCGCCAATTCTTGATTGACTTGGAAGTGGTTCCTAGTGCGAATAAGCAGATCACTATCTACTGTGACAACAGTGAAGCAGTGGCTAATTCGAAAGAACCAAGAAGTCACAAGAGAGGTAAACACATTGAAAGAAAGTATCATCTTTTAAGGGAGATTGTTCAAAGAGGTGACGTGACGATTACCAAAATCGCGTCAGTAGAAAATCTAGCAGATCCCTTCACAAAGGCTCTACCTCAGAAGAGTTTCGATGGGCATCTAGAGAACATGGGCTTGAGAAATATGACACATTTGCTATTGCGCAAGTGGGAGATTGTTAGGATTATGCTCAATAGCAAGAGTGTAATATTGTAATTAACAATCTTTTTCATATTAATAAAGTGATTTCTGGTTTAAACAAATCTTATAGCATTTATAGTTTAATATTATAATTGTCAAAGTAAATAATCATAAGGTCTAAAGACTATGAGAAAAGAAGAATTGTTCGTACATCTGGATATGTATGTGGTAGACACAATTCTTTAGTTAGTCTTGAATATTGTTCACAACTTAAGTTAAAGGTTGGGCACCTTTATCTTGTTAAAGTTGTAGAATTCTTTTGCTAGCATTTGAGTGGGATCAAATGAGATATGATGAGTCTAAAATCATCGGAGTGTCTTCGAGCAAAAGAATCTAGTGCACTGGGTGCATTGAACTGGATCACAATGAAATACTTTATCTATAACCGTCAGTAGATAAAAGTCTTTTCATTATCAGGACAATCGGAGAGTCTATCTTAATCTTGAGATAAATGATGGACTTATGGTTGCAAGTGATATCATTTGAGTTATCAATGAGTACGATTATATCGCATAGTCTATCCTCGATAGTTTGGTGATATTCATTTGTTAATCGATAGAGGACTTCATTTATAGATATGGACATCGTGGCTCCATTTATTAAATGAGAGTATAATATCATCATATGGATGTTTTGAGGTAATTGGATATTAAATCTCAACGTTGAGTTTTCAATAATGTCTATTGAAAACATGGCTTCTGGACAAGTCAAAATATCCAAGTTCAAAACGTGGTCATATGAGTAAATATGGTAACTTGGAGAGTTATAGGCGATCTTTGAACTCTTGGCGATTACTAATATTAATCACGAGGATACACTATCTCCAATATGATTGTCTAGGGTATGAATGAGGAAGCATCTTCCTTTTCTGTCTTTATTTAAGAGTTCAATTTTAGCTCTTTAGTGGAATGAGCTAAAATTAATGGATCGGACCTAAGTGAATCATTTGTTGATTGTGATTAGGTTATGTCTATTGGAGCTTAAATTTAGATAGCCCGCCAAGATCCCCAATCCACACGGACTTGCATGGATCACTTGTTATATTCTACCGGACCAATTTAGGGTCCATCTAGAATTGCAATTTAATGTATTAAGAATATAATTTGCACATTATTTATATAATGGGCTGCACAATTATATTTATATATTAATGGATGACATGTGGGCTTGTTTCTTTTAGTAAGAATGGGTCTAGTTCACATGTGGGCCTTTTATTTAAAGACCTATGGATTTAATGAAATAAGAAAAATAATATTTGGCCCAATGTATATATGTGGGGCGGCAACATGCTATAATGGCATTAAATATTATTTTGTTTCATTATTTAATTAAATAAGAATTAATTTATTTATTAATTAATTGTTTAATTAAAGTAACAAATCTTTTCTAAATAGGAAATATGATTCCTATTTGTATACTATTGGTAGTAGTATAATTAAATAGAAAGACTTGTTTGACAAGGAAAATAAATAATTAATTTTATTTATTTGATCAAATAGGAAGTCTTTTTATTTTAGTCAAATAAGGAATAAAAGATTTATGAGTTTGATTAGGTTTTGGAAATCTTTTCTAAATAGGAATTAGGGTGCAATTCAAACTAATTAATTTTGGTTTGGAAATTGCGGCAACCCTAATTATTTTAGGAAGAGAATTCGGCCAACCCTAAAGAAGGAAGAAGAGAAATTTCGGCCACATATATATGTACACATATAGATTTCGGCCACCACTTTAAGAACTAGGGTTTTTGGTGCAGAATTTTCTTCTTCTTCTTCTTCTCAACTCATAGTTAGAAATCGATTATTCTACTGAAAACAAAAAGAACATAGATTATTCTTTGATTGTATTCTAGTTGCTTATTCATCAATAAGCTTGTGAATACTATATCGATCAAGGTTCACGCGAGTTTCGATCATTAGATTGAGAACTCAAAAGTGACCGGAATAATCTTAGGTTCTTTTAGATTGTTTTTGGGACTAACGAATCAAGAAAAGTTTGTTAATCCAATCACAGGTTTGCAATTCAAAGAAAGGGAGACCACGCTCCTAGGTGATCCACGTTCGTGCTAGGATTGAAGATCTTGCGGATTACCATCGACGCAAGTCAATCGGATCACGCTACAAGAGGTATTAATCTCTTATTACTTTATTATATATGTTTGATTAATCAAAAGGGTTTAAGGTTCATAAAATTGGAAAAATTTTAAAAGCTACTCAAACTATTTTTTAGTCTCGCTTCCGCTGCGGGTACAATTTTTCCCTACAAGTTTGCCCTTGAAATCACCGATCGGCGGTTTCATTCTGCGGTCGTGGCCGCAGAATTGAACCGCCGAATTGAACCTGAGAAGCAGGGGATCATTCGGTGACCAGATTCGACGGTCAACAAAACCGCCGATCAAAGCCCAAAAAGAAACCGACATAAAATATCTAATTCGGCGGTTTCAAAACTACCGAATAGAGACCGAGAATAATAAATGCATTAGGTATATTCGGCGGTTTCGATTTGGCGGTCTGGCCGCCGAATGTAACCGCAGATCCAATCCAGAGCTCTCTGGAATCAAACAGCGGTTTCCATTCAATGGTCATGGCCGCCGATTAAACCGTCGTTTCACCACTGATGGTGAAACCAAAGGAGAAGCCAAGGGCATTCTCCGAAGGCGATCTTCGCGCAAAACCAAGCACAAAATCGTGCAAGCGCGGACGTTTCCGAACATATTCGGGAAACGAATTACAAGACACTAAAACACACACCAAGAAATAACAAACAAAGTGCTAGTGTGAAAAGTGACATTTGAAGAGAATGCACACAAAAGTAAAGTATACATATGCAAACATTACAAGTGAGTGTGTGTAACTAAATTTCTTCAATAAGAAAATAAGCACATAAGATATACCTTTTGAATGCTTGGAACCTCGAGGTCTTGAGAAGGGCCATTGAGCATGATCACCTATCACCTAATCTACCTTTTACAAACAACCCCAATATGTGGTTTGCTCACGAAATAAGCCAATCAAAAATCGGGAATCCTTACACCGCTTTACTAATTTTCAAAACTTAAAGTATATTGCGTAAGAATTCATTTACAAACATTCTTTTGATAATTCACAATTTGGTAACGAGATAAAAAGCGAGTCATCAACCATCAATGATTTGACCAGCATTGTCGACCCGAGCATTTTGGAGAACATCTTATTGACCATTCGTTGATAGGTTGCACTTGTATTTTTCAAACCAAAAGGCATTACCTTATAACAGAAAGTACCTTGCTCTGTTACAAATGAGGGTTTTTCCTGGTCGTTTGGATGCATCAGGATCTAGTTGTAGCCTGAGTAAGTGTCTATGAAGCTGAGCAGTTCGTGTCCGACTGTAGCATCGACAAGCATGTCGATGTGTGGAAGATGGAATTAATCCTTGGGACACGCCTTATTAAGATCTGTGAAGTCAATGCACACTCGCCATTTCCCGTTTTTCTTCTTTACCATGATGACGTTTGTCAGTCAGTCGGAGTACTTAACTTTTTTCACTGAACCAATGTTAAACAGCTTCTGGATCTCCTCATTGATTACTTTATTCCTTTCTGGAGCGAGCTTCCTTCGATTTTGTTTTACAGGCTAGTGGTTGGGGTCTACATGTAATCGATGAACAATTACCTCTGGGTTAATACTGACCATGTCCAAATGTGACCAAGCGAAGCTACCCCGTCGTTCCTTTAGGAATTCGATCAACCATTCACGGATCTCCTTTGGTAATCTGGATCCGATGAAAACTTTATGTTTTGGTCGATTGGGGTCAATCGACACTTCGTCGAGTTCTTCCATTTTCAACGTTTTCGGGGTCAACTCGACCTTGGAATTCTGTATTTACTACAACTCCTCTTTCTTTTTCTTCATGGCATTTTGGTAGCACTCTCTGGCTACTCTTGGTTCCCCTTTTATTTCTCGTGCTCCCCATCTGGTTGGGAACTTTATCATTTGATGGTAGGTCGACGGGATCGCTTTCATATCACATATCCAAGGTTTTCCCAAGATCACGTTATATGGTGATTGACAGTCGAGCACTAAGAAATTGATGTAGGTTTACTCCTTCGGCGTAGACTGGTAGTACAATTTCGCCTAGGGTACTTTTCTACTCCCCACTGAAGCTTGTTAACATTGTCATTCGACGGCTGAGTTTGGATTCATCGACCTGCATTTCTCTTAGAGTACTGTTAAACAAAATGTTACACGAACTATCATTGTTGATTAAAATACGTTTTGTTAGACAATTCGCAATATGTAAAGAAATAGCAAGTGCATCATGATGAGGAGAAAACAAATTTGATTTGTCCGTAGATCTAAAGGTGACAGTTTCATCGACATTCAAGGGATGTTCTCCACTAAGTTGAATCTCCGTATTCGACACTTGTCATTGTGCCTTTTTGTTGTAGAGTAACTTACACCACTGACTTCAGATCCTTCTGCGATATAATTGATCACCCTGTCTTGTCGGGGTGGTTCTGGTGGACGGTTGTTTGTGTTGGCTTGCATTTTGTCGTCTCTTATGGCAAGGGTTTGTTTCCCCTTATCCGTCAAGAACTTCTGCAGATGTCTCTGTTTTAAGAGTTCTGCAACTTTAAGCTTGAGGGCGACGCAATCCTCTGTTCAATGGCATGATCTCTGTGGAACTTGCATCTTAGTCTTACGTCTCGATATTCTGAAGGTGCATTCATCTTTCGTGGCCACTTGATTGTTTTGCCCATTTCCTTCATCACTGCCACAAGATCGACTGGTTCGATGCTAAGATTGTACTCTGGTACTTCGATGCGTGGTTGACTAGTTCTTGGGTAATCTCGCTTATATGGTCGACTGTCGTTTGAACTTTCACGTCGTGGCTATGTGTTCCGTCTGTCATTCGTGGGGTAAGGTTTCATTCGTCTTCGTTCGACCTTCTGTCAACTCGATCGTTTCTCCGGTTCGTGTTATTGTTAACCTTACTTATGAAATTGGCTTCATCTTCTTCCTATTTAATTTGGGCCCATGCTTTTGCTAATACGTCTTCCATCATCCTGCATGGGTATTTAGTGAGTTCTTTATAAAGGTCGGAATCAAACCTAAGACCTTTTCTAAAGGCGTAGATGGCAGTTGCCTGGTTGCAATGCGGGATCTGCACTTTCTCTCTATTGAAATGTCCGACATAGGTCCTTAGATTTTCCCCGTGTCTTTGCGTTGTCACGTATAGGTCGTCCAACTGTTTTTCAAGCTTGCGACTGCTCGAGAATTGCTCTACGAACGTATCTGTAAGCTGTGCAAATGAATTAATGGAATTGTTAGGCAAATTGGTATACCATTGTAACGCTGGGCCATTGAGGCTGGACCCGAAGGCTTTACACATGCATGCTTCTCGTAGGTCACATGGAATTGTTACAGTGAACATTCTCTGTTTGTATTGTGCTATATGATTGTCTGGATCAGTTGTGCCTTCATACTATTTCATATTCGGGAAGCTGAATTTTCTAGGCATCTTAACCAAGGCTATTGCATCAATGAAAAGTGAATCAGCGAAGCTATTCGTGGTACTTTTTTTTGTCGAGGCTGGGACTCCTTGAATCCTTTGTATAAGGGCTTCCAATTATACGAACCTACGGGAAACTTCTAAGTTAGCGGATGAAGATAATTCAGTTCCGAGTTTTACCAATCCTTGTGTTGACTGGAGTGGCATGGGTGTCCTTATGACGTTTTTAAGCTGCAGGCCCATGATCGGGTCTTGCTCGTTTTCATTTCGGACCAGCATGTTGTTAAGGTTGATTTCGACTCGAGCTGTCTAGGGTGTTTGTTGGTCTTGCCCGACATTGGGATTCATGTCTGGTATTACTGGTCCGATTGGGGCGACTAGAGCTGTTCTATTGACTTAATGTTCACCATTTGGGATTGGATTTGGGCATAGTCTCATTGTCGGGTACTACACCGTCGAGCAAAGCTCGTAGCTAGTCGTTAGTCGTTCGAATTGCAATGTTTTCTGCTTCAAATGCCAACAATTTTTCTACGTTTGCGGTCATTTGGGCAGTTAGTGCCGCGATTTATTCTTCGACGGTTGGGACGTTTCCACCTTCAGACATGTTGGAAGGTTCGTACGAAAGATTCAACTAACGTGTTTGTAAAGTTGCGATGGGCCCCACGGTGGGCGCCAAACTGTAGGTGGTCGAACTACGGTTAATATGGATCGGGTTGGGTTAGATTAGGCCCAAGGCAACTTAGTTGGGCTTGTCAATTGAGGGTTGTCGTTTCCTCTATAAACCTGCAAAAAAGGTTAGTTGGTTGACCTGGGGTAGCTACCTTCTTCGTAAAACCTGCAAAAAGAATAACAAAAATAATATATATAAATGAAAAAAGGAATGTGGGGTTAGATTCTTAGCCTTAGGTATGCTTGGGCTGAGCAAACGTCTGTAGTAATTGTGAATTAGATTGAATTCCGGTGGCCAGAAAGATTATGAGCAGAATTTCGATACACTAGATAGCTTTGCCTTAGTCCATAATTTTCAGATAGAGTTCACTGTTATTGAACTCTGTCATTTATAGGCCAAGAACCTTTCTCCAACATACACCTAGTGAAGGTTTGATTGTGGGAGGATTTTTGGGAGAGATTTACTCTCCTTCAAATCTAGCAGTTACAACCGTTTTATCAACAAATGGTAACCACAGCTGGACTGAGTCAATCAGCCAACTTTCAGTTGATCAAAGCTTTGGAGCTTTGGATCAACCCGCTATATGTGGGCTTAGACAGGATTCCAATATAGAAGGGTCCGGATCTTAAGCGTTGGGCCTATGGATCATTTTGGCTACCACAGTATGTTTGCATTTAAGTGTATATTTAAATTTCCATTCAAAAAAGAAAGAAAAATTTGTATGTATATATATATATATATAATTTTGGGGTAACTCTTGCAAATTGGGTTTTTGGGTATGGGACACCCTGATTCGATCTGACCCGTTGCCATCCCTAACCATCAATATAAGTAGTTGCTTAAAAAAAAAAAATTCGTCCAAAAAAAAATAATAAAAAATTAAAAGAAAAATAAAATAGACATATCAGTGTGATGACTTGTTCGAAATAACATGAAATTTAACCAAAACTTTATTCATTTTCTGAGACCGTTACACGAAAAGCTTTAGACGAGAAATTCACATAACACACTCTCCAAATTCTCGCGCTAACCGCCGGTGACATCCCGATCTTCCATTTCTCCGACAGCCGTAAAAGCCTCCACCTCCTGAAACGACATCGTTTTCATTTCTCGAACGCGTAGAAAGCAACTCTGTCGTAGATTTCGATCTCTCGCACATCCCTCTTTACATCTCACGAAGGTACGTTAGTCATTTCACTCTTAATTTGAGCGTTTTTTATTTATTTTTATTTTTTTATAACTCTAATTTGTTCAGATTTGGATATTTTCCGAGAGAGAAAAAATCTTAGTGATATGTTTTTTCTCGGGAAACAAACTGAGGTTACGGAATCAAAATTCGCTTTCGCTGGAACTGATTGATTTCTCGATTTGGCTTCTGTTTTGTTACAGGCACTCGTGAATCGAATCAAGTTTGAGGTAGTTTTCTGGATCTTTGATTACGTGAAACTTTCCTGCTGATTCGGTATTTTTTTTAATGAATAATGCGTGTTTCAATTTTTTGTTGTAACGGTGTGCAGTGAAGGTGACAAGTATCCAAATCTTTTGACACGATGGTTTCCTTTGAAATGAATGACCGAAAAAGTGAGTCCCCGCTCAATATTCTGTAGGGTATTTTTTTTTTTTTTCTTTTTTTCTTTTTCTTTCCTGTTTATAATCGATTACACATTTTTTCTTATAGATGAGAGATCCCTAGAACTTGCACTGAAAGACTTGATTATTTATCTTTATTATTATTTTGAGAAAGTTCAATTCTCTATTGTTTAGTGTTGACGTTGAGGAAATGGAAATGAATGTGCACCGGTAATTCAAGATTTGAAATAAGAAACTGGAGAGAGAGGAATTTGATTGCTTGGATTTTAAGGCTGGGTGCACTATGAATATGGTTCATTTTTTTATTATCTGTGAGAATTTTCTGTGAAAGTAGTTTAGAGGAGGTTATGGACTCTTTATGTTCTTGAATGAACTAATTTGAAGTGGACTGTCATCACTTAATGATATGTTTTTGAGGAAATGAGTGTGAGACTCATAATAACATTTTTGAATCATTTGAGTGGACTATTCATTAGTCACTATCGAGATCCTTTTCCGAAACTGAAACCATCTGGAGTATTTTTCAATTTGTTTGCTCTCTCTTGATTTCCTCTGATTGTTTGAGATGGTGCTTTGCTGGTTAAGTGCTTTCGTTATTTAGGGTAAGATGCTGTGATGGAAGATCATGAGATATGTGTTATATACTTATATACTTATATTTAGAATCACTTGACAGTGATATTGGCTTATTTTTCCAAATTAGAGATATTGTTCTCTCTCTGCTTGTCCAACGCAGTCAGATGACTGAAAATTTTTCTATGCAAACATGGATTAGACATTTCTTTTGGTGTAAAAAAATCACCTCTCCCTTCTTCTTTGTCCCTGTTGGTTTTTAATGATAATAGAACTAGAAAGAAGGTTAGCTATGTAGGTTGGTATAATTCAGAGTTCATTCTGGTAAGAGAATGAATGCTTTTTCTCCTATATTAGATATGGAGTAGGAGATTGTTGTAATATGTCAGAACAGCACTATGAACGTGGCCTTCCAAACTGCTTAGAGGCAAGAAAAAGTGCTGTGACAGTATGACTTATAAACGTCTAAGTTTAGCTAAATGTATGTATAAAATCCTTGAAACTCACTCTCATATATTATTGCTTTTTGGTGCCTCTTTATCGAGGATGTATAACTTGACATTCAGTGTTTTACTGTTTTTATAATAGATTGAAGTTCCACTTGGATTGCTCCTTTTCACTTAAAAGACTTAATATCTGTTAATTATGAATTGGTACAGAGATTGGGCTAGGATTGACAGGATTTGGCATATTTTTCTCATTTTTGGGAATCGTCTTTCTCTTTGACAAGGGATTACTTGCCATGGGAAATGTACGTTTGGTTATTATTAGTTCTCTTTATTCAGGTTTAATTTTCTTTATCTTGTTTTGCTTATTTTTGCTATGATATTTGATTGACTTTGGCTTTACCTGGTGGCCCTTAGATCCTCTTCTTCTCAGGGGTGACTCTAACCATTGGTTTGAAGTCCACCATGCAGTTCTTTATGAAACGTCAAAATTTTAAGGTTTGCATCTCTATACATCCTTGTGTCCACATGTTTCTTTGTGTGCATGTGCAGTGCTCATGCATCCTTTCATTTCTTTAAATCACACGTGTTTGTCAATTGCATAGGGAACCATCTCTTTTGGTGCTGGCTTCTTCTTTGTTGTTATTGGATGGCCAATTTTTGGAATGATCCTAGAGGCATATGGCTTCATTGTACTCTTCAGGTCTGTTAGGATCTTTGATGTTTTTAATTTTAATTACTTCATATTATATAATCGCAGTTGATGAGTCTATTTATTTATTTTTTTTTTGTTGTGTAGTGGCTTCTGGCCGACTCTAGCAGTTTTCATGCAGAAGATACCTATTCTTGGCTGGATCCTCCAACAACCACTTTTCAGATCGGTATGTTTATTCTGAAACTCAAATTACTGTTTTTCAACTATGAGAAATCCTTTAATGAATATCGGTTAGACTTGTGAACTATAGAAGCTAAATACAAGAATAATTTTATCATACTATCTATGTGAGTCATCAATGTCGAACTTCTTTGTTCTTTCACATAAGTGTTTGAAGTGGTTTATTACAGCTTTTATTTAAGTGACTACATGTTACTGATAGTATTTAGTCAAATCCCACTTTAATATACAGAAGGATTTAGGATTCACTTTGATATACAGAAGGAAATAGGATTCTGAGTATGAAAATTCAGGTTCACGGGTCTATTTGAGTGATATTTTGTGTATGGCCTTCTTGCCATTGAAGAAATTTTTTGAGGTGCCACTTATATTATTTCTTAATTGTGAGTGTCTGTTGTCATCATATTGGTGAATGGTGACCATCACATAGATGCAGTAGTATTCTAGAGTTGTATGATATTCCTTTTTTATAACAAATTGGACCATGAAAGTGCTCTTCTCTGTGCAATATGTAACTTTTTATTAGAATTTTCCAGGGAAAAAGGTTTTGTTTGATTTGGCTTTGCAGTTAAAATTGGTGAATGCACAATGGATTATCTCTTTCTTGGCAATGGTTTGTCGATTCGTTTATATTGTCTTCATGTGTTGTATGTGGACCATCTGATACCTCTGCTGGTTGAGGTCAAATATTGAAATGGAATTGGATGCTTTGTAATAGAGATATAACCACTCTGCACACTAGTGATTTTTATGTCTGATATGTAGACTCGTTCATTTTTGAATTTTACCTGTTTCCGCATATCAATGCTTTTGTATAATGTAATTATTTATACGATATGGTTTGTGTTTCTTTTCATGTGCAGTTCTTTGACAGGTATCGGGGCAAACGAGTGCCTGTTTAACTCTGGTATGAGAAGAGAAGTACAATCTAGTGATGGGTCGACTTGTAAAAATATTGTTGGATGAAAGAAAAGAATTCTTTTTGTCTTTGTTCACTTGGTGACAGTAGTAAACGATTCTCATTTGACACTGAATGAAAATTGTTTTGCATATTTTTGTAATGCTGTTGCTTTTAGAGCCATTGTAGAATGAAAAAGAATTTTGTTTGTAGGGCCTTGGCCACCCTAGCTGCATAGACTGACGAATAATGCCGAAATCAGACCGTCTAAATTTCTGATTGTTTGCGGTTTTTTTTTTTTTTTTTTTTTTTTTTGTTATACCATTAATATTTTTTGTAAGAAATTTTTCGTTAACAATCAGGAAGTTCTAGTTTTTGGTATTTTCACTTGTTCGGGTTTAATGGCATTTAACCAAACGAACAACTAGAATCTGAGATAAATCTTCTACTGCCTTGACCAAGACAATAGACAATAAGAAGCTAAAGCCTTTGTAAAAAGCAAACTATCATATGCAATAAAAGGGGTGTGTCGTGTGTGTGAAATCTTAGGCTCGTTCCTATTGCACTTGAAATAAAAGATAAATTCTCTATCCTCTCATCTTTGCTAATCAAATTGGACACACCTTCCACACATTAAGAATTCGTTGATGAGAAAAGAGTACGAAACTTACTCAACGCTATTCATTGGATAAGGATATACTTACCATTTAACAAATTCTTTTCACTTTCGACTCCCTAATTTTTTTTGTTTTTATATAATTGCGACCTCAAACTTGAATTTCTTTGCCCCTATACCTATGAATAATATGGTAAAAACAAATTATTTACCACATCATTTTTTAGTCGTGTAATATTGCTTAATAAAAAAATTAATTGCTTGTCATGTTATTTTGGGTTATATATATATATATATATGTTTTTGAGCTATTATAATAATAATATTTTGGGATTTAAGGAGTGATATAACTCGAACCCATATCTTCTTAAATACTAGTGTGATGAGTTTATCACTAAACCAACATTATCTTGTAAGTTTGGAATTATGTGCAATTTAGATTTAAATCACACATAATTTCAAACTTTATATAAGATATTAAATTTTGTATTTATGCCAATTATGGTAATGTTATCTAGAATTAGGTTCATAAATTAATGACTTACTCAAAACACCAAAAAATAAATAAATTAATAATAATAATAATAATATTAATTAAAAAAATCCTTATTTGGTGGTGCGCATTGTTCACCGTAGCGCAGTTTAGACATCAGACAAAGGTTGGTCTCTATTTTCCTCACAGTTTCCGCCAAATGCCCGAAATTTTGTTAATTTTGATTTTGACAGTCAAGTCTCTCAACAAGCTCGAACTCAAAACAAAAACCTCCATTTCTCTTCTCCAACGTTTCTCTTTCATTTTTTTTTTAAAAAAAAAAAAAAAAAACAGAAAATCCATTTCTACTTCTTCTAGGGTTTTAGTTTATACAACAAAACAACAATTTGTTTTTAAAAAACTCTACTCTCTTCGACTCTTCTTCTTATTTATCTATAAATTGATAATTTTTTTTCTTTTCTGGTTTTCATTGTAATTTATAATACTTCTCCTGATATTCATAGCTCTGTATTGTTTTTGTTGTTGTTGTTTTTAGGGTTTTGTCACATGCAGTCTGTTGATTCTCTCTGCATTTGCTCAATTTGGGAGGTTTGCTTTGTTGGTTTCGCGATTCAAGCTTGTTGTTTGGGAATTCTAGGGGTTTAAAGATTCAAACTTCGACCAGTTCAGTTGATTTTTGTTTTTTGGGGTTCATGGAATTTTCAGCTTCTGGGTTGATTGAATTTGGGTTGTTTTAATAGGGTTTTAAAGTGTTTGAGATTTTGAGTAGGTTTTTGGGGAACAAAATTTAGTGTTTCTAGGTGGGGTTTTTGGTTTTGATTAAAAATTGTGAAATGAATAGTTTGTTCAGTGAACAGATACTTGCAGAGAAGCTCTCCAAGCTTAACAGCACCCAACAGTGTATTGAAAGTATCCTTTTTTATTTGTCTTAAGATTTTATTTAAAACAATTGTTGTTTAATGAGAATGTTTTCGATTCGGTTTTTGGTTATGGTGTTCTTTATATGTGGTTAAAAGTAGAATTTGATTGCTTTATTGTCTTGCACGTGCCAGCTTTCAATTTGGTGCGATTGATGAATTATTGTTTATGAAATGTTGGAGTCTTAATACTTTAAATGAATTTGCTCGATCATATTTATTGTAATCGATTGGTTAAGAGTAGAACTTGATTGCTTTATTGTCGTGCATGTGCCAGCTTTCAATTTGGCGTGATTGATGAATTATTGTTTACGAAATGTTGGAGTCTTAATACTTTTAATGAATGTGCTCGATCATATTTATTGTAATCGATTGGTTATGATTTTTACTATATGCTGTTTAATATTAATTATAGCATTTTAAGCTGCTGCTTGCTGATTTCGGGATGAAAGGTTTGGTTAAAGTTTTGCTGGAAAAAAAAGGAACAATTTTTTTTTATGAAAGTTTGGCTGCATTTGCTTTAAAAAAAAAAAAAAAAAAAAGCAAATATGTATGTATTAATTATGTCTCCGATGGGATAGCCTAGTTAGTTAAATCTGTTGTTGTTGTAGTGTAGGAGTTTTAGAGATCAAACTCTCTGACACTCACCTTGGAATGGGGATGGGATGTGTTGGTAAAACAAAAGCAACTGTGTATTATAGCAATGTCAGTTTGGTTTTAGTTTATTTTTGAAGTTGAATTATCATAAGCAATGTTATCTACAACATAATTTATGGAGTTTGTCAAAAAATGAGAAAATTTGATGGGCTTTAAGATTGAGCTTTTTGATATGATATTGGTTATAGTTACTGTGAATGGGAACTGTTCAGGCAGTTCTTTGAGTCTTTACTGTGCTGGAAACAAATCTTGGGGTGATGCTAATATGTTTTATCTTCGATTTCGGTGCTTTTCCTTCTTGAATGTGAAAAATGACGTAAAGAAATGTATGAGAATGGGTTCTCTAGTTTGAGATTTGGGATGCACATTTTGAGGACTTTGTTCTTTTGATGGTGACAGCGAGTGGTAAATGAACTGATTTGAATTTATAGAGGAATAGGCATGCACAAGAATGGTAAGAAAATTGTAAATTGCAGTTACGTGTTAATATGAGTTGATCCACTTTTCCAGTTGCTAGGTGTCCGGTTTTATCTCTATGTTCTTGGCATAAATTGACTTCACTTTAGTGACTCTGCTTGCTTTTCTCCTTGTTGCAGTTGATAGATTCTCTTTTTGACTCTTGCCTTTTAAGAATTAGATTAAATAAATGAATCCGTCCTTTAACTTGGGCATGATTTATGGATTGGAGCAACATTTGTGATATTGCTGCACTGCTTGTGAAAATCTGTCAATAAATTTTGAATCATTATACTACAAACTGCACATGGCTGAAAACTCTGCAGTCAGCTTTAAAACTTTTTGAGTATTAAACATATTTAAAAATGTTTTTGTTTTTTTTTTTTTTTTTTACAAAAAGTTATTTTTGAAGTACTCATTTGACAATAGAAAGCAATTATATTGATTGTATATTCTTGTAGTATGACACCTTAACTTTTTTGCATAGCTTTGTCACATTGGTGTATATTTCACCGGAGCAAAGCAGATGTGGTTGTTTCAACATGGGACAAACAGTTCCACAGTTCCCAGATTGCTCAGAAAGTTCCCCTTTTGTATCTTGCAAATGACATCCTACAGAATAGTAAGCGTAAAGGAAATGAATTCGTTACTGAGTTTTGGAAAGTTCTTCCCTCAGCTGTAAAAGACCTTTATGAGAACGGCGATGATCATGGAAAGAATGTGGTCTCTAGATTGGTAATTTTCTTCCTGACAAACACCTGTGATATATCCCCCGTTTTTGTTTAATTTTTTTGGCCAAAGAAGTTGTCAATTTGCACAAATCTTGGATGCAAATTGTTACACTTTGTTATGAAATTAGCATAAGGCTGTCCACTTGTAAATATATATTTGACAATATTTTTATTCTGTTCTAGTCTACTACTCAGTGTGCATTCAGTGAGTGATTAGTTCAAAGTTTTGCAATCATTACTGAAATTCTATTTTTAGATGTCAGTGTTATGTTATTATGTAAGAATGTGAAACATACTTGGTTTAATGTATTAAACTAGTTCATACAAAATTGAAAGGTTAATATATGGGAAGAAAGGAGAGTATTTGGATCCCGTGCAAGGAGCGTTAAAGATGTAATGCTTGGTGGAGATGTGCCTCCACCCTTGGAGTTCAACAACAAGAAACGTTCACGCTCGGTCAGAATTGTAAAACGGGATTCACGATCCATTAGAACGGTGAGAACAAGGCAAATTTTGTTCTTTACTTTTATGTTCTGTTCTTTTCTGTTTAGCTTCTGGTATTTTTATTTTATTTATGACCTTTTATTTATCATGTAATATGTTTACATCGTTTCTCATTTTTCTCAATGTGATTAACATATCAGGCTCAATTTTTATTTTGTGTATAACAGTTTCTTTGGCAAATGATTTTGTCAATGTGATAAAAATATTGAGCTCACTATTATATTATTATTGGTCTGGCCACAGAAATTGTCAATTGGGGGTGCAGCTGAAAAAATAGTATCGGCATATCACTTGGTCCTCAGTGAACATGCTAATGAAGAGGAAGAGATGGCTAATTGCAAGTCAGTGGTTCATCGTGTGAGGAAGATGGAGAAAGATGTAGATAATGCTTCTACTATTGGTAGGTCAATGAAAATATGAAGTTAACACTTAACATTGGGTGTGTGGATTTATGTGATCGTTTGAAAAGTATTTTAGCAACTTCGTCATTACAACTTTTTTTTTTCATCTGAAACTAATGCTGTAATTCTCTCAATAATGAGTTGTCTGAATCTCATTTTTTTTGTCCCTCAGCAAAGGATCCAAAGAGGAAAACTTTGGCCAAAGAACTAGAGGAGGAAGAGAATCTTTTGAAACAGTGTATTGAGAAACTTAAATCCGTTGAAACTAGTAGAGTAGCACTTGTATCTCAGTTAAAAGAAGCTCTCGATGAACAGGTACCTGATTATACCATCATTCTTTTCTTCATTTAATAAGAAGTTTTTACTTGCAATGAGTCTATTGCATGTGTTGCATAGCAAATTTATGCTATTCATTCTTTCAGGAATCCGAACTGGAAGATGTTCGAACCCAAATGCAGGTATGTATTTCTGCGTACTGCATATCTTACAATGCTTGTCTGTTTCATTAATTTCCTATTTAATTTGATAAACCAGGTCATCTATCTTCCCCCCTTTTAATATTATTATTTTTTTTATCTTTGGCTTTCAATTTATATATAGTTAAATAATTCAGAAGATTATACGCTGTTTTGGCTACAACTCTGTGTAGTTTCAACTTTTGAAAGATAAATAGCTTTTACTGAGATCAGATGGTGCCTGCATGCTTACTAACTATTTGAAAGTTGTCTCCACTTAATCCATTTCTTGGCATTAATTTGTCTCTTGAAGAGTCGTATAAGTGGGAGAAATTTGTTGAAATATTTAGAAGTTTAAGATGGAAAAGTAAAATTATTTATACTAATCATTCATTGACTTCTGAAGTACCCTGACCAAGTAATGCTGCTAATCTGCTTCAGTTGTCACTACAAAGTCTATTATATGTACATTATTTTAATGTATTGCCTTTTTTATATCTTAGGTAGCTCAGGCACAGGCGGAGGAGGCTTGCGACATGCGAAAGCGACTCAATGATGAAGCGTATGTAGCAAAACAATCCCGGGATTTGAATACAAAAGCAGGGCAAACATCAAAGAAAACAGCTGCAGCTATTGCAGCTGAGGTTGCGGACAAGCTTGCAGCTTCCAGCTCTTCTCAAATGATCATGCATTCTGTTCTCTCTACATTTGCTGCTGAGGAAGCAAAGAACGCTGGTCTCGTAAAGGCCCCTACAACAAATTCCTTCGCATCAATGCCTGTCAATGATTCAATTTCAAAAACCGACAAGTCCTTACCAGCTTCGGACCCCAACATATTTTTGTCTGCTCCATCAAACCATTCTTACCAAACTGTATTGGTGTCCCAGCCAACTATGCAGAATCAAGTACCAGCCTCCCAAGCTCAATATCACATACTACCTAACCCACAACCCCAACAATATATGCAGCCATCGGGAACGATGATGACGCCATATGGTTACGGTAGCATTCCGCCATTGCCAGCAGGACCCCCACCACCCCATATGGTGAGTCCAATGGTTCCATTGGCCCAGCAGCCATTTCAAATAACTCAGCAGCAACATATTCCAATGGCTCAACAACAAGCACCTTTGACGCAGCAGCTATTAACTCAGCAACCCCCGGCACCTCCTAGCTTCAGGCCGCTTCAGCCGCCTGGAATGGTGTATTATGCTCACCCTCCCCATACTTAGTAATTTTATATATTTTTTTTCTTATTCTTAGTCATTTTGTATTTTCCCCTTTTTTTTAGATAGAGCCATGGATTTTTTTATTTTTTATTTTACCGGCAAAATATGTTTCTTGATAGTTAGTCAGGAAGTTTTGTAAGTTGGACCAATTAAGTCCTACAAATGTGTTAAAAGAAATAATAAGATAGTAAGGAACAAAGAAGCAACAATTTCTTATGATCAGATTAGAGTTTTTGAATCACTTTTGATCTAACAGTTGAGATTTCTATGAAAATAGGCTTCTAAAAATTTGTTTTGGTATCAAGATACGATATAGAGCAGCTGCCATGATGTCTTTATCCATGCTTACAAGAGGTACAAAAACCATGAAACGAGCTCAACACTTGACTGCTTTCCTCAAGACAAAATCTCTGACGACAAGGGGCAAATGGTACATGATCCCCATGAGTGTGGAGAGATGACCTGAGGAGAACCAAGCTGGGGGGTTGTTTTTCAAAACAGCAGTCACGGTATCCTTTGCAAACACTTCAGCAGGAGTAGACTTCATTCCTTGTGAAATTTGTGCTCTTGCTCTGATGGCCGCATCGAATGGCTTGTACAACTTCCACTCCGGCATCTTGTTGTAGTTGGATGTGGCAGAATTTCCTATATTTGATCTAATGGCCCCTGGAACCACATTGACAACGTCGATCCCAAAATGACTGAGTTCCAATCTGCACAAGTAATGAAGCAAAAGTTGACTGTTTAATCCTTATAATGTCTCCTGTTTATATAACTTCACTTCATCTGTTCCAATATCAGATTTGATATAAAACCAAACTGTTGTATTACTAGTATTCAAATAGAAAATCAGAGATGATCTTCATGGCATATACAAACCTCATAGTGTCAGTGAGTGCGTGAAGAGCAGCTTTAGATGCAGTGTAAGCACCAGCCCATGGTGGAGGGGCCAAAACAGTAACACTTCCGACGTTTACGATCTTTCCCTTTTTCCTAGATGCCATGTGGGGAACAACAGCTTGAACCAACCTCATGGGACCTATATGCATGTCCATAAACATTCAAATCAAGGGAACAAAGTGTTTTGTGGCATGGAAATGCATATTTGTGCAACCAGCTGTCTAGAATACCTTCTCAAAGGAAACTCAAAAAGAGAATGAAAGTTTAACTTGCTAATAATCTACCACGGACAATTCAAATTATCAGGAATGTCTAACATTCACAAATTCTCAGAGGCTGCATCATAAGTAAACAGAGCGCAAAGTAGAAGCTACTAGGAAAAAATGAATAAGATAATAGGAATGCCAATTCAATCTAATTGCGTCAAAAAAGATAACAAGGTCCATTGATCTAAATATTTCCCTAACTTCCTTCCAGTGCAAAATTCTCTTAGACATTGAAGTTCTTGAACCGAGATGCAAATTTATGTTATTGCTTAGATTAGGTTCCTTCTGTCTTTTGTTCATATTATATCTAATATTTACACAAGTTTTCTGAGTACTACTTGATCATTTAATGCTTAGAATTTCTAGACCCCTAGGTTTATTAAATAGTTACAGTATAAATGTAAGACCTAATCATTAACTATGACTGGAACTACTTTATGCAAACAAGAGGGTTTGCAGTGATAAATATTGCACTTCAGTTACTCGGGTTTTAGATGAACGCTCGTGTGTGGGTCAGGGGAATCTGCGGAGACAAACAGACTATCCCTGATTCAGGAGTATGCTACAAGTTATGACATAAAACAGATAATATGATTACAGATTCAGGTCCCTTCACTCCTATACAAAAAACCACAGAGAGAAGCTAATGACTTCTACACTTCAAGTGGAACAAGTTGATTAATTTTAGACACAGAATACCATAATATATATTTTTATTTAAAGATGATAGACATCTCCCTTGTAGAGTTACATACGAGTCAGGCTATTGCAATTGAAATCAAAGGAAACAGGTGGTCAGCTGAGGTCAAAGTTGTTGGAGAAATAAATTTAAAAATCTAAGAACTGTCTAGATTCGTCATGAATGTTCAATTGTGACATTATTATTGCATATTTTAGATGACACGCATAAGGAAAAACATACATACCTTAATTTACGAATGTAATTAATAGATTCATCATGAAATCTCTATATAAAGCCTTGTAAAGTTGTGTTGTCAAGCTCAAGATTACTAAACAAATGCTAGTTCTAGTACATGTAGAATGAGATATTAAAAGGGAATGACTAGAAATTAAAAGGGAACAATAAGGAAGGCCGGGTTTGACGTTTGAATTTATTTGTTCTTTTTAGCATGTCTAACCGTACATCTCACCCCTATTCCAAAAACTATCAATAGATTTTTTTAGCTCTGCTAATAATTCATAGGAAAAACATGACAATCTAGAGCAAATTGCAACGACAATAGATTTCGTACATCAAAGCGAATATGGAGAACGTGACATAATAGCTTATTTCTTTCACTTCCATCGGTATAATAGTCATCCAATGTTCTTTTTCTTCAGTACTAGAATGACCTCAAACTACAACATTAAACCTCATTCTTGAATTATCGCTGCATTTGTCTCCTAGTTGAAACAGTACCAGAGAGTTCATTATTTCTCTTCAGAATGAACTTATAGTGTTAGCTGTTCAAGCATATAAATTAAAAACCCGACACTAAATATTATCCAGGCAATAATCATTTTAAACACCTACAATCTAAGCACATAGCAAAAACAAAAACAAAATTAAACCCCAAGACAAATGATATGAGCAACAAAAACAAACAATTGGCATTTGCAGAAAGAGAAATTTATGCTCATTACCATAAACATTGGTTTTGAATGCTTGCTCCAAAGCAGACAACGGCAACTCTGCGAGAGGGCCAACGCATTGTACACCCGCGTTGTTAACCAAGACATCAATCTGCCCAAACTTTTCAAGAACATCAGACAGAACATTGTGCACGCTTTGGTCTGACAAGACGTCAAGCTCTTGCACATAAAACCTAGGATCCTGCTCAAGGTCCGCCATGGCAGCCTTGGACCTGCTTGTGGCAACCACCCGGCATTCCCTTGCTGCGAAAGCGCGTGCCAGCGCGTGGCCTATCCCTCCCTGAGAACACCCTGTGATCAGCACCACTGGTCTCTGATCTTGGGACCCCATCTCACCAAAGCTTTGTTTTGTTATAGACAACACCAAGACTAGTCTTTTATATTGAAATTGGACTGCTTTGGATTGATTTTGATCAACTAATAATATCAAAAAGCTGAAATCTTCGTTGATTACAATGAAAAAGTAATGGGTTTCAACTGTCAGAAATAAATGCACAAACACAGTCAAATGAACTTAGCAATCAAGTGCAATTATAGCAGAATAATAGCCACTAATGAAAAAAAAAAATAATTAATTTTTCATCAAACCCACGATATGTCTAGTTCAAATCAGAAATCCTATTAATAAAAAGTGATTTGCAAGACAAGTATTATAAATATCAGTTGAACAAATGCTTCCAACCTGTTTGAAGAAATGTTCAGCTCAACTCGGTGAACTTTTTCCATGGCTTGATGGTAGATTGGCAGTTGATGCGTCACACCAAGTAATTTTTGTGATAACTTCTCTTTTCAGTCAAATTTTAAGCATATCTATGGATTAAAAAAAAAAAAAAAAAAGTAGAAGTGAAAAACAGAGAAATTACAGGGATCTCACAGTATCAAAACGGGCCCAACCGATTACCTCTGCTCTTCTTTAGATTTTAATATACATGCACTCTATTGTACATGGATGTGCATCTATACACGTGTACCGTTGCATGCGATCGTACATGAGTCGCATTTTTAATATAATTGCAATGTTATCATCCAAAAAAGTCACGATCATAATCGATGCACTGCTGTGTGTAGGCTTGACTCGGTTCCGGTTCGAACCGGAGGAACCGGCCAGAGCCAGAGCCGGAGCCGGAACCGGAACTGGAAAACCGGTTTCGGTTTTGGTTTTGGAACCGAAACCGGAACCAAAACCGAAACCGGTCTAACCCGGTTTCGGTTCCAAAAATTTTGGAATCGGCCTGTTCGAACCGGATTCCGGTTCCGGTTCGGAACCGGCCGGTTCTTACTTTTTTTTTTTTTTTTTTTTAAATTACAAAATATTACATTTTATTTATAAAAAAAATAAAATGTTAGAAAGGACATTGTAAAGTATTGAGCCATGACCCATAACCCTTGTCCAAGTAATTGTATTTTCCATTCCCTTCTCCTCCTTTTTATATAGGTTAGGCATCTCATTCATTTATCTAGTTTTCCAATGTGGGATGTGGGATAAGGGATAAAAAGTCATACTATGCATTTTTAACAAATATTTATCAATTTTTTTTCCTTTAATTTAAAACTATTTGTTAAAAAATACATAATATTTTAAGTTTAAAGGAAAAAAAATTGATAAATATTTGTTAAAAATGCATAATATGACTTCTTATCCCTTATCCCACATCCCACATTGGAAAAATAGAGAAGTGAATGAGATGCCTAACCTATATAAAAATGAGGAGAAATGAATGTAAAACATATTTACTTGGACAAGGGTTATGGGCCATGGTTCAATACTCTACAATGTCCTTTCTAACATTTTATTTTTTTATAAATAAAATGTAATATTTTATAATGTTAAAAAAAAAAAAAAAAAAAAATCCAGTTCGGAACCAGAACCGGAACCGAAACCGACCTATGCCGGTTCCGGTTTCGGTTTCGGTTTCGGTTTCAGTTTCGGTTCCACCCAAACCTGGAACCGGAACCACCGGTTCGGAACCAAAATCGGAACCGAACCGAACCGGAACCCCGTCAGGCCTGGCTGTGTGTAGGGGGTCGACCTACAATTGATTGCTTCATTTTTACACTAAGTGTAGCCCCATTTCCATATCATTTTGAGTTCGTTTCTCGGGTAAAACCGGGTATTTAATATGATAAAATAAGTGTTTCAGGGGCATTGGTGTCTTTTTGGAGAATCAGGGGTCAACGTGCAAAATTTGAAGAAAAGATTGAAGATTCTGTGATTAAAGAATAGTTGAGGGGTGCCTTTTGTAATTTTCCAGCCAACGCACAGCAGCTCGCCACGTCATTAATGAAACGGGGCGTTTCATGTGTGGGTCGCGCCCGACCCGGCCCAAGATCCGACCGTTTTCCGGCCCATTTTCCGGCGGTTCTCCGCCCAGATCGACGGCCGGCGCTCCTCCGGTCCGTTTGGCACTGTTTTTAGGCCTCCATGCGTCACTTTTCCATCTCCTCCAAACCTTCCAAGCTTCCATGGATGCCACCTCTATTTTCTCCTTCGCGGCATGCAAGCGGCACTCTCGCGACAGTAATTCGCCGCGGTTGAAGTGACGCGGTCGTCCAACCGCGGCACCCTCGCGACAGAAACCTTCCAAACTTGCCGCGGTTCCGTTGTCGCTTCCGCCAACCGCGAAAATGCCCAGACCGCGGCAGTCCGTCTCTTGGTCGTTTTGGACGAATTCTTGGTCGTTTTGGACGAGTTTCTTGCCCTATTTTGGACCCATATATATAGATCTCTTCATCTAAAGAGAAAGGAGGAGGAGCCACACAAAAAGAAACAAAACACTCTCCAAAGAGAGAAAACTCTCCCACTCCTCCAAGACTCCATCTTTCCTAAATTCCTACACAATCCAAGAGACACTTGACACCAATCTATGATCTTTTCTTGTTCTTGGGAGAAAGAAAGTTGAAGGAGCTTGAAAAAGGAGAGGAGCAAAAGGAAGAAGAGGAAGCTCTCCATTATAGTTTTCTCTAACTTTTTCTCTTTTATCCTTTGTTATAGCCATGTATTTATTTGAGATTATTTGTTGTATGGCTATTAGTTGTAATATGAGCTAAACTTTCATTGTTAGGATTTGATGAACCCCACCCATGAATATTTATATGTATTGACCTTTGTTTATCCCTTATGTGCAAGATTGTTGTTTGTATGGGTATTTTTGTGTGCTTAATGCTTTTCAATTGTTTGATCTCCTTTTGAATGAATTTTTGTGGTGTGTTATGTACTGACCGGAGACGCACGCCACGTGCTCGATAAAATGCCCTCTATGCATGTCTAGAAAAGTAGACCTACTTAGGCTAGCGTATAGGATTCCCTAGTGTGCCAAGGTTCTTAATGAACTCATTCATATATTCCGAGTAATCGAGAGATAGGCTTGGGTATGATTTTGGGTGCGATCTATTCTACTCGACCGAGATTGTGGGTTAACATTTGGGTGCATGAATCTATGAATTACATGAGCATGTTTTGGGTGAATAATTGAGTCTAGAACGGAAATCGACATAGGGTGGGGTGTAGTCAAATCCTAGCATATTTCTCTCTATTATTACACTTGTGTTTATTTTCGTGTTATTTCTTTTTCGCAATAACATTTAGTTTTATTTTAGTTTAGTTTAGTTTAATTTACTTAATTGGAAAACCAACCTTTTTTGTTTGTTTGAATAGCAAATAGACTAATCAATTTCGGTAATCGGTCACTCGATCCCTGTGGGAACGAACTTTACTTACTATTGTGCTACTCTCCGACCTCGTTCTATTTCGAGTGTCACTTGAGTGATAGCCAACAATCGATATGGATCGGGTCGTATTTTGTTGGGCCCAATGCAACTTGGGTTGAACCGTTTGAATGCTGTTGTTTGCTTAATTGCCCTGCAAATAAACTTGGTCGATCGACCTAATAAGCTGCAAAAAACGAACAAGAACAGAAAAAGAAGATGAATGAAATGAAGGAAAAGAAAGTGGTTTAGATAGTTAGCCTTAGGTATGCTTAGGCTGAGCAACAGTTGCAATGATCGTGAATTTTGGGATTCCGATAGCTGTATTTGGGATTCCGATGGCTGTAGTTCTTAGTCCAGAATTTCAGTACGCTCTAGTAAGCTTTTTTCTGTCTCCTTTGTTGAGAAAATGCTTTTCTATTTATAGGCAAAACCAGGTTACCGTTTGAATCAAATAGGTAGAATCATGGGCTGATTATGGGCGAGATTCTCGGAGAGATTTTCTCCCCCAGAATCTCGTTACTTGACACTCCTGGCTGACTTGGTCTTCAGATGACCAAGTCATGCTGTTGCCTTTCTCGTTGGGCTACTCAAGTTTGGGCCAAAGTAAAATAAGTCTGGGCTTTGCACCTTTAGGCCTATGGGCCATTTTTGGCTACCACAGTTTGTCCTCCACTCTCTAAAGAGTTACTGACGAAGTAGAGAGTGATTCAGATTCAATCGACTGTTGTCGAGCGAAAAAGAAATTAACGTAAGTCGACTGGATTCGTAGCTAATTTATTGAGATGAGTTCTTGATGTCGTTTGAATATACCATCTTGAGTCGACATGATTAATGATGTCAATAGCCAACCTGAGTCGACTTGATTAATGATGTCAATAGCCAACCTGAGTCGACTTGATTAATAGAATACCAGGTTTCCCAATGTCGTTCGACGAATTTTCTATAATGAGGCAAACCAAAGGACAAGTTAAAAAGACACCATCTGTTTCAAATCCCTAGTGACGTCACATGCAATAAATTCATTTCAGGCATGCTTACTCTGTTCGAGAAAAGACGTTTTGAATTTCAAAACTCATCATTAGCAGTTGCGTGCGTGGGTAACCTTTATTAACCGGTAACTAAAAGGTTGCATCTACTTCTGGCGTGGACACGTGGCAAAGGAGGTTGTAAAGGGTTTGGTTATAAATATACCCTCCCCACTTCCTCAAGCCACTTTTACACAACTTATTATTTTCAAACGCTTTCAGAGTCTTTCAGAGCCTCTCAATCTCTCAGAGCCTTTCCTCAGCAAGTTCTCACTTCTTCGTGGATTTCTCATCATAACTACTTCAGGGATCTTTTTCTTCTTTCAAGGTATTTATTTTCGTTTGCTTTTCCTATTTTCCTATCAAACTTGGTTATTTGAAATAAGAAATATGCGTGTAATGTAAAAGAAGGATTTACTTACCTGAAGTTCAAAGTTCTGGGTTTGCATTTGCTGCTCTTTATTGTTCTTGGCGTTTGTTTTTGTTGTGTTCCGACTGTTTTTGTTGTTTGATCTTGTTTGCATAGTCAGTTGTACTGTTTGGTGTTTATTTGCTTCACGCGACTATTGTAGACGAGATGCTTTATTCGGTCGACTTGTAGGACGCTAGAACTTGTAGGGTTAGGTTAACTTTTAAAAAAATTGGATACTCTTTGTAAGAACCCTAGGATAGGATTTTTAGAAGCCCTAGGTTGTGATTATAGCGCATTAGTTTCTGACTTGTGCATTTTTTGCCTTGTCAGCTTTAGGAGGCATCATGTCGAACGACGATATTAACCTGTCGAGCGACGATACGATCTCTGATCCAAAATATGATTTGACAAGCGAGGGAGAAGATAGTGTTGACGGAGTTGATAGCAGGAGGGTAGATGTAGACCAACAAGTTACTATTGAGGACCCGTCAAATGTCGTTGCCATAATTACGAGAGGCATACTTGAACAAGGCGGCGTACCTGCCATTGCAACGATGGTCGACCATCCTGAGTATATAGATGTAGATGAGGCTACTACATCTGGTCGACCACTAGGTGTTCTTGATGAAAGTCCAACTAGTTTAATTACAGAGGACAATTTGTGCATGTTAAGGGAGATTTATGGCATCCCGAGAGAAGTCGAGCTACGTGCACCTAGGGAATATGAAAAGGCGGACTGGGACATACCTGGGTGGACGTGTTTTTACGACTATACCCTTCGTTTAGGGTTTAGATTCCCAGCTCCCCCATTGGTGCGACGGACGTTGCTATACTACGACCTTGTTCCTGGTCAACTGATGCCAAACACATGGAGGATATTGCTGAGTTTGGGTGTTCTCAATGAAAGATATAACATACCTTTTGGGATGTCGAGCCTCCTCCATAACTATTATTTAAAGGAGCACATACATGAGCGAGGTCGTTATATGTTGGTGAAAGTTCACAAATTAACACGGTGTGTATACAATATCAATCTAGAGGGGGGGGGGGGTGAATAGATTTTAACTAATTTTCACCCAATTTTCGTTTAAGGTCAATATACCGAAAATGCCCCTAATAGTCAATATAAAAACAACAAGTGTAATATGGTGCGGAATTATAAATGACACTTGATGTATACGTGGAAAACCCAACCACTGGGAAAAAACCACGGGCTGTTTAGTGCGCCACACTCGAACCTCGAAATCCACTAATTGAAATGGAGTTTACAACCTATGTAGACCTCGTCTAACACTCCGGTTTGTAACCCCCCACTTCTACCACGCGGGCCTTTAAAAGTGGCTCTAGTCCAATTTGCTTGTGTGACCACCTAATCCCGGTGTCCGACCTAATCCCGGTCTATCACAACAAGACTTCAATTGCTTGCGATCTAAGCAACCTAATCCCGGAAGCTACACGCAAGACTTACTTCTCAATGAAGAGATAATACAACCTATGTGAATATTCAACAATACTCAATAAATGCAATAAGAGCTAGGCAACCCTATATGCTTATCTAGGATGATAATATGTCAATAAAAACAATCCTAGATATCAATAGCTAAATGACATGTCAAATAGCTTAGCTAACAATAGATTATAAAAACCTAGATAGCTATCACAAAACAACACTCAATCATGTCATCACAAACAATCTCTATTTTGAATATAAGATATTAATCTAAGATCATTCAAATAATAAAAGAGATGTCTTGATAAATAAATCACTAAATATCAATGATAAAAGTGAAGAACATACCAAGGGATGTGTGATGACCAATACTCACTCAACTAAGCAAACTAACTATGCTAGAAAATGCTTAGATGATCTTTGATGCATATGTGTATAATTTGAGTGTATAAAAATGAGTTCTTGATTTGATTTTCTCTCAAAAATCTCTCTTTCAAGTTTAGGGTTCTTTTGAGTCAGAGAACTAAGTTAGAGAAATGAGAAAGTATGATATTTATAGGCATCAAGAACAGGGCAAGTGAAAAGACAATTTTGCCCTTGAAATCACCGATCGGCAGTTTCATTCTGCGGTCGTGGCCGCAGAATTTAACCGCCGAATTGAACCCGAGAAGCAGGGGTTCATTCGGCGACCAGATTCGGCGGTCAAGCGAAACCGCCGATCAAAACCCAAAATGAAACCGACCTAAAATATCTAATTCGGCGGTTTCCATTCGGCGGCCTGGCCGCCGATTAAACCGCAGAATCAAACCCGAGAATAATAAATGCATCAGGTCAATTCGGCAGTTTCGATTCGGCGGCCTGACCGCCGATAGTAACCGCAGATTCAATCCAGAACTTTCTGGAATAAAACGGCGGTTTCATTCGGCGGTCAATGGCCGCCGATCAAACCGCCGTTTCACCAATGATGGTGAAACCAAAGGAGAAGCCAAGGGCATTCTCCGAAGGCGATCTTCGCGCAAAACCAAGCACATTATCGTGCGAGCGTGGACGTTTCCGAACATATTCGGGAAACGAATTACACGACACAAAACACACACCAAGATATGACAAACAATGTGCTAGTGTGAAAAGTGACATTTGAAGAGAATGCACACAAAAGTAAAGCATACATATGCAAACATTACAAGTGAGTGTGTGCAACTAAATCTCTTCAATAAGAAAGTAAGCACAAGATATACCTTTGAGTGCTTGTCCACCTTGAGGTCTTGAGAAGGGTCATTGAGCATGAACACCTATCACTTAAGCTACCCTTTACAAACAACCCCAATATGTGGTTTGCACACGAAATAAGCCAATCAAAAACCGGGAATCCTTACAGTTGGTACCTAGGAGTAAGGAGCAACAGATTGTTATTGATACGACAACGAACGACCGAAATTGGAAGGATACTTACTTTTTTATGAAAGGTCCTCCAATTGATGGTCCATGGTTCGTGGGGAATGAGTCGTATCAATACCGACGGACTTGGAATTGGTTTGGTGAGTGTCGTTCGACTTTTGTTATTTCTTACTTTTTCATTTAATTGAAATTACCCTTGCTGATATTCAGCTCATTTTGTAGAAATAAAGGGCTTAGAGAGTAAACCGTTGAGCGACATTGCTCCTGTTCGCATCGAAGCAATGCTAAGTATCCCAGAAAAGGATAGAAGTTGTAAGGTGCTGTTAACAGAAGGTAAACTTAGGCCTAGCCATTTATGGAGATGGTCGACTCTTAATAGGTCGCGAGCACCCTATCCTAGCGTGAAGGACTTCCTGTCGTATGTCTGGATTATGAGGAGTTTCGAAATTCTTCAATATGAAATGAAATTCTTGTCGCCTGTAACTGATAATGAACGTCGTTTCGCAGTGACGTCGATGGCAAGCGCAAGGATCAATATGCCGAATGATGCTGACGCTTTGAAGCGTTATAGAGAAGATCTTTAGCAGCATCGAAAAAGAAGCAATCTGCAGGGAAGTCGACGGAAGGCACTGTTGTGTCGTCCGAGCATATGTATGCTTCATCCCCCGAACCGTCTCCTCAGAAGAAGAGGCAAAGGAAAGATCTGCCTATTGACAAGGGGAAGCGGGTCGGGTCGAGTCGAGTGCTAGGAGGCAAGTAGCTGCTCCACAGCCAAACTTGTCGACAGCGCCTCCTACAGATTTGTCCTCCTTCGATGAGCCGACTACTTTCTTGGAGAGGTCGCTCGACTATATTCTCCCTACGGATGAGAGGCATCTGCAGAAGAAAAAGACTGAAGAGGTGTTCGACACGACCATCCTTTCGGCTTTTCATCTAAGTTATCTATTTTATTTTTAGATTTTAACATGTGTTGTTTCTTTTAATCAAACTTTTGTTGTCATGTTGTGCAGGCTCTGCAGGCTTTGCTGCACTTGCATGGGCGATACAAGATGGTGAACGATAGGTGTGGGAAGCAGCGGAAGATAATCGATGTCATGAAGCTGGAAAAAAGCAAAGTCGACAAGGCTGCTAAGGATTTAGAGTGCAAGAACTTGGCTCTTGAAAAAGAGCTAGAGAAGGTGAAAGCAGAGACGGATCGACATTCCGCGGAGTCGACTGCAGCTCTTGCGGCTTTAGCTCAAGAGCAGCGTCTTGCTGCTGATTTAAAGGAGCAACTAACGTCGATTGCTTCTGCCGCAATTTGCAAGGCTAAGACAGAGCTTTACAAGGAATATCTGTCGGGCGAGAATGCTAATTGGAGCCAGGACGAGATGCAGGAGATGATCGACGCCTACGATGAAATGCGTAGGCTGGAGGAGGAGTCATCTGGACAAGACGAAGAGCAAACGCTTGATGAGAATGCACTCCTTGAAGGTGCCAATGCTGGCAACCTCCTGCCTGTTGTCGACCCGCTAATCGTCGATCAGCCTCCTGTCAATCCTACTAATGCAGCTTCAACTCTTGACCCTCCTGTCAACTGAACCATATTTTTCTTTTAAAGTTTTTTTATCTATAATCGAGGATGATGTGGTCGTTCGACCATTTATTATTTTGATATGATATTTATTATCTAAGATATTTATAATCTATTTGCATGTCTTCAATACTTATAAAGTATGAAATTTGTTTGCATGTGGAAATGACATGACCATTTGCATGTGAAAATGACACGACCACCTTATAATGGGGTTTACACAAGATTAAATATCTGAATGAAATAAGCCTGTAAACTTATATTCATGCGTAGGTCGAACGACATTATAGTATAGATAAAAATTGATAAAAACATGGATGATATTTATAGAATACTCGCGTACATGCGTTCAGTCAACAATTTACATCGCGTACATGCGACAATCGACAAATTTCATTGCGTACATGCGTTAGTCGACAAATTTTATCGCGTACATGCGTTCAGTCGACATTTAACATAAATTTCATCGCGTACATGCGTTCAGTCGACATCTAACATAAATTTACATCGCGTACATGCATCAGTCGACAAATTTCATCGCGTACATGCGTTAGTCGACAAGTTTCATCGCATACATGCTTTCAGAAGTCATTTGCTTTTGTCTAGTGCTGTCCCCCCCCTCTCAGCGTTCATTTATCAAATAAGAATGTTGGGAGTAGGTTTTTGTTGTCGTCGACATCGGGGTACAATCTGTCAATGCTGTAGTAACAATATAATTTCGTAGCACTATAATATGTCGAAGTCGACTTAAATTATGAAAAAATGTTTTTTGTGAGCTCAGTTCTTAACTTGGTTCTAAGTTTTTCATCATTACTCTTTATGCGTCGTTAGTATCATTGGAAATGTCAACGAAAGTTAAAAAAGTAACAAAAAGATAAAAGTTTAGAAGTGATACTGTTTTAGGTGTAGTGCATTCCAGCTGTTGTTTATCTCTCGACCGTCGAGTCCTCGTAACTTGTAGGCTCCTCGACCAACGACCTCTGTTATTTGATAAGGTCCTTCCCATGATGGCCCTAGTTTTCCGGCTCCCTCTTCTCTGGTGTTTTGGAAAACACGTCGTAGCACCCAGTCATTGACTTTAAAGGTTCTGATATGCACTTTCTTGTTGTAATGTCGTGCGACTTGTTGTTGATATGACTGAACTCTGAGAGCTGCTCGATCATGCCGTTCATCCAAATGATCTAACTCGAAGGCGAGCTCACGGCTATTTTGGGCTTCGTTTGGATTTTCACTTCGTGCGGTTGAGAGTCATGTCTCGATGGGGATCACTGCCTCAGATCCATAAACAAGAGAGAACGGAGTTTCCCCAGTCGACCATCGAGGAGTAGTTCGATACGACCATATGATCTCTGGGAGCTTTTCCACCCATTCACTCTTTAAAGCTTCTAATCGCTTCTTCAATGTGTTGATTATGGTTTTGTTTGTCGACTTCGCCTGTCCATTGGTTTAGGGATAACGTGGAGTCGAAAAGCTCAGTTTTATGTCATATTTGTCGCAGAAGTTCTTGAAGCCGAATGAAATGAACTGGGATCCGTTGTCGGTCACTATTTCTCGTGGAATCCCGAACCTGCAAATGATATACTTCCACACAAAATTACGTACCTCAATGTCGCGTACTTGAGGTAGAGCTTCGACTTCGACCCACTTTGTAAAGTAGTCTGTCATTACCAACATGTAGACGACGCCTCCAGGTGTAGCTGGGAGTTTTCCTACAATGTCCATCCCCTATTTCATAAAAGGCCAAGGGGCTGAAATTGAGTTTGACATACCTGGGGGAAGATGGCAGACTGGTGCGAATCTTTTGTAAGGATTCCCAGTTTTTGATTGGTTTATTTCGTGAGCAAACCACATATTGGGGTTGTTTGTAAAGGGTAGCTTAGGTGATAGGTGTTCATGCTTAATGACCCTTCTCAAGACCTCAAGGTGGACAAGCACTCAAAAGGTATGTCTTATGTGCTTATTTTCTTATTGAAGAGATTTAGTTGCACACACTCACTTGTAATGTTTGCATATGTATGCTTTACTTTTGTGTGCATTCTCTTCAAATGTCACTTTTCACACTAGCACTTTGTTTGTTATTTCTTGGTGTGTGTTTTAGCGTCTTGTAATTCGTTTCCCAAATATGTTCGGAAACGTCCACGCTTGCAAGATTATGTGCTTGGTTTTGTGCGAAGATCGCCTTCGGAGAATGCCCTTGGCTTCTCCTTTGGTTTCACCATCATTGGTGAAACGGTGGTTTGATCGGCGGCCCTGACCGCCGAATGGAAACCGCCGTTTGATTCTAGAGATCTCTGGATTGGATCTGCGGTTACGATCGGCAGCCAGGCCACTGAATCAAAACCGCCGAATTAGACCTGATGCATTTATTATTCTCAGTCTCTGTTCGGCGGTTTAATTGGAGGCCTGGCCGCCGAATGAAACCACCGTATTAGATATTTTAGGTCGGTTTCTCTTGGGGTTTTGATCGACGGTTTCGATTGACCGCCGAATTTGGTCGCCGAATGATCCCCTGCTTCTCGGGTTCAATTTGGCGGTTAAATTCTGCGGCCATGACAGCAGAATGAAACCGCCGATCGTTGATTTCAAGGGCAAAATTGTCTTTTCACTTGCCCTGTTCTTGATGTCTATAAATATCACACTTTCTTATTTATCTAACTTAGTTCTCTGACTCTAAAGAACCCTAAACTTAAAAGAGAGATTTTTGAGAGAAAATCAAATCAAGAACTCATTTTTATACACTCAAATCATACACATATGCATCAAAGATCATCTAAGCATCTTCTCACATAGGTAGTTGCTTATTTGAGTGGGTATTGGTCATCACACTTCCCTTGGTATGTTCTTCACTTTTAACCATTGATATTTAATGTTTTATTTATCAAGGCATCTCTTTTATTATTTGAATGATCTTAGGTTAATATCTTATATTCAAAATAGAGATTGTTTGTGATGACATGATTGAGTGTTGTATTGTGATAGCTATCTAGGTTTTTATAATCTATTGTTAGTTAAGCTATTTGACATGTCATTTAGCTATTGATATCTAGGATTGCATTTGTTGCCATATTATCATCCTAGATAAGCATATAGGGTTGCCTAGCTCTTATTGCATGTATTGAGTATTTTTATATATTCACACATAGGTTGTATTATCTCTTCATTGAGAATTTAAGTCTTGTTGGCTAAGGTTGCTTAGGCCACAAGCAAGATGGACTAGAGCCACTTTTAAAGGCCCGCGGGGTAGAAGTGGGGGGTTATAGACTGGAGTGTTAGACGAGGTCTACATAGGTTGTAATCTCCATTTCAATTAGTGGATTTCGAGGTTATAGCGTGGCGCACTAAACAGCCCGTGGTTTTTTTTTTCCCAGTGGTTGGGTTGTCCACGTATACATCAAGTGTTATTTAATTTCCGCACCATATTACACTTGTTGTTTTTATATTGACTATTAGGGGCATTTTCAGAATATTGACCTTAAACGAAAATTGGGTGAAAATTAGTTAAAATCTATTCACCCCCACTCTAGATTAATATTTGTATACACACTGTGTTAATTTGTGAACTTTCATCTTTGACATTTGTCGCACGACTTTACATGATTTTGAGAGTCGGAATGCATTGTCGGCCAGTAGTATCCTGCAGTGATGGCTCTATTCGACAGACTTCGAGCTCTAGAGTGATTTCCATATTCTTCGTAGTGTAGACTCTTGAGAACTTCGTACGCTTCTCGTGGGGTCACACATCTTAAGTAGGGTCTTGTTGTTAGGATTATGCTCAATAGCAAGAGTGTAATAATGTAATTAACAATCTTTTTCATATTAATAAAGTGATTTCTGTTTTAAACAAATCTTATAGCATTTATAGTTTAATAATTGTCAAAGTAAATAATCATAAGGTCTAAAGACTATGAGAAAAGAAGAATTGTTCATACATCTGGATATGTATGTGGTAGACACAATTCTTTAGTTAGTCTTGAATATTGTTCACAACTTAAGTTAAAGGTTGTGCACCTTTATCTTGTTAAAGTTGTAGAATTCTTTTGCTAGCATTTGAGTGGGATCAAATGAGATATGATGAGTCTAAAATCATCGGAGTGTCTTCGAGCAAAAGAATCTAGTGCACTGGGTGCATTGAACAGGATCACAATGAAATACTTTATCTATAACCGTCAGTAGATAAAAGTAATTTCATTATCAGGACAATCGGAGAGTCTATCTTAATCCTGAGATAAATGATGGACTTATGGTTGCAGGTGATATCATTTGAGCTATCAATGAGTACGATTATATCGCATAGTCTATCCTCGATAGTTTGGTGATATTCATTTGTTAATCGATAGAGGACTTCATTTATAGATATGGACATCGTGGCTCCATTTATTAAATGAGAGTATAATATCATCATATGGATGTTTTGAGGTAATTGGATATTAAATCTCAACGTTGAGTTTTCAATAGTGTCTATTGAAAACATGGCTTCTGGAGAAGTCAAAATATCCAAGTTCAAAACGTGGTCATATGAGTAAATATGGTAACTTGGAGAGTTATAGGCGGTCTATGAACTCTTGGCGATTACTGATATTAATCACGAGGATACACTATCTCTTATATGATTGTCTAGGGTATGAATGAGGAAACATCTTCATTTTCTGTCTTTATTTAAGAGTTCAATTTTAGCTCTTTAGTGGAATGAGTTAAAATTAATGGATCGGACCTAAGTGAATCATTTGTTGATTGTGATTAGGTTATGTCTATTGTAGCTTAAATTTAGATAGCCCGCCAAGATCCCCAATCCACACGGACTTGCATGGATCACTTGATATATTCTACCGGACCGATTTAGGGTCCATCTAGAATTGCATTTAATATATTAAGAATATAATTTGCACATTATTTATGTAATGGGCTGCTAAATTATATTTATATATTAATGGATGACATGTGGGCTTGTTTCTTTTAGTAAGAATAGGTTTAGTTCACATGTGGGCTTTTTATTTAAAGTCCTATGGATTTAATAAAATAAGAAAATAATATTTGGGCCCAATATTAGTATATGGGGCGGCAAGGTGGTTAAAATAACCTTAATATTATTTTGTTTTCATTATTTAATTAAATAAGAATTAATTAATTTATTAATTAATTGTTTAATTAAGAAACAAATCTTTTCTAAATAGGAAATATGATTCCTATTGATATACTATTGGTAGTAGTGTACTTAAATTAAAAGGCTTGTTTGACAAAGAAATAAATAATTAATTTTATTTATTTAATCAAATAAGAAGTCTTTTTAATTTAGTCAAATAAGGAATAAAAGATTATTGAGTTGGATTAGGGTTTGGAAATCTTAAACAAAATAGGAATTAGGGTGCAATTCAAACTCTTCTTTTTGTTTGATTTTTGCGGCAACCCTAATTGATTTTGGCTAAGGATTTCGGCCACCCTAAGTTAAAAAGAGAAAAGAAAATTTGCCATATATAAGGCCATTATTATTTTCGGCCAGACCTAGGGTTTTATGTGCAGAATTTTTTCTTCTTCTTCTTCTTCTCAACTCATAGTTAGAGATTTTTATTCTACTAAAAACAAAAGGAACATAGATTATTCTTTGATGGTATATTGTTTGCTTATTCATTAATAAGCTTGTATATACTATATCGATTAAGGTTCACGCGAGTTTCGATCATAAGATTGAGAACTCAAAAGTGACCGGAATAATCTTAGGTTCCTTTAGATTGTTTTTGGGACTAACGAATCAAGAAAAGTTTGTTATATCCGATCTCAGGTTTGCAATTCAAAGAAAGGGAGACCACGCTCCTAGGTGATCCACGTTCGTGCTAGGATTGAAGATCTTGCGGATTACCATCGACGCAAGTCAATCGGATCACGCGACAAGAGGTATTAATCTTTTGTTTATTCTTTATATATCTTTAATTAATCAAAAGGGTTTAAGGTTCATAAAATTGGAAAAATTTTAAAAGCTACTCAAACTAATTTTTAGTCTCGCTTCCGCTGCGGGTATATTTTTCCCTACAATTGGTATCAAAGCCTGGTTTGAACCCTTTTAATTAATTAATGTATATATACGTGGATTGATTTCTTTTTATTGTGATTATGCTTGTTTTAGAAAGAGATGACACTCTAGGTATTCGCATATATAATTACATGTGATGTATGGTTTTATATATGTTTTATGTGGTTTGTTATTGCTCGATTTTGGTCCTAGATTTTCTATGTAATTTTGATTTCGGAATTGTAACAAGAAGGGTGGTCTATCATCGCCATAATTCCTTCTTGGTAGTTGCTATATTTTTTTTTATGTATTAAATATTGCTGCAGTTTTTTAATGTATTAAAAAAAAAAAGTGCAGTATTTTTTACTGCTGTGAATAAAAAAAAAGGTGCAGTATTTTTTACTGCTGTGTATAATAATAATAAAAAAAATTTCTGCAGTAATTTTATTTTTGTTTAAATTAAATTGTAACACGTTCTACATCGAAGAATCGAAGACGTGAAGCAACCGGAACCGAGAACGAGCACCGTGCGCACCCTAGGAGTGGATTGGGCTGCGCATGGCAAGCCCAAAGCTTGGTGGGCTGCGCACGGCAGCCTTGCAAAGCCTAATGGGCTGCGCATGGCAGCCCCTTATGTGGGGTTGTGGGCCGTGCAATCCCAAGGGTGGAGGCCGAAGGATGAGCGTATGGTTGATGGGCCATTTGAAGTTCTTGTATTCCAAATTCATTGTAATTTACTTGTTTTTCTAGGATGGGCCAAAATTGTTGCTATTTATTTTATGCTTAAATATTACAATATTTGTTATTGTATGATAACATGTCATATAGAATAGGAGTGCCACTCATATATCTCTTTTGGTATGAACATGCATTGAATGATTTAGGTATCTAAATTGGCATCTAGATAACTTGGTAAATCATTCTATGGGATTTAATCACACGCCTTAAATAATTGAGTGGGAGAAGGTGTTTTTGTAACACCTATGGCCTCCAAGGTTAGTTGAGCTTAATTATTTATTGGTAATCCCCCCAAGGGGCGTCCATGAATGGAATTAAGCAATATACTTCCTTACAAGGATAGACTAGACAATGGACTCGAACGAGATCTACTCCCCAAGGAGGGATTTTCGTGAGAGAAAGTTGAGGGTCGATATCTTGGTAGCACACTCAATGTAATTTTATTGATATCCTCCCAAGAGTTCTTGTCAGTAAAATTGCAAGGCTAAAATTGAAAACGCTGGTTGTTATGTTAACAATTAGGTGGGACCTAATCTAACTAGTAAATGGTGCGAACTCCCAAAGGAGGCGTAACATTTATGGGTGTTAGATCACCGTTGAATTTTTATGATTGAGTTATTCATTTAATTCAAGATAAATATTTAAAGTGCTTTATCATGATTATTTACTTATATATGCTTTGTTTTTATTCAGAAATCATGACCCCATCACTTATGAACATCCTGAAAGATAACACCTTAACTGGAGATAATTATGTAACATGGAAAAGGAAAATTGGGTTGTTGCTGCAAAGTGAAAAACATAAGTTTGTTCTAACTACTCCTAAACCACCTGCTCCTAATATTGAATCAAGCATAATGCAAAGAGATGAGTATGAGCAGTGGAAGACTTCAGATGATATGGCTAAATATTATATCATGGCCACTATCTCCGACGTGTGATCGAACCAAAATTGGTATGATTTTGGCCCCCATTTCCTTCTCCTTTTGCTTGATTCTTGGGCATTATTCTGTGATTTAATGGTGTTTATTAAGTAATTTCAGGTATTTATAAAGTTCAGGGGCATTGGAGTAATTTTGGTGAAATAGGGGCAAAAGAGTAATATTTGAAGAAAATAATGAATATATTGCAATAATAGAAGAGATCAGGGGAGCATTGCGTAAATTGCCAAAGCTGTGCGTTTTGATTAAAGAAGAGTTTGGGCTTCTGATCACACCCCAAGCCACTGCTATTCACGCCTCAACATAGAGGCACATGCTCAAAACGGTGCGTTTTGTGTAAGAGGACCAGACCCACTTGGGCTTGACCCATACCAGCCCATCTCCAAGGTGCAGCCCAATTTCCCTAAGCCTAAAACGGTGCGTTTTGGTTTAAGTGCAGGCTCATCTGATATTGGGCTTCACGCGTGGCCCTCATCCACTATGACTTGTCCCATTTTCCACCCCACTCCCTTGCTGAATGCACCCCGTGACTATTCATCATCTCCTTCCTCTCACTCGTGACAGCCATTGAATGCCCCTCTAAACCCTAAACACGTCGCCGACCGGAAAACCACCCAAACCGAGCTACCTTTGGCCGATTCCGGTACCAAAATAACGGCAAGGACACCGGCAGCCTGATCGCAAGCCTCTGGGACCCTCCAATCACCAGAAACCGGCCACGTAAGTCTCGCCTAAGTCACGGCCACGTCACGGCCACGTCATCCATTTGGTCGCCATTTGTCATTCGAGGTCGCCATGGTGACAGGGGATGATTTCCCACACCTGATTGCTTCGCCACTTTGTCGCCATTTAGCCAAACCGCGACTCTCTCTGTGCCTTTCTCTGATTGGCTGATTTTTGGAGGAAAATTACAAGAAGGCCCCCTAGAGGGGCCAAAATGGCAATTTGACAAGTACAGGGGGTGTTTTGGTAATTAGCCATTCGTGACCTATTTTGAAAACACTATAAATTCATCACCTTTTCAATTTGAATACCAATCCCTATCTAAGCCTTACCAAGCCTATTCAATCCCATTCTCTCCTACCAATCTCCATTTTCTCCATCAATCATCTCCCAAATTCCTCCATTTCTATACTTGGACTTATCTTTTCCATCCAAAACCTCTCACCAAATCTTGATTACTTCCCTATACCATTCCTTCCCTACCATTTTCTCCATCACAAATCCTTTGTCACTCACCATAAGCCATCCACCTATCTAGACACATCCTCCTCTTCCATTCCTTGCAACTAGGAGCATCAAAGGAGAACAAGGATCAAGCACTAAAGAAGGTGGCCCAAGGGTGATTTCCTTACCATTTACTTGTTTCTATTTGATTGCTACTATGTGTAATTAAACCCCTAATCTAGGGGATTGATTTGATAAACATTTGGTTGTGGGTTTTTGCTTAAGCTTTGTAATGAATCTCTATATGTGTTCTATTTATTAATTCATTAGATTCTATTCATTATGTGATTGACTTGTATACCCACTTGTTAATTACAATCTTGTTTAGAATAACATGTTATATAATCACTCTTGGATTGACACACTTGAGTGATTAAGAACCCAATAAATAGGATGGATTAGTGGAGGGTATATCAACCACATTGATCTAAACCTAAATTGGTTAACATGTGGAGATTGGTCCTTAAAGTGGCTTAAAAAGCAATACCCATACCTACTTGCTAATCAATCAATTCCCTAGCATCAACATTAATTGTTTATAACCATTTTTCTTATCAAGATTGTGAGTCTTCTATTTTTCATATCACCATATTTTTAGTTAGGTTAATTTTGTATGTATGTTTGATGGTTTGACAAACCATACACTCATTCATCATTTATGATTTATTTTATTGTTTCTAGATTAGCTAATTAAATCAACATATTTCTCTAATTCCCTGTGGAACGAACTTTAAACTTACCACAATACTCGTTTTCAAATCTTAAAATATATTGCGTAAAGATTCATTTTATAAACTCACTTTTGGTAATTCGCAATTTGGTAACGACACAAAAAGCGAGTCATCAACGTGTTGCAACGGCAGCATGAAGGAATGGAGTCTGCTGTTGATATAATGATGTCTCTAGAGGAGATGTTTGCTATGAAGTCCAGGACGACTAAGAGAGAGGCAGTGACTGCTTTTATGAATCTTAGGATGAAACCTGGACAGGCTGTGAAGGATCACATGATGAAAGTCATAGCACATCTCAACATTGCTGAACTGCATGGCGCTGAGATAGATGGTGAGACAAAAATTGATATGGTTGTCAATTCATTGTCAGATTCCTTTGATCAGTTCAAATTGGACTACACTTTGAACAAGAAGGAATACACCTTACAGAGCCTGATGCAAGATGTTCAAAGTGCTGAAAAGATCCTTGTGAAAGGCAAAGGTCAAGAGATTCATATGGTTGGTAAAGTTGCTACTGTTAAGGCCCGTCAAAAGGTCAAGAAACAACAGAAGAAAAAGCAACTTGGGCCTACCAAGAAGGAGACCAAGAAAGTAACCAAGATCAAAGGGAAATGCTTCATTTGTGGTGAAAAGGGACATTGGAAGAGAAATTGCCCAAAGTCCCAGAACAAGAAGGAAGAAGGGGTTCCAAGAAAGGAGAAGGCTGAATAAAGATGAAATCAATTTGCGTTTGGGCAACGGAACGTTAGTGTCTGCAAGTGCAGTGGGAGATATTAGAGTTTATTTAGATTCTAGAAGGCATTTAGATTTAATAGACGTTTATTATGTACCTTAATTCAAGAGGAATTTAATTTCAGTTTCTTGTTTGAATAATTTTGGATATTCGGTTACTTTTAATAAAGTTTTTATTATTAGTAAGAATGACAAAGTTATTTGCAAAGGTACATTGGAAAACGGTCTATACTTCTTGCATAGAAATATCTCTCACTCGTCAGACACAGAAATAACGGAACCTAATCATAAAAGAGTTAAATTATCAACAGATGAAACCTACCTATGGCATTTACGCCTAGGTCATATTAACTTTAATAGGATTAAAAGATTGGTAAGTGACGGACCTTTGAGTGACTTAAAGGTTAATGATCTACCAACTTGTGAATCTTGTTTGGAAGGTAAAATGACCAAAAGGACGTTCTCTGCCAAAGGTGCCAGAGCCACTGAATGTTTAGGATTGATACACACTGATGTATGTGGACCTATGAGCATTCAAGCTAGAGGTGGATATGAGTACTTCATCACTTTCACAGATGATTACTCAAGATTTGACTATGTGTATCTTATGCGACATAAGTCGGATGCTTTTGACATGTTCAAAGCATTTAAAGCTGAAGTGGAGAATCAGCTTGAGAAACACATAAAAATCTTGAGATCTGATCGTGGTGGAGAATATCTATCTGGTGAGTTTCAGCAATATCTTATTGATAATGGGATAGTTTCTCAGTTTTCTGCACCAGGTACACCTCAACAAAATGGGGTAGCAGAAAGGAGAAATAGAACTCTTTTGGATATCGTTAGGTCTATGTTGAGTTATTTAACACTTCCTATTTCTTTTTGGGGATATGCTTTACAAACTGCTATATACATTCTAAACGATGTACCATCTAAGTCTGTTCCTAAAACACCGCATGAGTTGTGGACTGGGCGCAAGCCTAGTTTACAACACTTAAGGATATTTGGTTGTCCTGCGCATGTGTTAAAAGGAAAGACAGAAAAGATGGAGTCTCGTTCAGAAACATGTATATTTGTAGGGTATCCAAAAGAAACTAAAGGATATTATTTTTATAGTCCTTTAGATCTTAAAGTATTTGTTTCGACAAATGCTAAATTTCTGGAAAAGGACTATATGAATGATTTTGTGCCTAGAAGTAGAATTCTCCTGAATGACATGTCAGGAGATACAATTCCACGAGAGGTTACACAACCAAACCCAATTGTTAGTTCCGATCCAACACAAGATCAACAACCTACCATTCCTCGTCGTAGTGGGAGGGTTAGAACACAACCCGAAAGATACATCGGTCTGGGAGAATCAGTGGAGAATCTCCCGGACGACGATGATCCCTATACGTACAAGGAAGCTATGGAGGATGTTGATAGTCGCCATTGGCAAAAGGCAATGCAATCTGAGATTGAATCTATGTTCAATAACAAAGTCTGGTCCCTTGTAGACTTGCCTAAAGGGATAAAACCCATTGGGTGCAAGTGGGTATACAAGAGGAAAAGAGGTATGGATGGAAATGTGGAAACCTTTAAAGCTAGATTGGTAGCTAAAGGGTATACAAAGAAAGAAGGTATCGATTACGAGGAAACCTTCTCTCCTGTGGCCATGCTTAAATCCATTAGGATACTCTTATCCATTGCAGCATCTTTAGATCTAGAGATTTGGCAAATGGACGTCAAGACAGCTTTCCTAAATGGAAGTCTTGACGAGAGCATCTACATGATGCAACCAGAGGGATTCATTGAAAAGGGCCAAATGGAAAAGGTATGCAAGTTGCAGAAATCCATATATGGATTAAAGCAAGCATCCAGATCCTGGAACATAAGGTTCGATCAAGCTGTCAAAGGTTTTGGATTTATTCAGAATCTTGACGAACCTTGTGTATACAAAAGGATTAAAGGCGACAAGTTGGTTTTCCTGATTCTTTATGTTGATGATATACTACTCATCGGAAACGATGTAGGTGTATTGACATCAGTAAAAGAATGGTTAGCAAAACAATTTGATATGAAGGACTTAGGAGAAGCAAGTTTTATTCTAGGTATCCAAGTTATAAGGGATAGAAAGAATAGAACGATTGCATTATCCCAAGCTTCATACATAGACAAGATCTTGTCTAGGTTTTCCATGCAGGATTCCAAGAAAGGTATGTTACCTTTCAGACATGGAATCAAGCTTTCTAAGGAACAAGTTCCTAAGAATGAGCATGAAGAGCAATTCATGAGTAGAGTTCCATATGCCTCGGCAGTTGGAAGTCTCATGTATGGAATGCTCTGTACTAGACCAGATATTTGTTTTGCTGTTGGCATAGTTAGCAGGTTTCAATCGAAACCTGGACCTGATCACTGGACGGCAGTCAAGCATATTTTCAAGTATCTTAAGAGAACGAGAGATAATATGCTAGTATACTCTGGAGGGGATTTAATTCCCGTTGGGTATACAGATTCTGATTTTCAATCAGATTCTGACTCCAGAAAATCCACATCAGGGGCTGTGTTTACTATTGGAGGAGGAGCAGTCATATGGAGGAGTATCAAGCAATCTTGTATTGCTGATTCCACCATGGAAGCTGAGTATGTTGCTGCATGCGAGGCTGCCAAAGAGGCTGTTTGGCTCCGCCAATTTTTGATTGACTTGGAAGTGGTTCCCAGTGCGAATAAGCAGATCACTATCTACTGTGACAACAGTGGAGCAGTGGCTAATTCGAAAGAACCAAGAAGTCACAAGAGAGGTAAGCACATTGAAAGAAAATATCATCTTTTAAGGGAGATTGTTCAAAGAGGTGACGTGACGATTACCAAAATCGCATCAGCAGAAAATCTAGCAGATCCCTTCACAAAGGCTCTACCTCAGAAGAGTTTCGATGGGCACCTAGAGAATATGGGCTTGAGAGATATGACACATTTGCTATAGCGCAAGTGGGAGATTGTTAGGATTATGCTCAATAGCAAGAGTGTAATAATGTAATTAACAATCTTTTTCATATTAATAAAGTGATTTCTGTTTTAAACAAATCTTATAGCATTTATAGTTTAATAATTGTCAAAGTAAATAATCATAAGGTCTAAAGACTATGAGAAAAGAAGAATTGTTCATACATCTGGATATGTATGTGGTAGACACAATTCTTTAGTTAGTCTTGAATATTGTTCACAACTTAAGTTAAAGGTTGTGCACCTTTATCTTGTTAAAGTTGTAGAATTCTTTTGCTAGCATTTGAGTGGGATCAAATGAGATATGATGAGTCTAAAATCATCGGAGTGTCTTCGAGCAAAAGAATCTAGTGCACTGGGTGCATTGAACAGGATCACAATGAAATAATTTATCTATAACCGTCAGTAGATAAAAGTAATTTCATTATCAGGACAATCGGAGAGTCTATCTTAATCCTGAGATAAATGATGGACTTATGGTTGCAGGTGATATCATTTGAGCTATCAATGAGTACGATTATATCGCATAGTCTATCCTCGATAGTTTGGTGATATTCATTTGTTAATCGATAGAGGACTTCATTTATAGATATGGACATCGTGGCTCCATTTATTAAATGAGAGTATAATATCATCATATGGATGTTCTGAGGTAATTGGATATTAAATCTCAAAGTTGAGTTTTCAATAGTGTCTATTGAAAACATGGCTTCTGGACAAGTCAAAATATCCAAGTTAAAAACGTGGTCATATGAGTAAATATGGTAACTTGGAGAGTTATAGGCGGTCTATGAACTCTTGGCGATTACTGATATTAATCACGAGGATACACTATCTCCAATATGATTGTCTAGGGTATGAATGAGGAAACATCTTCCTTTTCTGTCTTTATTTAAGAGTTCAATTTTAGCTCTTTAGTGGAATGAGTTAAAATTAATGGATCGGACCTAAGTGAATCATTTGTTGATTGTGATTAGGTTATGTCTATTGTAGCTTAAATTTAGATAGCCCGCCAAGATCCCCAATCCACACGGACTTGCATGGATCACTTGATATATTCTACCGGACCGATTTAGGGTCCATCTAGAATTGCATTTAATATATTAAGAATATAATTTGCACATTATTTATGTAATGGGCTGCTAAATTATATTTATATATTAATGAATGACATGTGGGCTTGTTTCTTTTAGTAAGAATAGGTCTAGTTCACATGTGGGCTTTTTATTTAAAGTCCTATGGATTTAATAAAATAAGAAAATAATATTTGGGCCCAATATTAGTATATGTGGCGGCAAGGTGGTTAAAATAACCTTAATATTATTTTGTTTTCATTATTTAATTAAATAAGAATTAATTAATTTATTAATTAATTGTTTAATTAAGAAACAAATCTTTTCTAAATAGGAAATATGATTCCTATTGGTATACTATTGGTAGTAGTGTACTTAAATTAAAAGACTTGTTTGACAAGGAAATAAATAATTAATTTTATTTATTTAATCAAATAAGAAGTCTTTTTAATTTAGTCAAATAAGGAATAAAAGATTATTGAGTTGGATTAGGGTTTGGAAATCTTAAACAAAATAGGAATTAGGGTGCAATTCAAACTCTTCTTTTTGTTTGATTTTTGCGGCAACCCTAATTGATTTTGGCTAAGGATTTCGGCCACCCTAAGTTAAAAAGAGAAAAGAAAATTTGCCATATATAAGGCCATTATTATTTTCGGCCAGACCTAGGGTTTTATGTGCAGAATGCTTTCTTCTTCTTCTTCTTCTCAACTCATAGTTAGAGATTTTTATTCTACTAAAAACAAAAGGAACATAGATTATTCTTTGATGGTATATTGTTTGCTTATTCATTAATAAGTTTGTATATACTATATCGATTAAGGTTCACGCGAGTTTCGATCATAAGATTGAGAACTCAAAAGTGACCGGAATAATCTTAGGTTCCTTTAGATTGTTTTTGGGACTAACGAATCAAGAAAAGTTTGTTATATCCGATCTCAGGTTTGCAATTCAAAGAAAGGGAGACCACGCTCCTAGATGATCCACGTTCGTGCTAGGATTGAAGATCTTGCGGATTATCATCGACGCAAGTCAATCGGATCACGCGACAAGAGGTATTAATCTTTTGTTTATTCTTTATATATCTTTAATTAATCAAAAGGGTTTAAGGTTCATAAAATTGGAAAAATTTTAAAAGCTACTCAAACTAATTTTTAGTCTCGCTTCCGCTGCGGGTATATTTTTCCCTACACTTGTGAAAGATTTCTTGTACAATTTACCATACAATATGCAGAATTTCGCAGCTTTTGCTTTGATTCTCCTCGCCTCGGTTCTGTCTCTTGGTAGGATGTCGGCTTGCAAATAATCCAGTAGTGGGTCCATCCAATTTCTATTGTTGTCGACTGGTGTGATTATTTCTGCTACTTGGATAGTTGGTGATGTAAGGTGTACGACTGGAATTGACTTTGATCCGTTGGTCGTTGTCGAGCCTAAGTAAGCCAGTGCATCTGCCCGGGAGTTCTCCGACCTTGGTATTTGTTGTATAGTGAATTCGTCGAAGGTCGACTGAATTTGTTTGGCCTTGGCCAAGTAGGCGGTTATTCTTTGATCCCTTGCTTCATACGACCCATTTATTTGTTGGACGACCAATTGTGAGTCGCTGAACACTTGAAGGTTTTTGATGTCCAAGCTCTTGGCTAGGTCGAGTCCAGCAATTAGTGCTTCGTACTCTGCTTCGTTATTTGTCACCCGGAACTCACAATGGATGGACTATTCTATTATGTCCCCATGAGGAGATTTGAGTACCAATCCCAGTCCGCTGCCTTTTACATTGCTTGATCCGTCGATCGACAATGTCCATTTTTCGTTCGACGTTGTCTCAGTAAGAGCTATTAGTTCTTTTTCAGCCTGTAAATTTTCGTTAGGTGTAAAATCTGCAACAAAATTAGCTAATACCTGCGATTTCAACACCGTCCGCGGATGATAGTTGATGTCGTACTCACTTAGTTCAACAGCCCATTTCGTCAGTCGACCTGAAAGTTCAGGTTTATGCAATATATTTTTGAGAGGTTAAGTAGTTAATACCTTAATGGAATGGCACTGGAAGTATGACCTTAATTTTCGGGCTATAACGACCAATGCTAATGCCAGCTTTTCCAGTCGACTGTATCGTGTCTCAGCGTCGAGCAATGCCTTGCTTACGTAATACACCGGATGTTGTCGATCACATTCTTCCCTTACTAATACTACGCTGACGGCTGTACTCGAGACGGCTAAGTATATGAGTAACGTCTCACTGTCTTTTGGTTTCGACAACAGTGGTGGTGAAGTCAGGTAATCCTTCAAATCTTGGAGCACCTTCTCGCATTCGTCGTTCCATTCGAAAGCTTTATTTTTCCTCAAGGTGTTGAAGAATGGGTGGCATCGTTCGGACGACTTGGAGATAAACCGGTTTAGTGCGGCTACTCGACCTGTGAGCTTCTGTACGTCTTTAATGCATCTAGGCGACTCGATTTCGCATATTGATCTAATCTGGTCCGGATTGGCTTCAACGCCTCTTTGTGTGACCAAATACCCTAAAAACTTCCCTGACGACACACCAAAAGAGCATTTAGTAGGATTTAATTTCATACCGTATTTGTCAAGTACGTCGAACGACTGCCTCAGGTGGTCGATGTGTTGTTGGGCCACGAGTGACTTGACCAGCATATCGTCGATGTAGACTTCCATTGTCGATCCAAGCATTTTGGCGAACATCATATTCACAAGTCATTGGTAGGTGGCACCTGCATTTTTCAGTCCAAACGGCATTACTTTATAATAAAAGGTACCTCGTTCTGTTACAAAGACTGTTTTCTCTTGGTCGTCTGGATGCATCAGGATTTGGTTATAGCCGGAGTAGGCGTCCATGAAGCTGAGTAGTTCGTGTCCGGCTGTTGCGTCGACAAGCATGTCGATATGGGGCAAAGGGAATGAATCCTTGGGGCATGCCTTGTTGAGGTCTGTGAAATCGATGCATACCCGCCACTTGCCGTTTTTCTTTTTGACGACCACGACATTTGCTAGCCAATCGGGATACTTGACTTCTTTTACTGAGCTAATGTCAATCAGCTTCTGAATCTCTTCGTTGATTATTTTGTTTCTTTCGGGAGCGAATTTTCTCCGCTTTTGTTTTACCGGTCGATGATCTGGGTCGACTTGTAATTGGTGGACAATTACTTCTAGGTCGATGCCTACCATGTCTGAATGCGACCATACGAAACTGCCTTGTCATTCCCTTAGGAAGTCGATTAGTTGTTCTCTAGTTTCTTTCGACAGTCTGGACCCTATGAACACCTTCCGATCTGGTTGACTTGAGTCGATCGACACCTCATCGAGATCTTCCATCTTTGGTGCGTTTGGAGTCGACTCGACTTTAGAGTCCTGTAATTGCTATAACGACTCCTTCTTCTTCTTCATGGCATTTTGATAGCATTCTCTGGCCGCTCTCTGTTCTCCTTTTATCTCACGAACCCTCCACCTCGTTGGGAACTTTATCATCTGGTGGTAAGTCGACGGGATCGCCTTCATCTCATGAATCCATGGTCTCCCTAGAATAGCATTGTAGGGTGACTAACAGTCAAGCACCAGGAAGTTGACATAAAGGTTAACGCCTTCAGCATAGATTGGTAGCACGATTTCTCCCAATGTACTTTTTTGTTTCCCACTGAATCCTGTCAACATTGTCGTCCGACGGCTTAGCTTTGACTCATCGACCTGCATTTCTCTCAAGGCACTGTTAAACAAAATATTACATGAACTGCCATTGTCAATCAAAATTTTCTTTGTTAAACAGTTAGCAATATGTAATGAAGTAACAAGTGCATCGTGATGAGGAGAAAACAAATATGATTTGTCTGTAGATTTGAAGGTGACAGTCTCGTCGAAGGTCGACGGATGCTCCCTACTCGGCTGAATTTCTGTGTTTAAAACCTGTCGCGTGTGCCTTTTTGCTGCCGAATAGCTAATGCCACTTACTTCAGAACCTCCTGCAATGAAATTTATAACTCTGTCATGTCGAGGTGGTTCTGGTGGATTGTCGTTTGAATTTGTCACCCTTTTGTCGTTTTGCCTGGCCAGGGCCTTTTTTAGTTAAAAACTCTTGTAAATGCCCCTGTTTCAGTAGTTCTGCGACTTCAAACTTGAGGGCGATACAATCTTCAGTTCGATGGCCATGATCTCCATGGAACTCGCATCTCAGTTTTGCATCGCGATGTTCTGGTATAGCATTCATTTTTCTTGGCCATTTTATCGTCTTGCCCATCTCCCTCATGATTGCTACGAGGTCGACTGGTTCGATGCTTAGATTGTATTCTGGTACTTCTGCTCGTGGTCGACTGGTTCTTGGGTAATCCCGTTTGTAAGGTCGACTGTCGCTTGAGCCTTCACCATATTGTCGAGTGGATCTATCACCAGTCGGGTATGGTTCTGCCCTTCCGTCGTTCGACCGTCTATCCACTCGGTCGTTTCTACAGTTTGAATAATTGTTGGCTCTACTTATGTAGTTAGCTTCATCTTCTTCCCATTTTATTTGGGCCCACGTTTTGGCCAACACATCTTCCATTGTCCTGCATGGATATTTGGTTAATTCTTTATAAAGATCAGAGTCAAACCTGAGGCCCTTTCTAAAGGCATATATCGCTGTCGCCTGATTACAGTGAGGGAATTGAACTTTCTCTCTGTTGAAATGACCTACATAAGTCCTTAGGTTTTCGCCACGTTTCTGGGTTATAGTGTACAGGTCGTCCGACTATTTTTCCAGCTTGCGACTACTTGCAAATTGCTCCACGAAGGTGTCTATAAGCTGCGCAAAAGAATTAATAGAATTGATAGGCAAATTAGTGTACCATTGTAAAGCTGGACCATTGAGGCTGGACCCGAAGGCTTTGCACATGCACGCTTCTAGTAGGTCGCGTGGAATTGCTGCAGTGAACATTCTCTGCTTGTACTGCGCTATGTGGTCATTTGGATCAGTCGTTCCCTCATACTGCTTCATGTTTGGGAAGCTGAACTTCTTGGGCATCTCGACAAGTGCTATTGCGTCGACGAAGGGTGAGTCTGCAAAGCTGTTCATGTTGCTCCTTTTAATTGGAGCTGGAACACCAGGGATCCTTTGTATGAGGGCTTCCATCTCTGTGAACTTGCGAGAAAATTCTGAATTAACAAGGGAAGATTGGTCGGGTCCAGATTTTACCAAACCTGGTGTCGACTGGAGTGACACAGGTGTCCCCAAGACATTCTCAGGCTGCCTTCCCATAAATGGATCTTGCTCGTTGTCGTTTCAAATAGGCAAGTTGTTAAGGTCGATGTCGACTCAAGCAGTCTGGGGTGTTGTTTGCCCGATATTTGGATTTGCATCTGGGATCCCTGGGCCTGTCGGAGCGTCTTGACCTCGTCGGTCGACCTCTTGTTCAACATTTAGGACAGGAACTGGGTGCTCCACATCTTCACTGTCGGGTACAACGCCATCGACCATAGCTCGCAGTTCTTCATTAGTAGCCCGTATTGCAGCGTTTTCAGCCTCCAACACTTACAATTTTTCTGCATTGGCTGCTGTTTGAGCGATCAGCGTAGCTATTTGCTCTTCGATGGTTGGGACGGTTCCTTCACTAGACATCGTTGTTTGACTGAAAGTTTGAACGTTTTAATTGATCTGTGAAGTTGCGACGGGCCCCACGGTGGGCGCCAAACTGTAGGGGGTCGACCTACAGTCGATGTGGATCGGGTCGTATTTTGCTGGGCCCAATGCAACTTGGGTTGAACCGTTTGAATGCTGTTGTTTGCTTAATTGCCCTGCAAATAAACTTGGTCGATGGACCTAATAACCTGCAAAAAACGAACAAGAACAGAAAAAGAAGATGAATGAAATGAAGGAAAAGAAAATGGTTTAGATAGTTAGCCTTAGGTATGCTTGGGCTGAGCAACAGTTGCAATGATCGTGAATTTTGGGATTCCGATGGCTGTAGTTCTTAGTCTAGAATTTCAGTACGCTCTAGTAAGCTTTTTTCTGTCTCCTTTGTTGAGAAAATGCTTTTCTATTTATAGGCAAAACTAGGTTACCGTTTGAATCAAATAGGTAGAATCATGGGCTGATTGTGGGTGAGATTCTCGAAGAGATTTTCTCCCCCAGAATCTCGTTACTTGACACTCCTGGCTAACTTGGTCTTCAGACGACCAAGTCATGCTGTTGCCTTTCTCGTTGGGCTACTCAAGTTTGGGCCAAAGTAAAATAAGTTTGGGCTTTGCACCTTTAGGCCTATGGGCCATTTATGGCTACCACACTGTGTATATAATAATAATAATAATAATAATAATAATAATAATAATAAAATAATAATAATAATAATAATAATTCTCTGGTTAGAACCCAACTGATTTTTTTTTCACGGATTAATCAATTATCTCAAGTGTTTTTTATTGGTTATAACCGATCATTACTATACATTATTGTTTTTAGTCAATAAATTACAGAATTACCCTTTTATCCTCTTTTTCCTTTTTCTCTCCATTGCTCATCTCTCTCTATCACTCATCTTTTTATCACTAATATCTTTATTAAATCTTAGTTCTCAACTAACTTTTGTTAAGAAATTAAAGTTATTTTGAAGGGAAATTGCAAAAAAACAAAGATTTGTAAAGGGGTTTTTGAAAATTTTTGAAGGAAAATCGCAAAGAAACCAAGATTTGAAAAGAGTTTTTTGAAAATTTCGAGTTTGTGATTGAATCTCTCCTCAAAACTTCAAAGTTTGTAAATCTTCAATTTCAATAGCATTATTGTGTTTCTGAGATGATATTGTTGATAGGTCTTTGTTATTTTGTTTCAATTTTGAAGGTTTTTTTATTTTTATTTTTATTTTTATTTTTATTTTTATTATTTTATTATTTTTTATTTTTTAGACAATGGAAGAAACTTCGATTTCGGTTTGAAATTATATTTCATGCAATGTGTCATGGTAAAAGTGATATAAGTTGATTATTTCATATTTAATGTGACATATCACCTAATATTGTGCAATCATGTATTCTTGAAGTACATGAGATATTTCATGCCGAACATGACACACACGGGATATTTCATATCCAACAAATATACATGAGATATTTCATGCACAACATGATATACATGGGATATTTCATGCCTTATATGAAATACTGCATAAATAGAATATCTCATACCCAACATGACATACATAGGATATTTCATGTCTAACATGACTTACATAGGATATTTCATATCTAACATGACATACATGAGATATTTAATGCCCAACATGATATACCTGAGATATTTCATGTCTTGTATGAAATATTGCATAATGGGATATACATGAGATTTTTCATGCATAACATGACATATATAAGATATTTCATGCACAATATGATATTTCATGTCCAACATGACATACATAGGATATTTCTTGCCCAATATGACGTACATGAGATATTTCATTCCCAACATGATATACATGGGATATTTCATGCCTTACATGAAACACTGCATAAATAGGATATTCCATACTCAACATGACATACATATGATATTTCATGCACAACATGATATACATGAGATATTTCATGCACAACATGATATACATAAGATATTTCGTGTCTTGTATGAAATACTGCATAATGGGGATATTTCATACCCAACATGACATACATAGGATATTTCGTGCCCAACATGACATATATGAGATATTTCATTCCCAACATGATATACATGGGATATTTCATGCCTTGCATGAAATACTGCATAACTAGGATATTTCATACCTAACATGACATATATAGGATATTTCATGCATGACATGACATATATGAGATATTTCATGCTTAACATGATATACATGAGATATTTTATACCTTTTATGAAATACTGCATAAAGGGGATATTTCATACTCAACATGACATACATGGAATATTTCATGCCCAACATGATATACATAGTATATTTCATGTTTAACATGACATAGATGGGATAAGTCATTCCCAACATAATATACATGAGATAGTTCATGCAAAACATGACATACATGTGATCATCGATTTTGACAGATTTTGCTCTAGAACATGGCAAAAAGATTTAGGAGAAATCTCAACAATGTGCAGTGCAACCTATTGATTACACCAAGTATGTTATGAGAGATAACGAAGGCATAGTGTGGACCGTAGACTTGAAATTGAGGACATGCACATGCCATAAGTTTGACTTAGATATGTTGCCATGTGCTCATGCAATTGTAGTTTTCAGGTATGTTTCTTTCTTATTTATTATGTGTTCATGTGCTTATTCAAATGAATGATGGTACTAACTAATTTTCATGTTTTTCAAGCATACAAGGGATCCAAAAGAAAAACTGTGCAGTGATTACTTTACAACCCAAAAGCTTCAAACAACATATGCACCTTCGATACACCCAGTACCTCATCCTTCCAGTTGGGTCTTTCTAGAACATGTTAGTTCTTGCATTATACATCTACCTGACCGAAAAAAATTAGGATACGTTCTTCCTTAGAAGGGCCTGAAACAAGGGTATCTACCAATTGTGAAGAATTTGGACACAATCGCATCACTTGCACCTCGTCAAGCACTATTTATTAGCAAATCAAGTTCATTAGTTGGGCAAACACCTCCGGTCCGTAGACAGCGTGCACGTGGAAGATACAGGGTGCTTGGACATAATATTCAGATGTGCTCAAATGTGGAAGCAAAACCATGGAACTTTCATTTTATAACATTACAACTTTTGTTGAGTGTTAAATGTTAACTTTTGAAACTTGTTGAGTGTTGGTTATTAACTATTGAAACTTTTATTATAAACTTCTTTTTTTTTTTTTTTTTTAAAGTCAATTCATTACAATTTGGATTGTTATTTATTGTTTAAAATGATGAAAATGTGTACAACTTTTGTTTGAAAATCATGGACATGGTTTGAGTTAAATTATTAGGACATTGTTAGGATCAATTCTTAATTTTACATTTAGGCATGTATATTGTGTTTAAAATGAAAGAGAGAAGAAACAAAAAAGTGCAATATTATTTTGTGATGAAAAAACTGACAATTAGGTTCTTTAGATGCTTTTTTAACTTGAAATTCTGTTTATTAACATTACCAAAAAAATTGGTTTGAGTTTCCTCTATTTACATGGCAACATCTATCTAATGTCATTGACATGACTTTGAAGCTTGAAAAAACCATTCGAAAATTTCACTTCTAATGTCCTTCATATCATTCGCTGTGAAGTCCATTTGGCAACATTTATCTTGTACAATATTTTCCATGTACTTCATGATGACCGTAACTCCTTCTGCATTTACCAATAATAGTTGTCAATATCGATAAGTGGAAATAGTAATAAAATGTTAAAAACAAACAAACAAACATTAAAAATGTTATCACATGTCATGTTGCTGAGGAATCAAGTATGGTTCAACAACATCAACCTCCAAAGGCTTAGGATCGGATTTATGTTGCTCATAATATCAAGCAGCACGAAGTATACCAGATAAAAATGAGATGAGTGACTTAATATGAGGTACTTGTTTTAGATGTTTCTTCTTATCATTCCTCTCTTGTAATGAGTCGTAAATCTCAATTTTGTACGTGTACAAGTTAAGTTCACACAGCACCCAATGAGAGGAACATATAAAACAATGTATCAAAATCTACATTCTAAGAAATGAATATTAGAAACCTTAAACCTAAAAAATCAATTCTAAGTCTGAAACAAAATCAAAAGTAGAAACTTAATAAAATTTAGCATGACTCTAATCAACTCATAACACACAGAGCACAGTTAATCACTCAAATTTCACAACACTGACTAAGGCTCAACTTGGCATTGCTTCCCTAGCTGTTTTTGGGGTTAAAAGTGATTCCAGATTAAAGATAGGGTGTTTGATAAAATCGTGGGGAAGTGCTTTTGGTCACTTTTAACTTCTCCCAACTGAGTTTTTGAGAAGCTACAAATACGTGCTTTTGGATTTCAGCTTCTGCTTCTCCAAAACGCGCTACAGTATTATTTTAATGAAATTTTACAGACTTTCCATTTTACCCTTGCCTTTCACCAAAATCATTCTCTTCAGACAGTAGCCTCTCCTTCTTCTTCTCCTTCGATTTCTCTCCTCTCTTGCTTCGATTTCTCTCACTTCGATCAGAAAGCAGCCCTTCTCCTTCGATTTCTCTCGCTTTCAGGTTTGATTTCTCTCCTTCTCCTTCGTTATTGCAGCCTTCTCCTTCGTTAATGTTTTAGGGTTTGATTTTGAATTGGATTTTTGAGGATTTTTATCCAATTTTAGGGTTCTAATTTCGTTTGTTGCAGGTTAAGGATCCCTCCATCTCAGACAGTTCTCGCTTGTTCTCTCTCGGCCTTGCATTGTGCAGCCAAAAGGGTATTTCTTTTTTTTCTTTTTTCTTTTTCAATCTCTAGGCCATGTAATGTGTTCATATATCTTTTTCTTTTGCTTATGTGGAGTCTGATGTGTTTTTTGTGTGGTTTCTCTGTTCTGCCTCCATCTGTAGCCTCTGTGAATAATTGGGTTTTATGTTTATGTATGGTTTTATGATTGTTTTGGTCTGCTGAGGTGTTTTGCTGGGCTGTATTTTCATTTTCTGGTTGTTTTGGTGGTTTTCGAATCCCCTCTGGTTTGTACTGGATGTTGGTTTTCATTTGCCTTCTATGGCTTATATAATAAAATAGCTATTTGTTAAAGAAAATATAACTTTTACAAAACTTTACAAAATCTCTTATTAAAGAAAATAAATCACCACATGAGTTTGTTCATTTCCACTTTCTGGGTTATCTTTTTTGGGTTGGAATGCAAGCAGACTAGTTGCAACATTTTTGTCTGTGTCCTTGCTGCGCTTTCTTTTTCATTATGGGCATAAGCAGGCATCTTTGTCTAGTATTGCTGAAAATGCATTGCTGCATGACATCCAAACGCGAAGGCATGGTGATGCACTCTATTTTTGGGTTTGCATGGACATGGATTCAAGAAACCCCTGAAACAGGATTTCTGGACTTTTTGTGACGCTATAAATGCTGGAAATTGCAAGTAAGAGCTGTGATGTTGATCACTTAAACCACAATTATCTATAAATTTGTGAGTTCAATTGCTTTATCATTCCTGTAAGGATAATTGACTTGGTGTATCTAATCTATGGATTGTAGAATATTTGCTTTTTCCGAGTCTCTTAAGAGGATATATGGCATAAAGCTTGATTTAGATCCTTTACCTCCCATGCCTGGAGATGGGATACATGGTCTGTCATGCAGAGTTGGGTTTTGCCTACTAGGTCCTTCCTGGAGTTTGTTATGTTTTCAAGGTCCATGGAATCACCTGGCTTTTCCATCCTAGCAATTTGAGAGTTTGTGCCAACTTATGTCAGAAGTATTCATTCACAAAATTTTCTTGTTTGCAGGATGTTTGTGGATGCCTTGGATGTACAAATGTATAAAGAGCACCATCTAAATGGGCGTTGTTATCTTAGTTTCTCAAAGGTAACTTGCTTATGCTTTTTAGATATTGGATTTGCTTTTCTCATTGAGAGAAATTTATGTAGGAACCCAGGTTTACATATTGCGCAGCGGAAAGGTTTTTTAAATTTTTTTATGCAATCATAAACTAAACCTATTTGTACAGTAATAATCGAAAACAATTAAAGAAGGTGAAACGATTTCATACCTACGTAGGAGGCTCCTTCACTTTAATTCGATCTGCTCCTGATTTGAACCACTTGATCTTCCTCGCTATCTCCCGTAACTAGTAACGGCGTGTGGGCGTGTCACGGTATTCAGGAACCTGTATGGAGGAAAAGAAAGAAATACAAAACAACTTTTTGTTTTGTTGTCAGATGAATTCGGCCACACTTTATTTTTGATGAACAAGAAAACAAAATAAAAACTCCTTTTTTTTTTCTTAAAATGGCCACCACCCTCTGTTCTCATTTTTTTGTTTTTTTGTTTTTTTTTTATTATTTTTTTTTTTATCTTCATGTGCTGATAAAGTTTTTGTATCTTATACAAAATCAAAAATCTCTTTTAAAATCATATATCAAATATATATATTTTAAAAATAAACTAATTAATTAATTCTTTTAAGATATGTAATATCTTTAAAGATATTAATTAATCTTAATTTATTTTATTTGATTTGAATTCAAACTCTTTTAAATTCAAATTTAAATATTTAATTTAATAAAAATAAAATAATCAAATTATCTTTTCTTCATTCAAAATTAAATATCAATCAACACCCTCCATCTAATGATTAATTACATAATTAAATAATCTAATTATTTAATTAACATAATCATTAATATTCATTAATTAAATAATCACATTATTCAATTAATTCCCGAATAGACACGTGTCACTTTCGTAACACAATTAATTGGACAATCCAATTAATTAACCGTGACCCTTGTTACCTAAATCGATCGGGCTAGCAAGGGGACCTAATGGACTCGCAGTATTTTGAGCTCCAATAATCCTTAGAAATAATTAATTAAACTCTTTAATCAATATTTCATGATTATTAACTTCAGTGTTATTCCACTAAAAACCCGAAGCTGCACTCTCTCAACTGTAGACGTTTTTACACAAACCAATAACTCTTGGTGTCCATCGATATAGCTATTACATATGGTATGATCCTCCACAGGTAGTTCATAATTAGAGATGGGTCATAATGTCCGTTATACCCCTCTAATTATATCTTTCCATTAAGTACCATTGATTCTCTAATGAACAATAAATCCTACATTCCTCACGGAATTAGGAGAGCGCTCATATTGTTCAAGCCCCGAATCAACCCTTAAGGGAACTACTATCTACTTCTCACAAGAAGGAGTGGATTCCACTATTGTGTGCAGACCTTCCCAGCCACAAGCCAAACCGAGATTCCAACATACGAAGTTATTGACCGGGAATGCAACTCCGATCTCACCCATGGTATATCAAAAACCACGATCTAACCTGAAGGAGTCGATAAGACACTCAGGATTAAGATCACCCATATATAGCCATCATTTGTTGATATATATGAATCTCATCTTTTAACGGATCTTGGTGAGAGATTCATATAGATCATGGCCCAGTCCTATATGATCAAATCATATAAGGTGTCTCCATTCTCATATCTCAATATGAATGATATAGGATAAGATCACCGTACATTACGGAATGGACTGCAGTTGTAGATTGACCCCAAATAAAGTACCCAGCTTTATTTGCTATCTACGGACTCTTTAGATTGCTCGTTTCAAACTGAATCCATCTGTATATGACATTCATATACTCAGTTTGAAATTACATCCGGCAATCTTGGATGTTAAGTACACATGTTATTATAAATGTATGAAACAATTTGAATGAATAAATTACTTCTCTTATTTATGTTCAATTCACATTTACAAATTACAAGCTTTAGGGCAAAAACCCCAACAATCTCCCACTTGCACTAAAGCATGTGAGACATATCTTGTAACCCTAGACCCTCTAGGTGACCTTTAAACACTTTAGCCGTTAAGGTCTTCGTAAATGGATCAGCAGTACGTACATCCTAACGGGATCAAATCCTGTCATGAATACACTAGCATATGGTTTCTCGTTCTCCGAAGATAATTGAGAATAGTTTTGACAACAACCCAATGATCCAATCCTGGGTTGGACTGGTATCTGCTGGCTACTCCCACTGCGAAGCAGATGTCCGGTCTCGTGCATAACATAGCATACATGAGACTACCTACTGCTGACGCATAGGGAACACGTCTCATATCCTCAACTTCTTGAGGTGTCTTAAGACACTGTTCCTTAGACAAGTGAACTCTATGCCTGGAAGGTAAATTACCTTTCTTAGAGTTCTGCATCGAAAATCGCACAAGAATTTTGTCGATATATGATGCCTGAGACAGTGCTATAAATTTGTTCTTGCGATCCCTTATAATTTGGATCCCTAGAACATAACTCGCCTCTCCCAAATCTTTCATTTGGAATTGGCTGGCCAGCTAGCCCTTTACATCAGACAATACTCCCATATCATTCCCAATGAGTAGGATGTCATCTACGTATAGGACCAAGAAAATTACTTTCTTGTCAATGATGTGCTTGTAAACACAAGGCTCATCAACGTTTTGCTCAAAACCATAGGTTTTGATCACATCATCAAACCTTATGTTCCAAGATCTAGATGCTTGCTTAAGTCCATAAATGGATCTTTGCAACTTGCAAACTTTTTGCTCTTGATCTGGAGACACGAATCCCTCTGGTTGCATCATGTAGATACTCTCATCAAGATTGCCATTCAAGAATGCAGTCTTGATGTCCATTTGCCAAATTTCGTAAATCAAAATAGGGATCAATGGATAAGAGAATCCGAATAGATTTAAACATGGCTACTGGCGAGAAGGTCTCTTCATAATCGACCCCCTCTTTTTGGGTATAACCCTTTGCCACTAGCCTTGCCTTGAAGGTCTCTACTTTCCCGTCTACTCCTCTCTTTCTCTTGTAGATCCACTTACACCCTATGGGTTTCACCCCATCCGGTAAGTCTACAAGTTCCCAGACTGAGTTAGAGTACATGGACTCCATCTCGAGATTCATAGCTTTAAGCCATTCCTCTTTATTAGGATCTTCCATTACATTCTTAAATGTCAATGGATCATCCACACTATCAGCAGAGACAACATCTTGTCCCTCACTTACACCCAAATAGCATTCAGGCTGTCTCACAACCCTCTCACTATGTCTAAGTGGTAGTATATCCTGACTATGAATCATCTGACTCTCAGATGTTAATGGATCAACAACTCTTGTTGACTGAGAACTGGTCTCACCAGGCTCCAACTCATTCAATACAATTTTAGAACGAGGCTTATGGTCACTAATATAGTTATCCTCAAGAAATGTTGCATTTGTCGATACAAACACTTTGTTATCTTCAGGACTATAAAAGTATCCACCTCTGGTCTCCTTAGAGTATCCTACAAACAAGCATACCACATACTTGGGTTCTAGCTTTCTACTTCTATTCTTCAGCACATGTGCTGGACACCCCCATACGCGGAAATGTCGCAAACTAACTTTACGATCATTCCACAACTCTAGAAGAGTCTTAGGAACAGATTTGGATGGCACTAAATTCAAAATGTATGCCGCTGTTTGTAACGCATATCCCCAAAAGGAATTTGGTAACGATGAGAAACTAATCATAGATCTCACCATTTCCATTAGGGTTCTATTTCTCCTCTTTGTGATACCATTTTGCTGAGGTGTACCAGGAGCTGTGAGTTTGGACACTATCCCATACTCGACCATGAAGTCTTCAAACTCTTGGTCAAGGTACTCACCTCCACGATATGACCGTAGAGTCTTGATAGTCTTCCCTAACTGATTTTCAACTTCAGCTCGGAATTCTTTAAACTTTTCAAAAGTTTTCGACTTCCATTGCATTAGGTAGACATATCCGTATCTTGAGTAGTCATCTATAAAGGTGACATAATACTCATAACCACCCCTTGCTTTAACATTCATCGGTCCACAGACGTCTGAATGTATAAGCTCTAGTGGTTCTTTAGCTTTCAGCCCTTTTCCAGAAAAAGGTCTCTTGATCATTTTACCTTCTAAACAGGATTCGCAGACAGGTAAGGTGTCAACCTTTAACTCACTTAAAGGTTCGCTTTTCACTAGTCTATCTATCCAGTCAAGGATGATATGGCCAAGTCTTAGATGCCATAGATACGTTTCGTTTTCTGGAGGAATCTTTTGTCGTTTAGTTTTTGGTTTTTCAACCTTAAACATTTCGGTGTTGAGCAGTGTTGTATGTATTAACGGTCTTAACACATATAAATTGTTTTCATTAATTCCTGAACAAATATTCAGACCATTCTTTGCAATAATAACTGATTTATTATCAAAAGAAACAGAATATAATTGTTCTAACAATTTAGAAACGGAAATTAAATTCCGTGTAAATCCAGGAATGAAAAACACATTGTCCAACAATATGAAATAATTACGCCCACTGCTCGTGCCGACACGACATCCCCTGACCCCACACGCATAGAGAAGGCTCCCTCCTCAAGCTGTGTCCAAGAATCAGTCCACTGCAAAGAAGAATAAACATGGTTAGTGGCCCCCGAATCAACTATCCAAGGTGAAGAATCATCTTCCACTAAACACGACTCAAGAACAAGTAAATCATATTTACCTTTCGTTTTCTTCTTCTTGGCTACCTCCTCCAGATATTGAGGACAGTTCCTATTCCAATGCCCGACTTTGTCGCAATGGAAACATTTTCCCTTGCTCTTGTCGATGGAGGCGCCTTTCTTTTTGCTCTGGGCTTTCTTGGGTTTGGGCTTACCCTTCACTTTCCCAGCAGACCTTTTCCTCTTTTTGTTATTGGAGGAAGATGGTTCGACAACATTTGCCTCACCGGTCTTGCCCTTGTTGTCCTTAGTCAAGGACTCAAAGGTAGTGAGCTCATTGAGCAACTGTGTGAGACTGAACCTAAGCTTGTTCATCTCATAGTTGCTCTTGAATTGATCGAAACTCTTTGGAAGAGTCGTCAGTATGTTGCTCACCTGACTGGGTTCATCAATGGCCCCGCCATTGATTTCTGCCGTGTTGAAGTAGGACATCATGTTCAGGACATATTCCCGAACTGATGCACCATCCTTCATACGAGCAAGCATAGCGGAACGAATAGCTTCGTGCCGCTTTTGCTCAAAGGGTTGCCCGAACATAGCCTGCAATGACTCTATTATTTCAAATGCAGTGCCCATTGCTTTATGCTTAATGACAAGCACGTCTGTCATACTTGCTAACAGATATGTTCGGGCTTTCTCATCTGATGAGACCCATTTCTCATATGCCTCACGAACAGTTCGTGCGGCATTGGCAGTAGGCATTGGAGGACATTCCTCCGTAAGCACAAACTTAAGGTCCTTGGTGACCAAAATTGCATTGATATTGTGTTTCCATTTAGTGTAGTTATCACCAGTTAATTTGTCATTGGCTATGATTTGTAATAGTGCAGTTGACATGGCTAAAAAACCATAAATAAAGAATTCATTCATTCATACATTCAAAACATGTGCGAATGTTCGGCATAAACTTAAACATGATGCATGAAAATGTTTAATGAACAAGAACAACCCTAAAAAAAAAAATGTTACTACGCCACGACAATCCAACATACCACAAGCAAGTGTCGCCTTAGGGTCAGTCAAATTCTTGCATGTTGGATCGAGACATTCTCAATCAAATGTTATACCAGAATAACTCTTATTCCTCTAACATTCAACCATCGTATATTTCAGTCAGATTTATAATTAACCAATTTAATTAAAACCTTGTGAGCGTAACCCATCATTTCAGATCTCATGAGCTTAACTCGAGAATTGCCGCCTTAGGGTCGGTCAATTCTGAAATCCCCTCAGAAATCCTATCCGTTAGGAAGTCAACCTTGATATTGATTCTTATGGAAACCCTCCTTAGGGAGGACAAAAACAAAGTCGTCACGAGGCCTCACTTGAATCTTACGGTGTTGAACTAATGATGGAAACCGTGGGATATAATGTCATATATCCCTCTCCCACTCACTATTTTATATTAAGGGTTTTCTATTAATAATAATGCACCTAATTAAACTAGATTAAACGGCTAATTTCAATCTAAACGTCAAGTGCGTTAATCATAAATTATTAGAATCCTATTCCAATAACTAATAAACTAATTCGATTTTTAACTCTTAAAAATCTAGTTTATTAGTGATAATTCTAATCTATGTAAACTATTTACTAAGACTAGAATTATTAAATGTGTTTTTACCAAGTTTTAACTATTAAAACTAAACACATTATTAGGTCCAATTATTATTAGGGACTAAATCAAATTAATCCTAATATAAATAAAAGGACCCTATTAATCTAAGTAATTAAACTCTTTAATAATTAGATTAGTGATTAATGAGAATTACCAAGTTTTTACTCCTAAAAACTAATCCCATTAATTTATAGCCAATTATGTGAATTACCAATTTTAATCAAATTAAAATAAAATAAAAATAAACACATAATATAGATGGCTATAATGCATGTATGACATATCAACATATATATGTGTAGGCACACCTAATCTAAATAACATGTATATGCATGGCAATGCTTTAATCATCTCATAATAAAAGCATACATGAGTTGACTGAGTACAATGGGTTTATCTAACTTTAAAAAAAAAAAAAAAAAATCTAATTACAAAATTTAATCCAAGGCATTCCTTGGTCTTCTTGTAATCTCTTTTCCTTTAAGTCCATCTTTTGCATCTAATGAGCCTTTAACCAAGTCCAACTTGATTAACCCTAATATTTTTAATGGTGATCCATCTCATGAATCATTAAACTAAGGCCTATATGTTACACTTAACATTTATTGGAGGCCCAAGTTATTAATAAAAATATTCCGGCCCATTCACGCTTCCGAATACATAATGTGACTGCTGCACAAAACACACAACAATTGAATGTTGCAGCAGTGTTGTTACGCAACAATTGTGCATGAGAGACCAAGTGGCGTTCACAAATTTTTGTAAATATGTTGCTGCACAAATGAGAGCATGTGGCATGCACAAATATTGCACAGATGTTTGATACGTAAATGAGACAGCATGCGCAACATATTAGTTCAATGACCACTTGCACATAACAACATATTGCATGACACTCATGCATGAAGCCACACGCCCAAAAACACACTTGTGCACAGCAACAAAAATTGCACAATAATCATGTGTGTGCCTACGTGCAACACTTGCAGTTTTGTGTGTACAACACACACTTGACTTCTTCGTCTTCTCGAATCGATCTCTTCATACAATATTACAAAATATGATTTACATAGAACGATTACAGCCGGAAAAATAAAATAAAATATTAAAATTACATCCCGGGATTAATATTACATTAATATTACAACCATTAAAAAAAACAATCTAAAACCCATTGTACCATACAATTAACGATCAACTATGTTTATAATAAATAAATAAATGTAAACATCATACAATCATTAGAAAGTGCCTACACATTCATACATGCTATCAGGAGCAATCGAATTCAATTATACTGTAAAAAATTGGCTCTGATACCAATTGTAGGAACCCAGGTTTACAGATTGCGTAGCGGAAAGGTTTTTAAATTTTTTTTATGCAATCATAAACTAAACCTATTTGTACAGTAATAATCGAAAACAATTAAAGAAGGTGAAACGATTTCATACCTACGTAGGAGGCTCCTTCACTTTAATTCGATCTGCTCCAGATTTGAACCACTTGATCTTCCTCGCTATCTCCTGGAACTGGTAACGGCGTGTGGGCGTGTCACGATATTCAGGAACCTGTATGGAGGAAAAGAAAGAAATACAAAACAACTTTTTGTTTTGTTGTCAGATGAATTCGGCCACACTTTATTTTTGATGAACAAGAAAACAAAATAAAAACTCCTTTTTTTTTTCTTAAAATGGCCGCCACCCTCTATTCTCATTTCTTTCTTTTTATTTATTTATTATTTTTTTTTATCTTCATGTGCTGATAACGTTTTTGTATCTTATACAAAATCAAAAATCTCTTTTAAAATCATATATCAAATATATATATTTTAAAAATAAACTAATTAATTAATTCTTTTAAGATATCTAATATCTTTAAAGGTATTAATTAATCTTAATTTATTTTATTTGATTTGAATTCAAACTCTTTTAAATTCAAATTTAAATATTTAATTTAATGAAAATAAAATAATCAAATTATCTTTTCTTCATTCAAAATTAAATATCAATCAACACCCTCCATCTAATGATTAATTACATAATTAAATAATCTAATTATTTAATTAACATAATCATTAATATTCATTAATTAAATAATCACATTATTCAATTAATTTCCGAATAGACACGTGTCACTTTCGTAACACAATTAATTGGACAATCCAATTAATTAACCCTGACCCTTGTTACCTAAATCGATCTGGCTAGCAAGGGGACCTAATGGACCCACAGTATTTTGAGCTCCAATAATCCTTAGAAATAATTAATTAAACTCTTTAATCAATATTTCATGATTATTAACTTCGGTGCTATTCCACTAAAAACCCGAAGCTGCACTCTCTCAACTGTAGACGTTTTTACCCAAACCAATAACTCTTAGTGTCCATCGATATAGCTATTACATATGGTATGATCCTCCACAGGTAGTTCATAATTAGAGATGGGTCATAATGTCCGTTATACCCCTCTAATTATATCTTTCCATTAAGTACTGAAAATAAATATAAACGAGTCCTAATATAATCTAAAGGGGGGGTGAATAGATTTTAATCCCTTTTTACCAATTTTCGAGATTAATCAAGATTACAAAATAACCCCAACTAGTCAACAAATGAAATCATGTGTAGAGAATGCGGAAAGTAAATAACACATGATTTTTACGTGGAAACCCACACGGGGAAAAACCACGGGCTGTTTAGTGCGCCACACTAGAACCTCAATCCACTACTTGCAAATACGATTACAATCTAGGTTGACTGTATCACACCTAAGATTACTAATCCGTCTTTGCTACCCACGGGCCTTTAGAAGTGAACCTAGTTCATGCTTGCAAACTACCACCAAGGCAAATACAAGACTTGACTCTAAATGAAGAGATTAAAACAACCTAGTGTGAATATGTGCAATATTCAAGATGCTCAAAATGCAAGGTTAGACAGTTTAGCTTATCTAGGCATGGATGAACATGTTAGACATTTCTAGATATCATCTTACTAAGTGGCATGCATAAACCATAACAAAATAGACAAACAAAGTCCTATACGCAATATCTACCACAATACAACTCACAAACCACAATAACACAATCTTGAACCTAAGTCAAGTCATAAAGGAGCAATCTTGAACCTATTCAAGTAATAAATGAGCAATCTTGTAGAGAGAGAACATGTGATATGATGCAAGAGATGTTCTAACTACAAGTCATGTGAGCAAGATGAAAACCCTAAGAGAATCATACTAGAACATGTTAGATGATGAATGAATCATGCAAGAATGATGGGTTTTGGAGTTTGAAGTAATAAAAAAGTGTTCTTGATACCTTGGCTTTGAAGACACTTAGAAGCTCTCAAAAAGATGTGATTTTTGCTCTTCAAACGAGCCAATGCCAAACAAGATATATAAATAAGAGATCCAATCAAAGTGAGGTCGTTTTGAAAAAAACGCTTCAGATTCCGTCATTGGCGCTGGTGAGGTTGCGCTGGTCACCAGCGCACGTCACCAGCGCACAACTTGCGCTGGACGACCAGCGCAAGCCACAGGCGCACGACCAGCGACAATTCTCTGGGAGAGTTGCGCTAGTGAGGCTACGCCTGACGACCAGCGCAACACCAGCGGCAAACCTCTGCCAAGGTTGCGCTGGTGACATGCGCTGGTAACCCGTGCCAGGGCACCAGCGCACACACTAAACTAGCCAAAACAAAGACAACAAAATGTGCAAGTGTGAAGGATGTGAAATACAAACAAAATATCACACATGCATGCTAGAGAGTGTGTGTGTGCAACTAAATCTCTTCAAAGAGAGTCAAGAACAAGATTATACCTTCCATGAAGCTTTAGAAATCCACAATGAGGTCTTTAAGCATTTGAGGAGAAAATTTCAATCCTAAGCTACCCTTACAAGATTGAAACCCATTGTGATTTTGGTCAACGAACTAAGCCAATTAAAAAGTGAGGCACTTACAAGTACCATTGATTCTCTAATGAAAAATAAATCCTACATTCCTTACGGAATTAGGAGAGCGCTCATATTGTTCAAGCCCCGAATCAACCCTTAAGGGAACTACTATCTACTTCTCACAAGAAGGAGCGGATTCCACTATTGTGTGCAGACCTTTCCAGCCACAAGCCAAACCGAGATTCCAACATACGAAGTTATTGATCGAAAATGCAACTCCGATCTCACCCATGGTATATCAAAAACCACGATCTAACCTGAAGGAGTCGATAAGACACTCAGGATTAAGATCACCCATATATAGCCATCATTTGTTGATATATATGAATCTCATCTTTTAACGGATCTTGGTGAGAGATTCATATAGATCATGGCCCAGTCCTATATGATCAAATCATATAAGGTGCCTCCATTCTCATATCTCCATATGAATGATATAGGATAAGATCACCGTACATTACAGAATAGACCACAGCTGTAGATTGACCCCAAATAAAGTACCCAGCTTTATTTGCTATCTACGGACTCTTTAGATTGCTCGTTTGAAACTGAATCCATCTGTATATGACATTCATATACTCAGTTTGAAATTACATCCGGCAATCTTGGATGTTAAGTACACATGTTATTATAAATGTATGAAACAATTTGAAAGAATAAACTACTTCTCTTATTTATGTTCAATTCACATTTAAAAATTACAAGCTTTAGGGCAAAAACCCCAACAATTTATCATTTATGTCCCCATCCATTTAGGTTTATGTGGTGACACTTTACTAGTAACTAGGATCAAGGTTTCTTCCATGAACTAGGTACTGCAATTCTTTTCAAGGCACCCCATAGCAAAAAAATGGCTCTAAATTCAAATTGACCTTTTCTCCAAAGAGATAGATTTCCTGTTATTCCTTTGCCATTTACCTATTATAACTATTCTGATGTCATGTTTTTCTGCTCCTAGTCCCTAGATTAAACATAACAACTGTCTATTTCTCTATATCTGAATATGTAGCAAGAATCAAGCTTCTGCTCCTATTGTTATTCCAATGTAGTTATGGTTTTGGTTTTTTATGCCAATAGTGGTTCTACTATTTGTTCCTTATTTTCTTTTCCCAGATCATTAGCTATGTGTTTATCAATTTGTCTTAAATATGTTTTTTACCGCTGGACAAACATTGTTATTCTTGTCTGCTTGAGCTACTTGTAAATGTGTGGGCATATCACAGTTGAAGACGCATGACCCTGAGACCAGTGCAATGCAAGAACACCACAAGTTTAATAGCCGGAGAGGTAAAATGTGGGTAAAATGGTTCTCATACAGCACTTTAAAGAGTATGGATGAGGACATGGCAGACGAGGCAGATTCTGAGAAGAGGAAGTGGATGTGGCCATCAACTGGTGAGGCCATCAACTGGTGAGGTCGTCTGTCCAAGTGTGATTGAGAAAGAAAGGAAACTATTGAATCAACGGAAAGAGAAGAGGAATCAACAAAGTAAAGAAAAACATAAGAGGATGAGGAACCGGCAACACTAGAAGACAATAGAGAAGTAATGAAGTATGTTAAACCCCTACCAGAAGAGGAGACAGAAAATTCAAATTCAACAAATGTTGCGTCCACGACTTTATAACGATATTGATCTCATCATGGATTCCTGGCGTATTTCCAAGTAGATTTTAAGTAGATAATTCTTTAATTTTTGAATTCTCTCTCTCCCCTAATTTTTCCAGAAAGGATGCTTAGGTTTATGTTTCTGTATGCGTGGGTTTGTATGTAACTAACTGCTTCCTTCCTGGGCATTCATGTTGATTAATTGCAATTGTATACTAGTAGTATATTTTCTTTTTTCTTCAAATGCCATTTTTAAAGCTGGTATACTCATATGGAAGAAAAAAGGTGTGAGAATATGTAAAGCTACTTTATTATATAATTGATATAAAATTTTCAATGATATTTGTTTGGTATAGTGTACAAAATTATACCATAACTGCTTAATTTATAAACAAATTTATACCATAATTATACCATAAAAAAATTATACCATAACTGTACAAAATTGTTTGGGTTTACTTTGTTGTAAAAAGAATTGTTGCCATAACTATAAATAATAAAAAAAATGGGGCTAATTAATTCAATAAAGTAGAATAAAAAGGAAATAAAGAAATAAAGGAAATTGGGTTTTTGATTCAATAAAGTAAAATAAAAAAGAAAAAGAGAAAAACACCCATTTTATATTATAACACTCAACACTAAACACAAATAAACAAGAAAAATGCAAAGTATAGCACCATTTAGATGCCTGTATCCTTTTAGTAATTTTACACACTCACAGCACTTTTTACTTCAGTTTACCAAACACATTGAAATTGCTTTTGGTTCTCACAGCACTTTTGAAAATCAGTTTACCAAGCACTCAACTAATTCTTCCCACAACAATTCCAAAAGCAATTCCCCCCCACAGCAAAAAGCATTTCCCCCCACAGCACAGCAATGCCAAACTCGGCCTAATACCACTTAACATCAGTGAATATTGTAAAAAAAATAAATAAAGAAATTCACTACATGTTGATAAATGAACTCTGTCTACATATAAGGAAGCCTAGCATTATTCATTTAGTGATAGTTCACATGAAATTTACTGCCGGAAACTAATTTGAACGTCTCTCTTTCTTGTTAGAGCAAATTGCACTAAACCTCCTAGAGGTTTTCCATCTAAATTCTTACACTTAAAAACAACTTTATAATTAATTGACACTCAACCCCCTCACGTTAGTCAACGAACATTAGAATTAACATTTGCTAGTGCCTACAGGGGTAGTTTTGTCTTTCAATCATGTTGTACTTGACAAGTCATGTCTATCAAAAACATTAAATGCATGTTAGATTTATTTTAAATTTATAATTGAAAATTGAATTAAAAAAAGGGGAAAATGAAAAAAAAAAAAAAACTAAAGTAAAAGGGGAAAAAGAAGGTTTAGATTTGGAAATAAAAACTCTCTCTCTCTCTCTCTCTCTCTCTCTCTCTCTCTCTCTCTCTTTGTGTGTAGAAAACTAGAAGTTTTCTCTCATTAAAACCTTCTCGTCGAAGAAGTTGAAGCGCGAAGGGATTTTCGGTTCGTCTTTGTGATGGGTGAAAGTAAAAACATCCTTTTTTTTTTTGTTCCAAGGGACCTCCCTTTTCTATTTTGATTTGATTTATTTTTTTAATTTAATTGGGTGAAAAATTGATGCATAACTGGGTTAGGCTACCGTTTAGGGTTAACTTTTTTATTTTATTTTATTTTATTTTTATTTTTAAATTTGGGATAGAAATTTGTGTTGGTGTTTTGTTTTTATAGAAATTTTTGTTTAGAGAAAAAAAGACATTATTATTTTATCTGCAGTTCCATACTTAGATTCATATGGGGTTCTGATATGTTATAAGTTTGTTTAATGCTATTTTTTTTTTTATATATTCATGTTGTGTGATTTAATTGTTTGTTTGATGAATGTTAAGAGTGTGTTATTACTCTGTTTTAGTTGCTTAATGTTTAACTTATTTATTTATTTTTTATTTTTTTTATGAATATTGCAATGGTTGGAGATGTAAAATCTAGTTCTAGGTTTGATACTCTCTGTTTTGCATTTTGTACGGTTTCATTTGTCTTTTTTTTTTGTTAGATTCAATGGTTTTGGGTTTGATGCTTTGCTGCAAATAGCTTTCATTGTGTTTCTAGTTTGATAAGTGTCATTGTGTTTTTGGTTTAATGGGTTTTCATGGTTGTTTTAATGGGTCTCACATTGTCATTGACTAACTGTAGCTTTGATTTTATACTACTTGTTTGATGGGTTTTAATGGTGGTTTTTGAATTTCCTGTATGGCTGTTGTCGACACACAGAAATATGCTAACACTAATGTCAAAGGTAAGGTTTGCCACGTTTGCAGAGTTTGACTTATCTTTGAAATGTCACTTGTTCAGTTTGGTTTGACAAGTGAAATTTACACAGGGGGTTTGGGAATAGTACGTCAGGCCGGATAGGTCCCGAGGGATTAGTGTGGATTTTGGGTAAGTATGATTGATTTTAGGTACCGATTGTGGTCGGGTTTTATGCTTTAAGGTTTTTGAAAATGTACACAATTTACTATGTACGAGCTCGGTGTCTTTTAAGAATGACATAGAGGGTTTGTGAAAGAGTTGTTAATCCGTTATTACCAAACTTTCGGATTAGTTAATATTACAAATATAACCCAATTCACAAAACAATAATCAAGTGTAATAAGGTGCGGAAATATAAACGACACTTGATTTTTACGTGGAAACCCTCAACAGGGAAAAACCACGGGCTATTATAGTGCGCCACACTCGAACCTCGAATCCACTAATTGAAGTGAAATTTACAACCTATGTAGACCTCGTCTAACACTCCGGTCTGTAACCCCCCACTTCTACCACGCGGGCCTGTAAAAGTGGACCTAGTCCAATTTGCTTATGTGACCACCTAATCCCGGTCTATCACACAAGACTTACCTCTCCGAAGAGATCAACACCCTATGTGAATATGCAATGATATCCAAATATGCAATAAGAGCTAGGGTACTCTAGATGCTTACCTAGGATTATGTGATGACAATAAAATCAATCCTAGATATGAAGATAGCTATATGACATGGCATAATAGCTTAGCTATGTAAAGGATAACCAATCCTAGATACAATAGCTATCAAAAATAACCCACAAACATTCAATCATGTCATCACAAACAATCTCTATTTTGAATATAAGATATTAATCTAAGATCATTCAAATAATAAAAGAGATGCCTTGATAAATAAAACACTAAATATCAATGGATAAAAGTGAAGAACATACCAAGGGAAGTGTGATGACCAAAACCCATGCAACTAAGCAAACTAACTATGCTAGAAAATGCTTAGATGATCTTTGATGCACATGAATGTTTATGGCATAGCTTTTAGGAAATAATAACCTAATCAATAAAGCTATGTAAAATATAAACCCAATCAACACATAATCTCAATCATGTATGTAGAAATTACTCAAGAACATACAAGTAATAAAAGAGATAAAATTGATAAGTAAAAACACTAAAATAAGATGAGATTAGTGTTCAACAAATCATACCATGTGTGTTGAAGAAGACCCATGCATTAGCACACACTAGATGATCCTAGATGATGCTTAGATGATGATTTATGCATGTGGAAATGGGTTGAGAGGAATAAAGATGTGATCTTTAAGTTTTTCCTCTCAAGTTTCTCTAAATATCTCTCTAGGGTTCTTAGGATCAAAGACTTGTTTAGGAACCAGAGATAAGGATGTATTTATAGAGACCAAAAACAGGGCAGGTGAAAAGTCATTTTTGCCCCTGAAAACGCACGATCGGCGGTTTCATTCTGCGGTCGAGGCCGCAGAACAAAACCGCGGAATTGAAACCCGAGAGCCTGGATTTCATTCGGCGCTTTCATTCGGCGGTTACAAACCGCCGACCTAACCGCCGTTTTGGACCCGAGACATTTATCAACCAGGTCTTGATCGGCGGTTTCGATTCGGCGGCCAAGCCGCCGATCTCAACCGCCATTCACCAAATATGGTGAATCCAAAGGAGAAGCCAAGGGCAACTCCACCGGCGATCATCGCGCTAAAACATGCACACCAACGTGCACGGGCGGACGTTTCCGAACATCCTTCGGGAAACGAATTACACCACACTTAAAGCTAATCAAACATGAAGTGCAAGTGTGGGAATTGAATGCATCCTAATGCCTATCATGTCATGGCATTATCATAGAACAAAATGCAATCAATTCAAACAAGCATGAATAAAATTCATGCCTTTGCATCCTAATGCCTAAACATGTTATGGCATTTTAATGACCTAGATGCAATCAAATAAAACATGCTAGAAGAGATGTTCAAGAACATGCAAGCACTCATATAAAACACACAACATCCAAGAATAAGATTTATGCATGAGTTGTGTGTGTGTGCAACTATGATCTCTTCAAAGCATGTAAGCACTAGAATTTACCTTTGGTGCTTCTTCTCTTGAGGTCTTGAGAGGGCCATTGGATGTTCACCAATTCCTAAGCTACCCTTACAACAACCCCAACATGTGGTTTGTCCACGAAACAAGCCAATCAACAAATGGGAATCCTTACAGTTTTGAACAAGATAAATCACAAGATATCAAGTATGATCAATAGTAATTTTTTTGCCCTTCTCATTTCTAAGGAGACTTCCTTTATTTATAGGTGGGATTGCGTGAATCCCTTTTTTACACTTGAGTGGTCATGATGTTTTTTATGGGTTCTGATCATAGTGACCTCAGCCTTCAGTGGTGGGTTGGCCCGGATTCAACTTCTTTTAGAGTGTTGAGCTGGGTTAACTCATACACGCCGTACACCTGCCCTTCTGATATCTAAGAAGGCTGTCAACCTTGATGGGCTCAGTTTTTTGGGCGAGAGGTGACATGAGGACTAGAAACATTTACTTTGCCAGTAAACTTTTGACCTCAGGACATCTCAAGCAAGACTGATGTAGGGCCTATTCATTTGTGTCATCCAAGTGAGGTGGGCCTTTTGCTTTTTGATAACCAGGTTTCTTTTGGACTTGTCTCTTGGGCTTTTTCCTATGTAGTTTGCATAAATAAAAGGCGTCAGGCCCAATTTCTTTCGAAGCCTAAGAAGAGGAGGCTTTGACTAGCCAATAATCCCTAATTGCGAAATGGGATGGGCCATTGACTTATCAACGTTATTGATTTAGAATCTCAATATGCAAAATCTCCATATAACATTTACCCCCTAGCTCTTCGGAAAGGAAGAATTTTCATTCGAAGAGATAATCCTACTATGCGCCTCAGGTTTTCCATTCGTTGGACCTAACAGTGGCCATTAAGGACTAATGGTATCCTTTTCAATTCGTCGGGTCTGATGGTGGCAATTGACTGATGGTTTCCTTACACCTTCGTCGGGCCTTTTGGTGGTGTTGAAGAACTGATGGTATCCTTATCCATTCGTTAGGCCGGCTGGTGGCAATGGACTGATGGTGTTTTTACACCTTCGTAGAGCCTTTTGGTGGTGTTGAAGAACTGATGGTATCCTTACCCATTCGTCGGGCCTTTTAGTGGTGTTGAAGAACTAATGGTATCCTTACCCATTCGTCGGGCCTGGCTGTTTCCCAAAGACGCATTTATTAAATGCGAAGTGATGCATAGCTTACGTGTCTCACATTCGACCCATGGGTCGTGGTAACAGCTGTTTACCTAACATGATGTGCATGCTCCCCGTGGAATCCGAAGCCATTGGATCTCACCCCTTTTTATATATATATATATATATACATATACCTTTGTTTTTTGCCATCTGATGTAGAGATGCGCTCAATTGGGCCACGAAAAGGATGACCTATTTGACCGGGTGATCAATCTTGTTACTGGAAAATCATCACTGGGGTGAAATTCCAAATAATGACTTTAAGGGGACCAAGATCAAGACTAATCTCGGTCGGAGGGGTATCACGTAGTTCGATACCGACTGTGTCCTCAATAATACACGTATGATATTGATCACAATGAAATAAACAAAATAGGTTCTTTATTGATCATCACTTTGCATTAGAATTGCATGAGTTATGTTCTTCTAGGTTAACCGTAAAGTTTGGAGATTCAGTGAGCAATGGAGATGGCAGTGGTGAACTCGTATGTGTCGATAAGTAGAGCTGAATGTAGGGTTTTTGTTGATGATTTTCGGATCCGATCTCTAGTGTGTATCATGTTGTTTATATATGTTCTGTTACTTGCCATGCACTCCTATAATCTCGGTCTAGGGTTTGGCGTTTATAGGACTTTCCTTCTTGATAGGAGACAATCTCGTAGGAGCTTTAATTGTTAGTATCAAGTCTTTCCTTCCTGGGAGGATACTGTTAGGATTATGCTCAATAGCAAGAGTATAATGTTGTACTTGACAATCTTTTCATAGCAATAAAGTGATTTCTGTTTTGTTAACAAAATCTTATATAACATTTATTATTATAATTGTCAAAGTAAATAATCATAAGGTCAAAAGACTATGAGAAAAGAAGAATTGTTCGTACATCTGGATATGTATGAGGTAGACACAATTCTTTAGTTAGTCTTGAATAACGTTCACAACTTAAGTTAAAGGTTGGGCACCTTTATCATGTTAAAGTTGTAGAATTCTTTTACTAGCATTTGAGTGGGATCAAATGTGTTGTGATGAGTCTAAAATCATCGAAGGGTCTTCGAGTAAAAGAATCTAGTACACTGGGTGCATTGAACCGGATCACAATGAAATACTTTTTCTAGAACCGTCAATAGATAAAAGTCTTTTCATTATCAGGACAATCGGAGAGTCTATCTTAATCCTGAGATAAGTGATGGACTTATGGTTGCAAGTGTTATCATTTGAGCTATCAATGAGTATGATTATATAGCATATTCTATCCTCGATAGTTTGGTGGTATTCATTTGTTAATCGATAGAGGACTTCATTTATAGATATAGACATCGTGGCTCCATTTATTAAATGTGCGTTGAATATCATCATATGGATGCTTTGTGGTTTTGGATATAAAATCTTAACATTGAGTTTTGAATAGCGTCTATTGAAAGATGACTTCTGGACAAGTCATAATATATATCCAAGTTCAAAGTGTGGTCATATGAGTAAATATGGTAACTTGGAGAGCTATAGGCGGTCTATGAGCTCTTGGCGATTACTGATATTCTTCACGAGGATTCACTATCTCCCATATGATTGTCTAGGGTATGAATGAGAATGTTTGACTTATTCCATCTTTATTTAAGAGTACAATTTTAGTTCTTTAGTGGAATGAACTAAAATTAATAGATTAAACCTAAGTGAATCATTTGTTGATTGTGATTGGGTTATATCTATTGGAGCTTAAATTTAGATAGGCCCGCCAAGATCTCCAATCCGCACGGACTTGCATGAATCACTTGATATATTCTACCAGACTATTTGTGGGTCCATTTAGAATTGTATTTAATATATTAAGAATATAATTTGCACATTATTTATCTAATGGGATGTTTAATTATATTAATATATTAATGAAAGGCATGTGGGCTTGTTTCTTTTAGTAAGAATGGTTCTAGTTCACATGTGAGCTTTTTATTAAAGTCCAAATGGATTAAATAAAATAAGAAAACAATATGTAGGCCCAAGTTTAAGTCATGGGCGGCAATGGCTATTTGATAGCCCATTATATTGTTTTATTTTATTATTTAATGAAATGAAAATGAATTAATATGTTAATTAATTATTTAATTAAAAATTAAATCTTTTTCTGATTAGGAAATATGTTTCCTAGTAGTATACTACTATTAGTATTATACTAAATATAAAAGACTTTATTTGTTTAGTCAAATTAGAAAGTCTTTTATATAGTCACAAATACACTAAAGAGTTGGATTAGGGTTTGTACTATAGAGTTTTAATGCAAGATGAATTTGTGCTCTATAGATATATATAATATGTTTTTGACCGAGATAAATATATATATATAGATATATATGATTTTTGGCAAACAATATATATATGGCCATGTGAAATATATTTAATAGATAATGCATGTAGTTATTGAACAAAACACAAATATATCTTAGGCGTGCAGTATTAGTGCACAATATATATATTTAAAAGGCATGCAGAATTTGACAGATATAGGAAAAGAGAATTCGGTGCATCAATATATATATATTCTTTGTATATTTGGAAAAACCCTAGTTTTTGCAATTGAGAGTTTTTTCTTTTGCTAGAGAAAAATAAAATCCAACTCTTAGACTAATGTGAAATTCGGCCAAGAGAGGTTGCAAGAGGAGATTGTTTTAATTTCGATAGTGCACTAGTAATCTTTACATCGAAAGGTTTTGTGGACAATTTCAAATAAGGTTCACGCGAGTTTCAATCTAACGATTGTGAATTCAAAAGTGACCGGGACATTCTTAGCAATCTTTTGGAGTTTATTGTGACCAACAAAGATCAGAAAAGTTTTGTTGTCCATTCTCAGGTACACAATTCAAAGAGAAGGGAGACCATGCTCCTAGGTGATTCACGTTCGTGATCGGATTGGAAGATCTTGCGGATTACCATCGACGCATAGTCAATCGGATCACGCGACAAAGGTATGATATCTTTTGGTATATATTGCTTAATTAATTAAAGGGTTAAGGTTCAATATGGGAAATTTTTTAAAATATACTAAGCTCTTTTTAGTCTCGCTTCCGCTGCGTGCACGTATTTTTCCCTACAATTGGTATCAGAGCCTGGTTGTACCCTTTAATTAATTAACGTATATATACGTGAATCTATTTCTTTTTATTGTGATTATGCATGTTTAGAAAGAGATGACACTCTAGGTATTCTCATATATAATTACATTGGAATGTATGGATTTATATATGTTATATTTTGATATAAAGTGAATTGTTATTGCTCGATTTTGATCCTAGAATTTCAATGTATTTTTTGTTTCGGAATTGTAACAAGAAGGGTGGCCTATTATCGTCACAATTTCCTTCTTGGTAGGTGCTAAGTTTTTTTTATTGTATTAAATTTAACTGCAGTATTTTTTTTAATGTATTAAAAAATAGTGCAGTATTTTTTTGTATTAAATACTGCTGTGATTAAAAAAAAAAAAAAACTACAGTATTTTATTGTATAAATAAGTTTGTAATATGTTCAAGCATAAAAGATTCGATGACTTGAAGAATTAATAGCAACCGGAACAAGTTTGGGACCATGCGCACCATAGCAACGTGCATACGTGCAAAATTGCATGCAGCTGTGCATGTTGGACCGTGGGCTGCGCATGGCAGCCCCATGGAGTCCATGGGCTGCACACTCAGCCCTTTTTAGGGTTGTGGAGTGTGCACGCCAATTGGGCAGCCGTGGGTGCTCAAGTGATCGATGGCCGCTTGAAGATTTGTTCGCCAAGAAAAGAGTTTTTTGTATTCCAAACAAATGTAATTTACTTGCTTTTCTAGGATGGATCAAAATCGTGGCTATTTACTTTGTGTAAATATTACAATATTTGTTATTGTTTTATAACATGTCATGTAGAATAGGAGTGCCACTCATATATCTCTTTTGGTATGAACATGCATTGAATGATTTAGGTATCTAATTGGCATCTAGATAACTTGGTAAATCATTCTATGGGATTTAATCACATGCCTTAAATAATTGAGTGGGAGAAGGTGTATTGCAAACACCTATGGCCTCCAAGGTTAGTTGAGCTATATTATTTTTTGGTAATCCCCCCAAGGGGCGTCCATGAATGGAATTTAGCAAGATACTTCCTTACAAGGATAGACTAGACAATTGACTCAAACGAGATCTACTCCCCCAGGAGGGATTTTCGTGAGGGAATACATTGAGGGTCGAAATCCTGGTTGTACACTCAATGTGGTTTTATTGATATTCTCCCAAGAGTTCTTGTTAATAAAATCATAAGGCTAAAATTGAAAACATTGGTTGTTATGTTAACAATTAGGTGGGACCTAGTCCAACTAGTAAATGGTGTGAACTCCCAAAGGAGGCGTAACATTTATGGGTGTTGGATCGAACGTTGAATTTTACGATTGAATTATAAATATTTAGTTCGAGATAAATATTCGAAAATGCTAAACAATGATTATTTACTCATATATATTTTTGTTAAGAAATCATGATCCCATCCCTAATGATCATCTTAAAAGATAAAACTTTAAATAATTATGTCACATGGAAAAGGAAAATTGGGTTGTTGCTGCAAGCTGAAAAAATATAAATTTTGTTCTAACTACTCCTAAACCACCTGCTCCTACTAATGAATCTAATGTGATGCAATGATTCCTTCTGTCAGCGGGGACTTTCATGGGACCTGGTTTTTTAAGCAGGCCCTTATCCCGGATGGCAAGGTAGATGGTTTCTCGTGAAGCATTGAGAGGGGTGTAGTGATTGTATCCATCTTCCTCTCTTGCTACCCTAGCCACCTCCTTCAGAGGGACCACCCTGGGGGGGGGTGAACTTCTAGCCGGATATCTCTCCTGGTATGAAGGTATAGGAGGCGGACTGTAGGTAGACCGGTTTGAAGGCTGATTTTGGAACTTCTTAGTTGGTGCGGGCTTCGGAGCCTCTTTCTTATGACGTGGTGCTAATCGAGCTTCATCGTGTTCGATCTTAATCAGGAGCTGTTCTTCTATATCCACTTGTTCCAGGGCCCGGTTGTAGGCTTCCTGGTATGTCTCTGGAGGATGCTTAGCAAAAGAGCGAAATAGTCTGCCAGTCCACAGTTTTCTCCAGAAGTTGGCTAAGGTTTCCTTCTCGTCGAATACTCCCATCTGAATGACTTCCTTATAGAACTTCTCCACATAAGATCTTAGAGTTTCACCCCGCTCCTGAACCACGTATTATAGCAAGATAGGGTCCTTGGGATGAGGCTTGATCCCCTAAAGCTGTGGTAAGCTTAGAAAAGGAATCAATACTACTTAGTGGTAACTTTCTGAACCATGTCTTGGCGCAGTTGGTCAAGGTCGAGGGAAACATCCTGCACATGGCTAGCCGGGTCGCGCTTTGGACCTCCATCTGGTGGACAAAACTTTCCACGTGGCTGACGGGGTCCTCTGTCCCAGAATACTTCTCGAAAGACATCCTGAATTTGGGAGGTAACCCCGCCTCCCTGACTCTCTTGGAAAAAGGTTCATTCAACTCACCCAAGGGTTTTTTCCGTATTCCTTGGTGCTTTCCCTTCTTCAATTCATCCAACTCCTTGGCCATCTTGGCCATCTGATCCTCCAAGCGCTGGGACTTCTTGGTCTCGGTTTGGGCTATTGAACCTTCTTCGTTCGAAGTTTCTGAATCAATGACCACCTCCTTCCGCTTTGCTCTTTGATGTCTTTCATTGGAGCTTTTTTGGGATCTGGCACTTCCTTCGGAATCAGGATGTGGATCATGTTCCTTTGTCCTTGGTTTTGGTGGAGACTGTGGTCTTCTAGAGGGAATCTCAACTGCGGACTTTACTAGTATGGGTGAAACAAATAACTCGGTGTGTTCTAATATTAATCTAGAGGGGGGGTGAATAGATTTTAACAATTTTACCCAATTTTCGTGTTAAGTCAATATTACGAAAATGCCCCAATCTAGTCAATAATAATAACAAGTGTAATATGGTACGGAATTTAAATAACACTTGATATTTACGTGGAAACCCTCACGGGAAAAACCGCGGGCTAATAAGTGCGCCACACTCGAACCTCGAATCCACTAAATGTGAAATGATTACAACCTAATCCCGATCAATAATCATCACACCTACCTAATCCCGGTATAAGTGAACCTAGTCCAATTGCTTGTGTGATCACCTAATCCCGGTCTATCACACAAGACTTCAATTGCTTGTGATTTACGCAACCTAATCCCGGAAGCTACACAAGTCTTACTTCTCAATGAAGAGATAATAGCCTATGTGAATATATGATGATATTCAATGAGCAAATAAAGCTAGGTAACCTTAGATGCTTATCTAGGATGATTAGATCACAATAAATGCAATCCTAGATATCAATAGCTAAATGACATGTCAAATAGCTTAGCTAAACATAGATTATAAAAACCTAGATAGCTATCACAATTCAACACTCAATCATGTCATCACAAACAATCTCTATCTTGTATTTAGCATATTATCTAAAAACATACAAGTAATAAAAGAGATGCCGTAATATGAAAAACACTAAAATTAGATGAGATTAGTGAAGAACATACCAAGAAAGATGTGATGATGCAAAACCATGCATGGATGCATCCTATATGGTCATGGATGATCCTAGATGAACTTTGATGAACAAAGGAAATGCTTTGAGTGTTTAAAGGTGAGTTCTTGAGAATTTTTCACTTGAAAAATGTTCTAAGTAAAAGATATGAATTTTTGAACTCTTGAGGCTGACCTAAGGCAAAAAAACATATATATAGGGTGCCAAGATGAAGTGACATCGTTTTGAAAAGTGGCACAAATTTTTGCCTTGGGCGCTCTACAAAGTGCTCTACGTAGGGCGCTTTGTACAGCACTTTTCTGGGAAAATCATAGTGTTCTTCATTTGGGCGCTCTACGTAGGGCGCTTCTAAAGAGCGACCCAACAACGCTCAATCTCTGTCCTCTTGGGAATTAGATGGGCGCTCTATGAAGCGCTCTACGTAGAGCGCTTTGTAGAGCGCCTGTGTACAGCGACCCAATAAATGTATCAGGTCTGTACAGTGCCTTTCCCTAGCCTCATTAGGTCTTAGATGAGCGCTCTGAAATATGACCAAACGACATCGAAACCTTTCATATGATATATCGTTGGAAATGTATGGAAGTCTACTTTCTACTCGTTTTTATAGAATGACATTTCAATGTCTGTAGAAAAGGTTATGGTCAATGGAGTGACCAAAGGTCAGAAACGGACAACAACAGAGATGCCCTGTTTTGGTGGTCACTTTGGAGATTTCAAAACCAATCCAAACAGTCATGAAATATTACGAATAATATACCGTTGGAAAGGTATGGGTGTCTAGTTTGTACAAAAATTTTTCAAAACTCATTTTAAAGCTTTGTATAAAAAGTTATGGTCACAAGACCATACAAAGGTCAGTTTTGAAAAACATTTAAATCATTGAAATTCAATCTTTTGAAACTAGACATAGTACTCCAAACAACCAAACCAACTCTAACACTTATCCAAGAGAAGAATGAGACCTTCTCAAGTGGTCAACCATCGTGCTTAGACAAGCACACCATCGTGCAAGCACGGACGTTTCCGGTCACACAAACGGAAACGAATTACACCACACTTAAGACTAACAAACATGAAGTGCAAGTGTGGGATGTGAATGCATCCTAATGCCTAACATGTCATGGCATTTTAATCCTAAGATGCAATCAATAAAATATGCAAGAAGAGATGTTTAAAAAACATGAATGCACACATATAAAAACACACAATAAACACAAGGTATGGATATGCATGGAATGTGTATGTGTGCAACTATATCTCTTCAAAGCAAAGCAAGCACAAGAAATTTACCTTTGGTGCTTCTCCTCTTGAGGTCTTGAGGGCCTAACCTACCCTTACAACAAAACCCCCAGATATGGTTTGTCAACGAAATAAGCCAATCAATAATTAGAGACCTTACAATCTCCCCCTTTGGCTATTTCATGACAAAACCACCACTCACAAAAACCTCACAATAAAATAGAAGCAACGGGATAACAATTACATTCTACATTACAAAGAGATATTAAAAAGTAAAATCTTCAAGTCTTCGATCTCTTGTAGAACCGTCAAAGCTTCAAAACAAAGAAAATTACACTTTCCAAGACAAGTGCATGTGAGAGGATCAAGTGATAAATAAACCAAGCATTTGCATTTAAGAGTTTAAGAACAACATCATGCAATGAATGTTAATGCAATGCTCCCCCTCAAAGGGTTACTCCCCCTCAAACCATAAACTCCCCATATGCACATTTGCTACTACAATTAGCAACTCCCCTTACCACATCCTACTCCCCCTTTTTGTCATGATATAGGCAAAGGAGTAGTCCCCAACCGGGTCACTCATAGCAAAGAGATATAGTAGCATACAAGATAATGCATAGTCAAATAAGCCACTTTATGCACTCAAATAATTGGAGAGAATCAAGGAGATTTATTTTATTGAAAATGTGTGAAATAAAAATGCTTTGCATACAAGACATGTTGCATTCAAGTCCAAAATACAATGGTATTTGGCAAAGCAAATGACAAAGGTTTCAAATAGAATTCAAACCAATTTTACCATTTGTCATGAGAGAAGCAAAGATATAGAGAATTTATTGATTTCGATTTTAAGAACAACTATATCCAACTTTATAAGCGAAACATGGCATGAGCGACTTTACACCCTATTTGATTTTTCCGGGTATGAAACCTGTATGATAGTAACCATGTTCAACAAATAAAGAAAGAGAGACATTTGGATTGAAACATCCTTTGAATGGATACATAATCCTTTATCATTTTTAGTTTCACTAGCTTTTTCACACATTGTTTTGCAATTAAGAACATGCAATCATCAATTCATGCATTTTCAATTTAGCATGTCATTTGAATTTCATGCTTTTCATATGTCATTAGCATGTCAATTAAGAATCATCATGCCATGGAAATAACTATAGGTCATTCAAATCATACTTCCTATGTAAATTTCCTAGTCCAAAAATGCATGTTTGAATATAAATATGACATGGATTGAAAACAAAGCAAGGTTCACACTTATTGAGATAAAAACATATATACATATGTCCAACCAAGCTTACTTCAAGCAATTAAAAGAGAAGCACAAGATCTTCCAAATATTTTGCATGCATCAAGTATACAAAAAGCTCTCTTTGCTTGAGTTCCCCTTATGGGGTCAATCACAAAAACTCATCATTCCACAAGACATATTCCAATAGATCTACTAAGAGTTTTAAATCGAGTAGCATCTAAAGGTTTTGTAAACAAGTCCGCTAGTTGATCATTTGTACCTGCATGCTCAAGTACAATGCATTTATTTTCAACTAGTTCTCTAATGAAATGATGACGGATGTCAATATGCTTAGTTCTAGAGTGTTGAACCGGATTCTTGAAAATATTAATAGCACTCATGTTATCACAAACGAGAGTGAGTGTACCTTGGTTGAATCCGTAGTCTACTAGCATTTGCTTCATCCATAGGAGTTGTGTTCATCCACTCCCCGCGGCTATGTATTCGGCCTCCGTCGTGGACAAGGAAATTGTGTTTTGCTTCTTGCAAAACCCAGAAACAAGATTGTTTCCAAGGAAAAAACAACCGCTCGATGTGCTTTTCCTATCATCACAATTTCCCGCCCAATCCGCATCACTAAAGCCTACAAGACTAACATTAGTGTCAAACGAGTACCAAATCCCATAGTTAGAAGTCCCATTCACATATCGAATGATTCTCTTAACGGAAGAGAGATGGGACTCCTTGGGATCGGATTGGTACCTAGCACACACACCCACACTAAAGGATATATCGGGCCTACTTGCGGTCAAATAAAGCAAGCTTCCTATCATGCCCCTATATAGTGTTTGTTCCACACTTTTACCACTAGCATCTTTGCTTAGCTTCAAAGTGGTACTCATGGGTGTATCACAATGTTTGGCTTTTTTAAGACCAAACTTCTTCACAAGGTTTTTGGCATATTTGGCTTGAGATATAAAGATCCCATCATTTAATTGCCTAATTTGCAAACCTAGGAAGTAACTAAGCTCACCAACAAGACTCATCTCAAATTCATGAGACATAACATCAACAAATTGTTGAACCTTGGTGTTGTTGGTGGAGCCAAACACTATATCATCAACATATATTTGAGCTATAAAAAGCTCATCATTGTCTTTCTTGATGAAAAGTGTCTTGTCAACACTACCTCTTGTGTAGTCATTGTTGACTAGGAATTGAGTGAGGCGTTCATACCAAGCCCTCGGTGCTTGTTTCAACCCATAAAGAGCCTTCTTGAGGCGATAGACATGGTTGGGGTGGTGTGCATCCACAAACCCCTTGGGTTGCTCAACAAACACTTCCTCTTGCAAGAAGCCATTAAGGAAGGCACTCTTTACATCCATTTGGTGCAATTTGAACTTGTGCACACAAGAGATGGACAAGAGAAGCCTAATGGACTCTAAGCGGGCAACAGGAGCAAAAGTCTCCTCAAAGTCGATACCCTCAATTTGAGAGTACCCTTGTGCAACAAGTCTTGCCTTGTTACGCACTATGTTGTCATCCTCATTGGATTTGTTCCTATATATCCATTTTGTGCCTATGACATTAGTGGTCTTAGGCCTAGGAACTAGAGTCCAAACCTCATTCCTTTTGAATTGGTTTAGCTCTTCTTGCATGGCAAGAACCCAAAACTCATCATTGAGAGCTTCATCAATCTTTTTGGGTTCTATTTGAGAGGTGTAGCAAGTAAAGTTAATAAGATTAGCTGTTTGCCTTCTAGTCCTTACACCCTCATTCACATCTCCAATAACATCATCTTTGTTATGGAGTCTTCTAACCCATGGAGCGGGTTCATTAGAGTCCAAGAGAGGAACTCTATCAAGAGGTTGAGTGACCTCTTTATCTAGGTTAGATGTCTCAACATTAGGAGTCACCACAACCTTCTCTAAAGGAGAGTCATCAACTCTAGTAATCTCCTCCTCATGGTCAATAGTTTTGAGCCTTTCATCATCAAATACAACATTAGATGATTCCAAAACGCTTCGAGTCTTCAAATTAAAAACTCTATATGCTTTACTATTTAAGGCATAGCCAATAAAGATACCCTCATCACTCTTGGCATCAAATTTGCCAAGTTAATCTCGGTCATTTAAAATGTAGCATTTGCTTCCAAATGTGTGGAAGTAGCTAACATTTGGCTTTTTACCTTTCCATAACTCATAGGAGGTATTCCTAGTACCGGGCCTTAGGAAAACTCTATTTCCTATATAGCAAGCCGTGTTGACGGCTTCGGCCCATAGATTCCTAGGCACATTGTTGCTAAGCAACATCGCACGGGCCATCTCTTGAAGGACCCTATTTTTTCTCTCAACAACTCCATTTTGTTGAGGTGTCCTAGGAGCCGAAAACTCATGGGAGATACCTATACTATCACAATAGGTTTCAAATGAAGCATTCTCAAATTCCCTCCCATGATCACTTCTAATCTGTTTTATGCTTTTAATGTTAGAATTCATTTCATTTTGAAGTTTAATACAAAGCATTTTAAACTTATCAAAAGTTTCGGATTTTTCTCTGAGAAAATATGTCCATGTGAACCTAGAGAAATCATCTACACAAACAAAAATATATCTCTTTCCACCTAAGCTCTCGGTTTGCATAGGACCCATAAGATCCATGTGGAGAAGCTCTAGGGGCTCCTTGGTGGAGAGATACTTGCCCTTTTTGTGCATGCTTTTAGTTTGTTTTCCTTGTTGACAAGGTCCACAAGTACCATTGACTTTTTTCCCAAGCTTAGGGAGGCCACGCACACATTCAAACTCTCCAAGGGTCCGTAGATCCCGAAAGTTCATGTGGCCAAGTCTTTCATGCCACAACTCAATTTGCTCATCCTTGGACACATTGTTTGAGACTATTCTAGCTTTAAGACAATATCAATTGTCGCTAGATCTCATACCTTTCAATAAGGTTTGTCCATCGGGCTTTAGGATAGAGCAATTATCTTTGCTAAACAAGACGGAATATCCTTCATCACTAAGATGAGAAATGCTAATAAAATTGGCTTTCAAGCCATCAACAAATAAAGCATTGGATAAGGAGGGTAATCCGGGAACGAAAATGGTTCCTTTCCCTATGACTTTCTTTTTGGATCCATCACCAAAGGTAACACATCCTCCTTCCTCCATAACAAGAGTCTCGAAGAAACTCTTGTTTCCCGTCATGTGCCTAGAGCACCCACTATCAAGATACAAAAGATTAGAAGAATTTGCCTTTAAGGCAATTTGTGCAACATGACAAACATTTTCATTCTTTCTAATCCATTTAAGAACAACATTTTCTTTCTTAATGGTCTTTGGTACATGGGCTCTAGATGTCCTAGGATCATGCAAATTAATCTTATCATTCCTAGGAACATGCATCATGGCTCTATTCTTTCTCTTTTCAATCATGCTTCTAGTTTTACACATTTTAATATAACGAAAGCACCTTGGTCTAATGTGACCATCAAAACCACAAAAATGACAAATAGGAATGAAATAAGGAATCATACCTTGTCTTTGAGCTTGCATGGGAGTCTTCCCTTGTCTTTGTGGTTGAGAAGGTTCAATCCATCTTCTTTGTTGAACCGGTCTATCTTGCTTCCAATGTTGGTTTTGCATGATTGGCCTCTTCCCGTTTTGAGCCAATTGATGAGGACTGTTGGCTTGAGGTTGCCTCCTTGGCGCTACTTTCACTTGAGCACTTTTTGAACTTTGTCCTAGATCTATTTTCATCCTAGGAGTGTGCACCGGTGAGGCTTCTATGTTGTCCAAGCCCTTAACAAACACGGTCTTCTTAGAGGAGGAGGTCTCTTGATTATCTTCAAACCCAAGACCTCTCTTGTCACATGGACTCTTTCCAACACCAAGCATGTGATCTAACTTTTTGGTGCTAGAGTCTATCCAAGTAAGTGACTTCTTAGCTTCATCAAGCTCCCTCTTCAAACCTTCTTCATTCCTCCTAGATAAAGCTAACTCTTCTCTTAGCTTATCTTCTCTCTTCTTAAGTTTCTCCACTTCTTCACTTAAGTGATCATTGTGAGATGAAAGCTCAAGATTTTTTTCTCTCAACATCTTAATCTTCTTAGTGGTTTTCATCTCTAAGCCTCTAAACTCCTTAAGGTATTCAACTAACACCTCTGTAAGGATTTCCATTTGTTGATTGGCTTGTTTCGTGGACAAACCACATGTTGGGGTTGTTGTAAGGGTAGCTTAGGTATTGGTGATCATCCAATGGCCCTCTCAAGACCTCAAGTGAAGAAGCACCAAAGGTATATTTTAGTGCTTACATGCTTTGAAGAGATCATAGCTGCACACACTCACAACTCATGCATATTTCTATATTTGTATGTTGTGTGTTTTATGTGTGCATTCTTAATTGTTGAATATCTCTTCATGCATGATTATTTAATTGCATCTATCTCATTAAAATGCCATGATATGTTTAGGCATTAGGATGCAAAGTCATGAATTTTATTCATGCTTATTTGAATTGATTGCATCTTGTTCTATGATAATGCCATGACATGATAGGCATTAGGATGCATTCAATTCCCACACTTGCACTTCATGTTTGTTAGCTTTAAGTGTGATGTAATTCGTTTCCATTTGAGTGATCGGAAACGTCCGTGCTTGCACGATGGTGTGCATGTCTTAGCACGATGGTTGACCACTTGAGAAGGTCTCATTCTTCTCTTGGATAAGTGGTAGATTCGGTTTGGTTATTTGGAATGAAGTGTCTAGGTTCAAAATATTGGATTTCAATGATTTAAATGTTTTTCAAAACTGACATTTGTATGGTCTTGTGACCATAACTTTTTGTACTAAGTTTCAAATTAAGTTTTATAAAATTTTGGACAAACTAGACAGCCATACCTTTCCAACGGTATATTATTCGTAATATTTTATGACCGTTTGGATTGCTTTTGAAATCTCCAAAGTAACCACTAAAACAGGGCATTACAGCTGTTATCCGTATCTGATCTTTAGTCACTCAAATGACCATAACTTTTTCTACAGATATCAAAATGTCCTTCTGTAAAAATGAATAGAAAATAGACATCCATACCTTTCTAACGATATATTATACAAAAGGTTTTGATATTGTTTGGTCATGTTTCGGAGCACTCGAATCTTGAGATACTGCACTGTCGCGAGTACCGCGAAAATGCCCACAGTTTTTCTATTTCTTCCAAAACGACATAGTTTCACTTGGGCACTATAAATACATATCTTTCTCATCATTTTGAGATGTGAGCCACAAAATGAAACCTTAGAGAGAGAGGCTCCATATTCTTGAGAGAGAAAGCACCAAGATTGTTTCTTTAACTCTCTAAACCCAAAACCCATCTCCATCTTGCATCATTCAACATCATTTGAGCATGAGTCTTCTTCAACACACATGGTATGATTTGTTGAACACTAATCTCATCTAATTTTAGTGTTTTACTTATCAATTTTATCTCTTATATTACTTGTATGTGTTTAGATTAATTTCTACATACATGATTGAGATTATGTGTTGATTGGGTTTATTTTTACATAGCTTATTTGATTAGATCATTATTGCCTAAAAGTTATGCCATAAACATTCTTGTGTGATTTATTGATAACTAGGTTGATAGATTGTTTTTTAATCAACTAGTTAATCCTTTGAATGTTTGTGGGTTATTTTTGATAGCTAGGTTTTTACATGTTGATCTAACATCTAGCTAATTAATCTCATTGTATGATTGAGATTGTTTTTGATAGCTTTGTATCTAGGATTGGTTATCCTTTACTTAGCTAAAGTTGTATGCCATGTCATATAGCTATTTTCATATCTAGGATTGATTTTATTGTCATCATATAATCCTAGGTAAGCATCTAGAGTACCCTAGCTCTTATTGCATATTTGGATATCATTGCATATTCACATAGGGTGTTGATCTCTTCGGAGAAGTAAGTCTTGTGTGATAGACCGGGATTAGGTCATACACCGGGATTAGGTGGTCACATGAGCAAATTGGACTAGGTCCACTTTTACAGGCCTGCGGGTAGTGGTAGCGGGATATAGGCCGGGATTAGGCCGTCAAACCGGGATTAGGTTGTATACGCTATCACAATTAGTGGATTCGAGGTTCGAGTGTGGCGTACTATAATAGCCCGTGGTTTTTCCCTGTTGAGGGTTTCCACGTAAAAATCAAGTGTCGTTTATATTTCCGCACCTTATTACACTTGATTATTGTTTTGTGAATTGGGTTATATTTGTAATATTGACTAATCCGAAAATTTGGTAATAACGGATTAACAACCCTTTCACAAACCCTCTATGTCATTTATAAAAGACACGCACGCGCATTTATTTATTTGTGAACTTTCAATTGGTATCAGAGCAGGTACCTAGACATACTTAGGTGATCCTTGCCATTTTTGTGTGTCTTGCATTTTGTATGTTTTGATTGATACATACATATGCATTCATTTCACTCAAACACTATGTGTGAATTTGAGAGACTAGAGGGAAATTAACCTCCAAAGGGGGATGCCTCATTCAAAGGTTCAACATCCTTTGAGGCAAGATATTCATGCTCAACCACAAAGGCACCAACATTCGGCGATTGCTCCAAGGAGAAGCCAATTGGTGCATCATCAAAGACAACCTCATCAATATTGTAAAGCCTTGATGAGAGCTCGAAAGCGATGGTATAACTTCTATCCTTATACCTACTTGTCTTTTTGTGGTATGTTTTAACTACATCATGTTATGTATGTAGGGAAAAATATACCCGCAGCGGAAGCGAGACTAAAAAAAATAGTTTAGTAGCTTTTAAAAAATTTTCCTTTTATGAACCTTAACCCTTTTAATCAATTAAAGATATATATTATCTAACAAAAGAAGAATACCTTTTGTCGCGTGATCCGATTGACTATGCGTCGATGGTAATCCGCAAGATCTTCCAATCCGATCACGAACGTGAATCACCTAGGAGCGTGGTCTCCCTTCTCTTTGAATTGTATACCTGAGAATGGACAACAAAACTTTTCTGGTTTTTGTTAGTCACTAAAATTCCAATAGGTTGCTAAGAACATTCCGGTCACTTTTGAATTCACAATCGTAAGATTGAAATTCGCGTAAACCTAATTCGAAAGTGTGTACAAGATCTCTTGATGTTAAGATCACTAGTACACTATCGAAACAAGAATAATTCTTCTCTCACAAACCTCTAGGCCGAATCACTCACTAGTCTTAGAGTTGGATCTTATTTTTCTCTAGCAAAAGAAAAAACTCTCAATTGCAAAAAACTAGGGTTCTTGAAAATATATGAAGAATATATATATATATGTCTATTGCCGCAAAATATATATATGCCAAAAAATTCTCTCAAAATCAAGTATATATGCACGCCTAATATGTCATTGTTTTTGTTTAAAGCATTGCATGCATTATTTGTTTAAAACACTGCATGCATATTATATGTATTTAAAACTTGCACGCAACTCAAATATGCATATTTAGTTACATGCAAACACTGCATGCATTATATGTGTTTTTGTTCTGCACCGGCCGTATATATATATATTATTTGACTTGAATTCTGCTTATATATATTATATTATATATCTCGGCAATAATTAAGTTGCCATATATTATATATATTTTATAGCAATCTGAATTCAACTTGTCATGTATATAATATTCAAACCCTAATCCAACTCTTTAGTATGTTTGTGACTATATAAAAGACTTCCTAATTTGACTAAACAAATAAAGTCTTTTATATTTAGTATAATACTAATAGTAGTATACTACTAGGAAACATATTTCCTAATCAGAAAAAGATTTGATTTTTAATTAAATAATTAATTAACATATTAATTAATTTCCATTTAATTAAATAATAAAATAAAACAATATAATGGGCTTATTATTACCCATTGCCGCCCATGACAAGAGACTTGGGCCTACATATTGTTTTCTTATTTTATTTAATCCATTTGGACTTTAATAAAAAACCCACATGTGAACTAGACCCATTCTTACTAAAAGAAACAAGCCCACATGCTTTTCATTAATATATTAATATAATTAAACAGCCCATTAAATAAATAATGTGCAAATTATATTCTTAATATATTAAATACAATTCTAAATGGACTCACAAATAGTCCGGTAGAATATATCAAGTGATTCATGCAAGTCCGTGCGGATTGAGGATCTTGGCGGGCCATCTAAATTTAAGCTTCAATAGACATAACCTAATCACAATCAACAAATGATTCACTTAGGTCCGATCCATTAATTTTAACTCATTCCACTAAAGAGCTAAAATTGAACTCCTAAATAAAGACAGAAAAGGAAGATGTTCCTCATTCATACCCTAGACAATCATGTTGGAGATAGTATATCCTCGTGATTAATATCAGTAATCGCCAAGAGTTCATAGACCGCCTATAACTCTCCAAGTTACCATATTTACTCATATGACCACGTTTTGAACTTGGATATTTTGACTTGTCCAGAAGCCATGTTTTCAATAGACACTATCGAAAACTCAACGTTGAGATTTAATATCCAATTACCTCAAAACATCCATATGATGATATTATACTCTCATTTAATAAATGGAGCCACAATGTCCATATCTATAAATGAAGTCCTCTATCGATTAACAAATGAATATCACCAAACTATCGAGGATAGACTATGCGATATAATCGTACTCATTGATAACTCAAATGATATCATTTGCAACCATAAGTCCATCATTTATCTCAGGATTAAGATAGACTCTCCGATTGTCCTGATAATGAAAAGACTTTTATCTACTGACGGTTATAGATAAAGTATTTCATTGTGATCCAGTTCAATGCACCCAGTGCACTAGATTCTTTTGCTCGAAGACACTCCGATGATTTTAGACTCATCATATCTCATTTGATCCCACTCAAATGCTAGCAAAAGAATTCTACAACTTTAACAAGATAAAGGTGCCCAACCTTTAACTTAAGTTGTGAACAATATTCAAGACTAACTAAAGAATTGTGTCTACCACATACATATCCAGATGTACAAACAATTCTTCTTTTCTCATAGTCTTTAGACCTTATGATTATTTACTTTGACAATTATAATATTAAATTTGAAAGTTCACAAATTTTACCATTATACGCGTGGGTGTCTTTTAAGAATGACATAGAGGGTTTGTGAAAGGGTTGTTAATCCGTTATTACCAAATTTTCGGATTAGTCAATATTACAAATATAACCTCAATTCACAAAACAATAATCAAGTGTAATAAGGTGCGGAATTATAAATCGACACTTGATTTTTACGTGGAAACCCTCAACAGGGAAAAACCACGGGCTATTATAGTGCGCCACACTCGAACCTCGAATCCACTAATTGTGAAAGCGTATACAACCTAATCTAGGTTTGACGGCCTAATCCCGGCCTATATCCCGCTACCACTACCCGCAGGCCTGTAAAAGTGGACCTAGTCCAATTTGCTTATGTGACCACCTAATCCCGGTGTACGACCTAATCCCGGTCTATCACACAAGACTTACCTCTCCGAAGAGATCAACACCCTATGTGAATATGCAATGATATCCAAATATGCAATAAGAGCTAGGGTACTCTAGATGCTTACCTAGGATTATATGATGACAATAAAATCAATCCTAGATATGAATGGCTAAATGACATGGCATAATAGCTTAGCTATGTAAAGGATAACCAATCCTAGATACAATAGCTATCAAAGATAACCCACAAACATTCAATCATGTCATCACAAACGATCTCTATTTTGAATATAAGATATTAATCTAAGATCATTCAAATAATAAAAGAGATGCCTTGATAAATAAAACACTAAATATCAATGGATAAAAGTGAAGAACATACCAAGGGAAGTGTGATAACCAAAACCCATGCAACTAAGCAAACTAACTATGCTAGAAAATGCTTAGATGATCTTTGATGCACATGAATGTTTATGGCATAGCTTTTAGGCAATAATGACCTAATCAAATAAGCTATGTAAAATATAAACCCAATCAACACATAATCTCAATCATGTATGTAGAAGTTACTTAAGAACATACAAGTGATAAAAGAGATAAAATTGATAAGTAAAAACACTAAAATTAGATAAGATTAGTGTTCAACAAATCATACCATGTGTGTTGAAGAAGACCCATGCATTAGCAAACACTAGATGATCCTAGATGATGCTTAGATTATGATTTATGCATGTGGAAATGGGTTGAGAGGAATAAAGATGTGATCTTTAAGTTTTTCCTCTCAAGTCTCTCTAAATATCTCTCTAGGGTTCTTAGGATCAAAGACTTGGTGTTGGGAACCAGAGATAAGGATGTATTTATAGAGACCAAAAACAGGGCAGGTGAAAAGTCATTTTTGCCCCTGAAAACGCACGATCGGCGGTTTCATTCTGCGGTCGGGGCCGCAGAACAAAACCGCCGAATTGAAACCCGAGAGCCTGGATTTCATTCGGCGCTTTCATTCGGCGGTTACAAACCGCCGACCTAACCGCCGTTTTGGACCCGAGACATTTATCAACCAGGTCTTGATCGGCGGTTTCGATTCGGCGGCCAGGCCACCGATCTCAACCGCCGTTCACCAAATATGGTGAATCCAAAGGAGAAGCCAAGGGCAACTCCACCGGCGATCATCGCGCTAAAACATGCACACCAACGTGCACGCGCGGACGTTTCCGAACATCCTTCGGGAAACGAATTACACCACACTTAAAGCTAATCAAACATGAAGTGCAAGTGTGGGAATTGAATGCATCCTAATGCCTATCATGTCATGGCATTATCATAGAACAAGATGCAATCAATTCAAACAAGCATGAATAAAATTCATGCCTTTGCATCCTAATGCCTAAACATGTTATGGCATTTTAATGACCTAGATGCAATCAAATAAAACATGCTAGAAGAGATGTTCAAGAACATGCAAGCACTCATATAAAACACACAACATCCAAGAATAAGATTTATGCATGAGTTGTGTGTGTGTGCAACTATGATCTCTTCAAAGCATGTAAGCACTAGAATTTACCTTTGGTGCTTCTTCTCTTGAGGTCTTGAGAGGGCCATTGGATGTTCACCAATTCCTAAGCTACCCTTACAACAACCCCAACATGTGGTTTGTCCACGAAACAAGCCAATCAACAAATGGGAATCCTTACAAAATTATAAATGCTATAAGATTTGTTTAAACCAGAAATCACTTTATTAATATGAAAAAGATTGTTAATTACAATATTACACTCTTGCTATTGAGCATAATCCTAACAATGTAGAATTAAGAGCATGAACCGTAGGGCTACTTGCATGATCCTAGAAATATGTCTATCTCCACTAAAATGGATAGATGGAATCTAGGTGGGTTAGAAAATTTAAACCTGTTTGCATTTGTGCTTAATATGTCACCCATAGATGTTACTTAGTCTAACCATCTTGGTATGTCTATAGGGTTTTGTACCTTGCCCTGATACAGTATATTTTTGACCCCATATGGGGAACTCGAGCAAAGAGAGCACTTGCATACTTGTTGAATGCAAAAATTTGAAAAATTTTATGCTTCTTTGTTGATTGCTTGAGTAGCTTGGTTGCACATGTACTTACATGTTTTTATCTCAATAAGTGTGAACCTTGCTTGTATTGCAATCCATGTCATATTTATGTTCAAACATGCATTTTTGGACTAGGAGATATATACATAGGAAGTATTTTTTGAATGACCTATAATGATCTCCATGACATGATGATTGCTAATTGACATGCTTAAAATGTGAAAAAGCATGATTTAATTGACATGCTTAAAATGTGAAAAGCGTGATTTCAAATGACATGCTAAAAATGAAAAGCATGAATTGATAATTGCATTTTTTTTATGCAAAAATAATGTGTGAAAAGCAAATGAGACTCAAATCAAAATCAATATGTCTCTCTTTCTTTACTTGTGAAACATGTCTACTATCATACGGGTACCTTACCCGGAAAAATCAAATAGGGTGCAAAATGTCACTCATGCCATGTTTTGCTTGTAAAGTTGGATATAGTGCTCTAAAATGAATTCATTGAATTTTCTATATCCTTGCTTTTATTCATGACAAATGGTGAAATTGGTTTGAATTCTTTAAGGAAACCTTTGTCATTTGCTTTGCCAAATACCATTGCTTTTGGATTTGAATGCAA